>CM077257.1:21711182-22051182 GCA_039654775.1 Spinibarbus caldwelli
AAAGTCACCCTGGTGTGATAAAAAATGCAAATATGAATGGGAATATACTTCAGAGATAGTTCAATCATAAGAATTTTTTAGGGGTACCAATAATTGTGGCCATTGTGTACTAGAGAAAAATATTCATTTCATATAATGTGATTTTCCCCCCCATTTGAATGAAAAATCAAATGGAAAAACAATGCGGAGTTACTTTCACAGACTTCTTTGATCATTTTTACCAAGGGTATGAATAATTTTGAGCACAACTCTCTCTCTCTCTCTCTCTCTCTCTCTCTCTCTCTATATATATATATATATATATATATATATATATATATAATACAGTAAGAATTTTTCCAATGAATCCAATGCCAAAAGAAAGAAAAAAAAAAAAAAAGATCCCAAACTTCACTTTATGCAAAATAACATTTCTAATTTATCACTTTTGGTTTGGGATGAAACATGACCTGTAAATGTTTTGTGTGTGTGTGTGTGTGTGTGTGGGTGTGTGTGTGTGTGTGTGTGTGAAATTTGTCCTCATAGCAATTATAGTAATTTGTCAGGAGATATCCTGCCTAAAACCAATGTAGCATTCATAATTAAGTTAAAATGTCAAACAGGGTCACTCGTTATTCATTCACCAACTGCAAATCTAACATGTGGTCTTTCTCAGGCGGACACAAGATAATTTGTTCATAGCAGCAGACAAGATTTGACTCCAAAACCCTAGAAGCAGAAAGAGAGAAATCTAACCATGTGGACACTCAGAACGTGTGAACGCTATGACAAACCCAGACTGCTAGCTGTGGTGGAACTCTACATGGTCTTCATATCTGTCACTTCAACTAATTACAGCAGAATTAGAAGTGATAAACTTACTATAACTCGCTAAGGCCCCAAAATTCAAACTTGACTCTTCACGATAACCAATGCATTCAGTGATGTCAACAAATTTAAACTTGTTAAGTGAACTTGTTCAATACTTTTCTGTACTGAATGAAACATAAGTCTTTTTTTTTTTTTTTTGCTGAGCGTGTTGCAAAGCATTATAGGATTGCCTTCTTTGCTAAGTATAAATAAGATGCCTCTATAGATTGTGCTGCCTTAAAATGTTATCTAGGTAGGCAGCTTATAATGTTTTGTTTCCAAAAGACTTCGGAAGGAAGACAAGTATTGTAAAAGTGAAGTTCTCCTACAGCATTAATTGTACGCAGGGCTAAAGGGACAATAATTGAAATTAGCACAATGATAGCACAGCACTTTTAGCTCTGCTAAATTGATTAAATTTCTACATTTGTCAGGGAGCTCCGGCAAAGGCGAGCAAAATTGGTTTCCTTGCAGTAAGCTCACTTTAATATATTTCAAATTAGCCTGGTGTGGAAATCCTTTATGGCACCAGCTACAGTGAAAATAAGCTACTCAAGTGTGGAAAAATGACCCTTTCTTCTTTTTCTCACTTCTTTCCTAAACAAGTTTGCAAATTGACATTTATTAGCAAAGAAAACTGAATTACTAAGATTTGCAATACAGTGAACATATTTTAGGATGCCTTTGACAATGAATAAGTGTGGAATAGAAGCTTTCAACTTTCTCAGTAAATGAATATTTGTTTCACTTTTCCACTACTCAGCTGAATTCACCTTCAAATACCAATGTGTGTGCAAATGTCTGACAGGCTCCACTCAACAATAGCATTGTTACCATGCTCTCTGTTTGAATCCCTACCGCATTGAACTGCGGGACTGCATTGAGTCTAAGTCTGTCAGACAGACAGAAAGAAACATGGTGCTTATGGCACAGCAGGCTACAGAAAGTGAGAAGTGTGTAATGGATTATGAGCGGTTAATTGGCTTCGTCGGTGGCGTCCAGGCTCTGCTCCCGCATGGGAGGGCAGATCAGCACCCAGCTGTTGTCGAGATGGAGGACGTGGTGTGGTCGACCCGGTAAATAAGCTCTGGGACTTCATCATCCTTCTTGACGATGGCTTAAAAGACCCACGAGCTGTCGGTAGATTAATGCAGATGCATTCATGATATGCGCATGGCTGTTTATGGCAATAACGGCGTGTTTTGGGGGTGCAGCAGCGAGCTTGGCGTGTATGCATGGTGGATCATTACTGAAACTCTGTGTGCCCGTCTTCCCAGTTGCTTCAATAGAATACTGTCAATCTTCCATTTGCCTCCATGTCATTTCCAGAATCCCTGTTCCTGCTGTCATTTATCACTCAAGGAAAATACATTATTCTTCAGGTTTGTGACTCAGAAAAGGGAGTCGAATAGCAAGAGTAAACATATTGCTGCTGGTTAAATGTGATGTAGTGTTTCATCTGCAGTCACTCTAAGCTATCAGTTTGATCTGCAGTGCATCGACAATGCTGTTGACAATCGCTCTTACGATTCTTCGTCAAACACACATACGTACACCGCACTGATCTAGCATTTGATGAAGCGTAGCAAACCTTTCCTGACACTCCTTCATCTCGTTGTCACCTTTCATGTAATAAGAGGCACATCACACATCTCCGCATAGACAAATGTAGGGCAGCCATCGAAACAGATGTATGCATTGTGCCCAGTTATGCATTAGTGAGGTCTCACTTTTGAGAACAGTCAAGGTGGTTCTTATCCCTTAGATTCATATCAACCCAACAGATTATATACACACTCCAAATGGCTTGCCTCCTTCGACACAATGCCATGTGGAGACAGCAATGTTTAATTGGTTCAGCATGCTTACAAAGGGGCTTACGAAGAAAACAAAACAAGGGGTCCAAGTAGAGCAGGTGGAAAGATCTAGTGCCATGTTGTGTGTCCATGCGAGCCACTGTTACTAGTCCGAGCGCAAACATCAAGCCAAGACTATATAATTAGCATGAAAAAGCTCCCGCGGTGTCATATTTGGGATTTGGTGATTTCATGCAAGCATGTTAAGCTATATTAATCAGCAATGGCAAAATTACAGCAGGCAAGAAAACAGCAGTGTATAAGAGCAAACTATTAATCAGACGTTTTGCATTCACAGGGCTAAAAGCATTAACCAATAAAAAATGATAAATCCTACATGTTTAAAGAATAGATAATTGCAAGCAGCATAGCTTGAGTGTGTCTAAAGGGTGTCTCTGAGCATTAGTCTCACACTGTGTGTGTTTATTTGCGTCTTCATGTTTGCAGAATCAGAGGGCTGACACATCTCAGATCATTGTCTTCACATGTGTCTTGCCTGGTTGCACCACGGCCCACCCCTTTCATTATGGTGGCCCTGCTGCAGGATCCGGGGTCCACAAGGAATGTTCTGCAACCTGCCGATAGCTAGTCTCGGCCAAAAATATTTCTTACCGGCAATGAAACTATATTTACTGTATAATACTTCTATTAAAAATACATTTTGTCCCTATGACAACTGAATTATTTAGCTTCTTTTTTTTTTTTTTTTTTCTCTTGCAAGTAACGTAACAGATGTTTCCTTTAGTAGTAGGTCTGTATATATTTGATCTGAATCATTCACATCACTTAGTTACCAGCCAGCTGGCAAGTGGTTCAGTTTTATTTACTTGGCAAAGCTAATTTTCACTTGCATTTGGCATGTGTTAATTCTGGACCCAGGATATGACCGCTGGGTCTGCTGTCCGCTCTCTACCCTCCTCCTTGTTCTCAGAGGAGCCGGTGTTGATTAATCGAGAGGGCTCCATTGCTCCAGGAACAGTTCCAGTTTCTTGCTGGTGTTCAGTGTAAATGTTTAGACAGCCCCTTGTGATATGATGGAATACAGAGAGGACTCAGAGGACCGCAGCGCTACTGGGGGCGAAAGTGAAGACTAAAGAGAGAAGAAGGAACTCTTGTTGGGCGAGAGGTTAGACAGCAGCTATAATGCCACCTGTGAACAAGCATGCATGACGCTGCAGCCCTTTACAAGAAAGAATATGGGCCAAGGTTTGCTAGCACAAGAGTATTTTATTACTGACTCTAAAACATAAAGACCTTTAGAAACTTCAGATGAAGTAGGCTTTAAAGAGTGGATTTTATTTTATTATTTATTTATTTATTTATTTATTTATTTATTTTATTCTGGCTGTTTCTTTGCATTGCCTGCAGTTAGACATTCTCTAAACAGTTTTAGTGGCCTTGATGGCAGCTGATTGACCTTGTTATGTGGGTGTTTGACAAATATTAAGCAAGAATGCAGTTTTAAAATACTTTAAAGTGCACAAAAGACAGATTGTGAAGTCATCACATGAGCAAAATGCATTCACAAAAGCAACATCACTACCCTAGTAAAAAGTAATATATTTAAAAACATTTATTTCATACTAAGTATAGTTTAAATCTATTAACATATTTACTGACAGATAACTCGAGACTTACTGATATAAAAATTATAATTAAACTTTATTTGGCGTTCTACTTGTGCACAATGCACATTTCTTAATGTAAAGTCTAATATATGTTTTGTCACTTTTGATGAGGATTGCATGATCTTTGAATAATATTGGTCTTTAAATGCAAAATATTTAAAGTGTACCAGAAGTATACTTGCAATAGTTCCACTTCAGCACAATCAGATATACTAAGTATATCTTTAATTGGACTGCCGCACAATTAAAATGCATTAAGTACAAAATTAGTTGTTGTACCTTTAATATTGTAATATGTACCCTTTTGGGATAAATAATGTACAATAGCATACCTTTCAAAAGGGTACTGCCCCAGTGACAGCTTTTGTAGGCCTACATTTTTGTTTGAGAGTATTTGTTAATTTTTGTTTATTTACAGAAGTATATTATTTAATAATACCTCAAGGTAAGTGAACAAGATATCATCATGCTCAGAGAACAGGGAGCAGTAAACACAGAGCAGGAACCCCGTGGATTGTAACACAGCACTAGTAGTACCAGAAGAGACTGATTAACTCGTTCAAGTGTATTTGGTTAGGATTAGAGGGAAACTCTGCAGGACAGTGGACCTGAAAGGCTGGATCTGAAGAACCATGCTGTACATCAACTGCTGGGACAGTGAGCCAGGCCATGTCTTGATTCTTTTGATATTGTAATAGATTTAACAGCACATTGCTGCTGACAACACTACAAAGAAAAGTGTGTATAAACTACATTTATTTAGCACAGTCAATATAATGATCATATATACAGACGACTACAGTTGGAAAGAAACAAGTTTTGATTCCGAAAGCCTAAGGTAAAGATGCAGTGTTAGTTTAATAAACCTTTGTAAACACACCCAGTCTATTTACAATGAAAGCTTGCAAGAAGCAATATTTAACATACATTTAGCAACTGCAATGCATCCAATGTGCATTAAGTTCAGCAGGAACTCATACACAATCTGCACATTTTTAAATGCTCAATACAAACATCACTACCTGAGCTTTCCGATCCTTTTTTGCAAAATGTATTTGACACTTTGGGGGGGGGGTTTTGATGGGGACTAATTTGATGCTTTCACCCATAATGCAAAACAGCTGCATATCTATTTTTCTCTTCTCATGATAGATCACTTCTCTATCTGGAGAGCAGAGCGAGTGGGTGGATGATAAGAGGGCCAGGGGGTGTTTGTCAGGAGAAAACATAGAGGTCATCCGTACCCTTAGAGGCTAATTGAAGGGTGTAAAACACTCACCCTGCTGAAAGTACCCTGGCCCCCCGCTCCACTTGCCCCTCGTTGACACCCTGAAGAGGGAAATTGTACACTGCTACTCAAAGGAACTGTTAGAAGGTCATGTAGTCATGGAGCTAACACCTACATCAGATCTATTTTTTCACACATAATTAGCAGAATGCATATTTCATGTGTTGTGTCATAATCCATAGAAAATGTAATACCCCAAACAAATATTCAAAACAACTTTTTGTATAAAAGGACTTAAAGTATAATCGTAACTAATCTAATTTGGTTCATGTATTATAAAACAGTGGACACAAACAGTTTAAATTACTTTATTTTAAATAAGAAGCTTTTATTCCATTTGTTCAGTTCCCCATTTAAGCTGCGTAAAAAAAAAAAAAAAAAAAAAAAAAAAAAGCTGCTGTATTTCTGACATCCAGCCTGAGGCTGTGCTTTGAGAAGCCCCACCACACTGAGAGGACCTAATATTCCTCACTGGAGGCAAGTCTGTTCACATCCATGGCTTGATTTTGGCCACGATACTGCCATCCAAGGCTAAATGATTCCTATTGTCAAAATTTGTCTTTGGTCTTTGGTAACTTTGAGTGACATGTTCATAATACTACACAACTTCTTACAAATGGTTGTCGATGTTTTCTCACATCGTATTTTGTGAGAAAGTCTGGCGTGACACTATTTTTGGAATCAGCACCCTAAAATTAGTAAGAAACAAGTACCTAATTTTAAACTCATCAAAGCTACTTTGTTCATTCTTAAAGTGATCTTTTGAATTGATGGTGATTAGATTCACAGTTTTGGACTGCCGCCTTGAACTTGAGAACAGAATGACGCATCCGGGGTGTGATATCGCAATGCTTTTTCATCCAGTGTGCCACTGGCTTCAACTCTGAATCATGCTAGATGTCTTGGCTACAAATTATTATTATTTTTTTTTTTTTTATACAGTCTGGCATGAAATACTGTACACATCGCACAGTCTGCCTTGTTTACCAGTTTGCTTCATGATAGTCATTCACAAAGAAATATTACAGCAAATTTATTTTTGTTTTTATTTTAACACTATTATCAAATGAACTAATGTCAGTTTAGTTTTAGTTTCTGCAATAGACTGTTAGTTTTTATTTCATGGACACTTTTTTTTTTTTTTTTTTTTTACATAGTTTCATTATAGTGAGCAAAATGTTTTCAATTTCAATGACATTAATAATCACATAGGACATAAGCACCAAATTTGGGATAATCACAAAGACCTTTACAATAATAACCCTGAATTAAGTGTCCCCTCCACTTTCTGAATGCAGTGTGCTGATCTTTTCCTATGACATTTACTAAACTTTAAGTGCCAGCGATGAACAGGTCATCAAAGTAGCCTATTAAGCCATAAGATCCTTACACAGTTAACCTGGCCATTATAGTGGTGTGGTTGTGTGTCAAAAAACAGGCTGATGTGTGTCTTCAAAAACAGGCTCCTTAAAGTAAAACATAGCAGTGCTTTCATTTCTAAGCCTAAATTTAGTTTGCATGTTCAGTCATGTGAGCTCTGACAAATGAAAGCTGATTAGACAAAGCTCATGAGCTCATGGCCCTCACTGTCACTGCTATGCTTAATTTTCCAACTGAAGTTTTGTTGGAAAGCGATTAACACTGAGGATGGCTACAGAAGATTATTTTTTCTTTATGTTATCAGAGGAGTGACAATACATCTACAGTGCTTAATTTGCTTTATGTTTTGCATTTACTGGAACACTCCAAAATCCAATCAGCATATACATACTGAAGTGTGGAAAATGCTTACTACAGCATAATGTGACCAAAGGCACTTTTTCACACATTGTCACAGATTTCTTGATCAACTAATGCACAGGAGTCTTTCAGCTGCTGATCCTTTGTGCATGGTTTGTTTAACTGAAACAACTTTCCTTGGCAATGCAAAACTTTTCATTTTGGTCGCTGTAAAACTCAATTCAGGTTCCAATGAGAAGGTGGGTTACTGTGTTGGAAATGTTCAAGTCAACCTGGAATGATATTCACCACCCATTTAACTTCTGTTATGTTACTTGATTGTACCCATTGTGAAATAAGTGAAAGGTGAAAAGTGGATATTTCATATCAAAATGGAAAGGAAATTTACATTTTGATTAAAGTTTACAAAGGCATTATTTTTCTGTGGAATAGCATGCACTCGTGAATCATGCACAATAAGACCAGCAAGGTATATAATAAAAGTAAAGGCCAATTTTGACCTCATCTGACTGTTTATGATAACTGTTTTGCAAAGGTTTCTCATCTCCACACATCAATATATACTGTATGTAGATCAGCAAGCTAAAATGTAGCTCCTTTGTAATTGTGAACGTACACAATTTAATTAGGATACTCTAAGTTTTTACTCATTTGTGTTTCTTAAAATTTATAATGCTAACATCATTGTAATTTGAATACTGCAATAGTTCACCTGAAAAGATATAGAAAGCATATATTTTAGCTATATATTGACTCTGTTTAAAAAGTGATATCAACACCATGGAAGTCAGAGGAAGCAGCACCTCATCAAAGTTTTTTGTAAAGAAACATGCCCAATCATAAATTTTTTCATCAGAACATATCTGCAGTTGTCAAGTGAAAAAGAAATCACGCTTCACCCATCACTGCAGCTCAACACTATATAACATACACATCTCAATCATCTGCGGTATCAACGAAATTAAAAACATCAAAGTTTCATCACACAGCATGACTTCATTATGTGTCATAGGAGGTTCAGGATCCATCATAACTATGACATATTTAGGGGAGGTTGGGAAAAAAATCAATACAGTAGAGTATTGTGATACTCTTTTGTTCCTGTGCTGAGTTGCTTAACTGAAGCCAAGTATTGATTTTTAATTGTTATTATTATATATTTCAAGGCTTTGACATTTTGAGTATATAAAAATGCATTGCTTTTTAAGTTTGAGGGGGTAATATTTGAGAGCAGAATTATGAAATGCTTCTACATTTAAAAGCAAGTAAATGCATTATTATTTACAATATTTACAATATACACCAATTTGCAAGAACTATTTTTTTTTACTAGTTCTTTTTGCAATAACTGTTTTAAGTCTTATTTAAATAATAAACAGAAAATGCAAAAATAATAATAATAATAATAATAATAATAATAATAATAATAATAATAATTACTACATTTAAATTGATTGTGACAGTAAACTTTTTTTTCCATCTGGAATACAATGAGTAAATATACAGAATATTCTAATCCTCTGTACTGATTTATCAGTTTATGTAATAGTGTTGATTAAGGTAAAGGGCAATCTTTAGTCCTCTGGATATTTACCAACTCTTGAGGAAAACAAAAAATAACTGTGTGTGAAACCATTAACCTCAAATCCCACTGGAACAGTTCTTGTGGGTATGAGCTAAAGCAATATGAAAATACAGCATGTATAAAGCAAGGCTAATCTTTACATTTTGTTGCTCAGGCACCTCCAGGGGCAACCGGGAGAGAACAGGGTCTATGCCATAGGGTTGTATTCTTCATTTATATAATTAACCATACTTAATGAAAATAATAGTTTGTCTAAATAAGTGCAAATGCTGAAACTGGCTTTTCTCTGTGTACTCAGAACCATTTCCATAAAACATTTTGTGTGTGTGTGTGTGTGTGTGTGTGTGTGCATTTATAATTACAATCTAATTATGATATAATCTAATTATGATCCTGATGAACTTTAATGTATTAAAATGTGACATGGTAATAAGTAGAAATAGATCAAATGATGCAAAAAAAAACAAAAAAACAAACAAAAAAAAAAACAACAAGGGCCCAGCCTATAGCCTGGAGGAACCCCTATCCATTGGCAATTTCTTTAGGACTACACAGCATGGCTGAGAAACATGGCTTCTCTTATGATTTCAGAGATAATCTCTCTAAAATGAGTGCAATTAAAGGGGGGAAAGGGAAGTGGTGTGTGGCCAAGTATGGTGACCCATACTCGGAATTTGTGCTCTGCATTTAACCCATCCAAGTGCATACACACAGTAGTGAACATACACCTGGAGCAGTGGGCAGCCAATGCTGCGGCGCCCGGGGAGCAGTTGGGGGTTTGGTGCCTTGCTCAAGGGTCTCACCTCAGTCGTGGTATTCCCTGCCGGACCCGAGACTCAAACCCACGACCTTCGGGTTACAAGCCCGACTCTCTATCCATTAGGCCACGACTGCTTGTTATGCTGGTTGAAAGTCTCTTCACATCCTGATAGCAATCATTAAGTTAAGTTGTCTAAATGTATTTATATTAGTGCTGTCAAAGTTAACGCGTTAATAACGCGTTAACGCAAATTCATTTTAACGGCGCTAATTTTAATAACGCGTGATTAACGCAGCGCGCATTTTCTATTTGAGCCGTGGCCTAACCCGTGGTTGGAGAAATGGATGGAGAAGCTGTCAGTGTTGCCAATTTAGCGACTTTTCAGACCCCTTTAGCGACTGTTTTTTTTTTTTTTTTTTTTTTTTTTTCAAAAAGAACCTAGCGACCAATCTTTAGTTTTTGCCCAAACCTTATTTAGTTTCTCAGACTACATTGCACAAGCACGAGGTCTCTCTTTCCTGCACACACACCTCTCTCTCTCTCTCTCTCTCTCTCTCTCTCTCTCGCATGTAACTTTTTCTGTATTCAGAATTTGCAAAATGCATATAATGAGCGAGTACATCATGAATTCATCTTCCAAACCGCATTTTTGTCTCATCCCAAATCACTATGGTACACTTATAATAAGTAGTTATTTATGGACTATCGTAGCCGGGTCGGGTTGTCACCGCTGCGGAGTAACACATACCTGCGTGAATCGCCATAGACATAAACTTAGAGAAGTAGCTCCGGTTAGAATGTTCTTCCGCGGGATGCGTGCAGTTCTGTTTATTAACCGCTAGACTGCAAAAAGTTACATAGTACTGCTTTAAAACCGATATTATGTTGCTTCTCTAATTTTACATGCAAGTATAGCCGAAATCACAGGACAGCTATTGTCTTTATCTTATGTATAGGATATTTGATTTCATCAGAGATGACTCGATTATAAATCAGGATTTTTGTGCAGATTAACATCTTGGAAGGTAGAGCTGGTTATGTAGTCTTAATGGTTCGCGTTTTAGTTACTATTTCATATTCATTCTGTTGTCTGACAACAGAAAATATATCTATGAAAAAAATATATCAATGAAAACTGTTTTATTGAGAATTTAGTTGCATCAAAATACAGTATGTGTGGGCACAGAGAGGCAAACAAATCTAATAATAAGTAATAAATGTACATTTAGCATGTTCAGAAGAAGTGAGCTGCCCTGTAGTGTGAAAATGTAAACAGGCTTGTCTAAGTCAATTGCTCAGTGCAAATAAAGAGAAGTAATGGGAACCTGGTATTTCTATGTTCTTTTTTCATGTGTGTAATAGACATGAACAAGTTCTTTGAAAAACATCTATGACCTTTGAAACATGTCCAGTCTTCATGCTCTAGATTAACTATGGTTTCACGAATAATAAACATATATTACATAAAGCATCCATATTTGTTCATGCCCATGTCAATTAGAGTATTAAAAATTTTAAAAGGTATTAATTTAAGGTACATTTAGAACAGATAAAAAGTGTGATTAAATTGCGATTAATCGCAAGTTAACTCATGACAGTCATGCGATTAATCGTGATTAAATATTTTATATTAGTATTTATATATTCTGTGGACGGCGTAGGACCAAGAAATGTTCATCCAATCAAAATGTCCGTTCCGAACATTATGACAGGCTTTCCTACCTGCCTATCAACATATGTATTTGCATACCTCTGCGCACCCGGTTCGCACAGACAGGATACATCATCAGCGCGTTCACGTACGCTATGCAGACAGAGCGAGAATGGCAGGCAAACATCAACAACCTGACCCTCCTTTGTGGTATTGTAGTACTGTCATTAACTATACTATAAAGTTTACTCACCGGTCAATGACGCATGATGTATTGTAGTAATATCTCTGGTCGTCTGGTCTGTGTA
This sequence comes from Spinibarbus caldwelli, assembly GCA_039654775.1. Lineage (NCBI taxonomy): Eukaryota > Metazoa > Chordata > Actinopteri > Cypriniformes > Cyprinidae > Spinibarbus > Spinibarbus caldwelli. The sequence continues at coordinate 21,722,848 of CM077257.1, forward strand.
CGTTCATGCGTTCAGGGGGCGTGGCTTTGTACGACGATTTGCAGGGAGAGTGGGACGTACGCTTTCAGTGCTATAAGGCTAAAGTTAGCATTTTCCAAGATGTCCTACTGCACCTTTAAGTAGGTTAAGAAACAGTTCTCGCTTTCACTTAAGTACACTTTTATTCAATTAAGAATATTTTTTCATTGTTACTTTTAGGAGCAACATTGCATATACACACATAAATAAAACAAATAATAATACATATTTTGCCATACTACGTGATTTTATATCAATGCTTCCCCACTTGTGAAAAGCACCAGTCGCCACTGCCCCATCTAACATTTCATAACAAAACATTTAACTTATACAGTGTGCAGAAAAAGTAACCAAAACCATACTGAAACTAAACTCCAGAGGACAAGGAAAAGGCAGTCACCCGCTCAGCCGGTGCCTCGTGTCATGAAAGATGCTTAGACTCAGATTAATATGTCAGATAAACACCTGCTACGTTCCCGTTGAGCAACACACCTATTATCAACTGTCAAGAGAAGGGTTTTATTTATTTATTTGTTTATTTATTTATTTAATTATTATTATTATTATTATTATTGTTATATTTAATGCGATTAGTTTGGGACCACCAGCCTCGGTTTAGGATCCACTTGGCTTTTTCAGGAAAGGGGATTTGAATTAGATTAGCTCCCCTGACTCCTTCACACACAGCCCGTCTTAGAGCAATGGCACAAAGAGGTGATAAATGGGATATGGAGAGAGAGAGAGGGTGGAAACCATTCTGGCATGTCTTTTATCTTCACAGAACCAGCAACTCTCTCTCTCACTGATATCTTTGCATCTACTCCACTCCTGTCTTCTTTTTTTCCCTCCTCAGCTGTGTTCCAGCGGTCCAAAAAAAACAAACAAAAAACACAACCTAGATTCTATGTCTTGTGTTGCACAGCTGCAAATGTTTCTAAATGTTTACATTTAGCACAAAGCTCATCCTGAAACGTCTTTTCTACAGCTACCACAAAAAAACAAAAACCCAGAGTCATGTATAAAGTCCAAAATGTCACAGAGGCGTGGAGTGGGCTTCTGTAATTTGGGCGGTAATCAAGCACCTACAGTAAAAGCAGTGAAGTTTGCACAAGCATTTTCCACCAAATGTGATTATTATTATTATTCTGGTAAAGTTTTTGAAATAGGTCTCATACTCACAAAGTTTGCATTTATTTTGATCTAAAATACAATAAAAACAGTAATTTTGTGATTATAGTCTTCAGTATAACATGATCCTCTTGAAATTTGTTTTCACGGTCACTTTTGATCAGTTTAATGCATTCCTGTTTTATTTGTTCTTTCTTTCTTTCTTTAAACCTTTTAATGGGAAGGTATCACAGATTACACCAAAAATATGAAGCAATGTAGCTATTTTCAACATTGATAAGATCTTTTTTTTTTTTTTTCCCTGGAGCAAATTAGAATATAAAATGAATTGGGTCATTTGACACTGACAACCGGAGAAACGACTGCTGAAAATTCAGCTCTGTCATCACACTATTAAATCACATTTTAAAATATATTAAGATATAAAACAGTTATTTTAGATTGAAATAATATTGCAGTTTTTAATTAATTTTTGATAAAAAAAAAACAAAAAAAATGCAGCCGACAGACAGACAGACAGAAAGCGATGGAATAAGTTAATGAAGACAGGGCAGAGGAAAACAAGAGGAAATTGGCAGAAAATTATGGGAAACCATTGAGAATGACTGAGCAACCACCCAGAAATCCTCCCAACAGCCTTCATGCCCCCACCCCTCATTCCTAAGCTTTTCTGTTAATTGATACTAATGAGCGATGGGAGCTGTTGACAGGTGTAAAGAGTTCAGAGCCATGATTGATGTGAAGTTTCACGCCTGTCGGATCCTGATTCGCCAACATGCTGATCTCAACTATTTTACTCCACTGACGATAATTATTTGATCATGCTTTATTTTCAAGATGAATTGTTGCTGATTTTCAATTATCAAGGTTTTAATTAATAAACACTTTCACAATCCCTCATCTTATGTCTTACACTTTATTTCCACTTGGCCTATATCCTACATTTATTAACAATCTTTAGCAAACTTTTACAAGTACCCTTGAAAACAATTATTTTTCCAAGGCTTAAAAAAAGCATGCAAATGTCACTTATAGCAGGATGGTTTCGAAATCATAATGCACTGCCTCTACATACAGTGCAATGTATATTTGGGATAACATTTTGTTAAATGTTGTATTTGTATACAACATTTAACATCTAACCTCACCCCGCTCTGGAACAATCCTGACTTCACAAGTAACAAAAAAACACTCAATTTCCATAAATGGGCAGAAAAGGGCATCACACATATTAATCACATTTTTCAGTCTAACAACCTGGTTTTATTTTTCTACTTAGTCTGGGAGTACGGTATTGGGATCAATCAATTCTTGAAATATTTACAACTCAAATCAGCTGTTTCATCTAAAATCAACACCAGAACCATCAATCCTCACCTTCCTTCCGCAGTAGCAGATTTAGTTAATATATCTTCCCCGAAAAAATTGCTTTCCAAAATATACAAAATTATAACCAATTCAGATAAAACCATAACTTTACCAACAATCAAATGGGAAGAAGACCTTTCTATTGCTCCTGGTGCCGACTTCTGGTCTCAAATCTGTAAAAATATTTATTCTATGACTAAAAACGCAAACCTTCAACTCATACAGTATAAGACTCTTCATAGAACACACTACACTGAGGAAAGACTGTCTAAAATGGGATTCACATCAGAAACTTGCTCGCACTGCTCACAAAATTGTCCGGACACTCAACTCAACTCAACTCAACTTTATTTATATAGCACCAATAAAAACAACATTAGTTGACCAAGGTGCTGTACAATCAATAAAAAAAACAACAGCATTAATACTCAAAACAACATAGATTACAACACAGAACAGAGCTGACACCACACATTTAACTACAATTAAAGGCTAACGAGAAAAGATGGGTTTTGAGTTTGGCTGTAAACTCATTCAATGTAGAGGCAGTTCTAATAAAAACCGGTAAGCTGTTCCAGAGTTTCGGGGCAGCAACAGCAAAGGCTCGGTCACCTCTTGATTTCAGTTTAGCTCTAGGAACATTTAAAAGTCTCTGGTTGGAAGACCTAAGAGACCTTCCAGGATTGTGAGGAGATAATAAGTCAGATAAATATACAGGAGTTAACCCATTCAGAGCCTTAAAAACCAGCAACAAGACTTTAAAATCAATTCTATATCGAATTGGGAGCCAGTGCAGAGATATTAAAACTGGGGTAATGTGCTCTCGTTTTCGCACACCAGTAAGGAGCCTAGCAGCAGCATTTTGTACCATTTGGAGTCGATTAAGCGATGCTTGGTTAATACCCATATAAAGGGAATTACAATAATCAAGCCTCGATGAAATAAAAGCATGAATAACCCTTTCAAAATCTTTCAAAGAAAGAAATGGTTTCACTTTAGCTAAGAGTCTGAGATGGAAAAAACTAGTTTTGACTACTGTTCGAATCTGATTGTCAAATTTAAGAGCACTATCAAAATAGACCCCCAAATTCTTAACTACTGGTTTCACACAGGAAGACAAATGGCCAAGATTTAAGCCAGGGGAACAAACAACATCTGATGATTCAAAAACTATAATCTCAGTTTTGCCTTCATTAAGGTGGAGAAAGTTTAGGGACATCCAGGCCTTAACATCGGCTAGACACGCCAGCAGAGGATCCAAATCTTTCTTATTGGATTCCACAGGCAGATAGATTTGGGTATCATCTGCATAACAATGGAAGGAGACACCATGTTTCCTAAAAATCGACCCCAGGGGGAGCATGTACACAGAAAACAAGATTGGAGCAAGGATGGAGCCTTGAGGGACACCACACGTAAGGGGAGCTGCATCTGAAGTAAATTCACCAACACTAACAGAGAACCTTCTATTATTAAAATAGGATTTAAACCATTTGAGAGCATTACCCTGAATGCCCACCCAGTGCTCCAGACGAGAAATCAAAACAGAGTGGTCAATTGTATCAAATGCCGCCTTCAGATCTAACAGCACTAACACAGCAGATTTGGCAGCATCAAGAGTCAGTAAAATGTCATTCAAAACTTTAATCAGTGCTGTTTCTGTGGAATGGTTTTTCCTAAAACCCGATTGGAACACTTCAAAAATATTGTTATTTGATAGAAAGCTCTGCAGTTGGTGAAACACTATTTTCTCTAAAATTTTAGACATAAAAGGGAGATTAGAGACTGGCCTAAAGTTGGTCAAATCTGTCGGATCTAAAGTAGACTTTTTAAGAAGAGGATGTACAATGGCGAGCTTCATGTCATCTGGAACTACTGCCGTTTCAAGACAGCTGTTCATAATCCTAAGAACGGTAGGCCCAATCACCTCAAAAATTTGTTTAAAAAATCGAGGAGGAAGAATGTCAAAGGAAGATCCGGAGGGTTTAAGCTGGGTTACGATATCCTGTAGAGCAGGCAGAGTTACAGGCTCAAACAGACTCAGAATGCTGGTAAAGAGTGGAGGGACAGAGGGATCTTGACAAGAAGAGGGAATATCTAACCTAATATCCCGTATCTTGTCCACAAAAATTTTCTGAAATTTGTCACACATCGCCAGGGACTCTGTAGGGAAGAGATCAACTGAAGGGTTAATGGCCGCATTAATAGTGGAAAAAAGTGCTCTTGAATTGTGAGAGTTCTTTTCAATTAAATCTGAAAAATACTTAAACTTTGCTGTTTTCACCGCTTTCTGATATTGTATCAGGCTGTCCCTTAATATTTCATAAGAAACTTGCAGCTTATCTTTTTTCCACCTTCTTTCGGCCCTTCTGCAGCCCTGACACATATATCCACAACACATGGCACTGCCCACCCATTCAGCACTTTTGGAAAGACTGCAATCTGGGAAAGTCACTGAATCCCTATCTTGCCTCCTGGGCTGCCACATCCCATTATCCCCCTTACTCTGTCTACTGGGTGATCTATCAACTCTCAATCAGGAAATAACAAAAAAAGGATACTCCTTGTAGCTTTAGCCATCGCCATCTTCTTGAACTGGAAATCCCGAAACACTATTCACATAACGCATTGCAAAAATTTGCTCATAGACTACATCTCCCTAGAACATTTTTCACCTCCTTACAGTTATACCTCGGAACCACAACACTCCAGATCAGACCTCATTCAACTCTTACAAATCTGACACTCATTCTAATTATTTATTTATTCACATATTATTATACATATTTATACAAGGTTTTAGTAATACTATGAGTGTTTTCATTACTATTGTTATTATTATCATTATTATTATTATTATTATTATTATTATTATCATATTATTATCATTATTAATATCATAGAAACATTGAGCAGTAATAAGATGGCGTTGATGGGATGATGTTTTGTATAAGGACGGTAACGGTTTAATGAAGATCATAACACTAAATATACTAAAAATATATAAATATAACTAAATCAAATCGGCACCCAACATATACCACACATGTTTTTAATGCACCGCATGCTGATTTTAATGCACCACACCCTTCTTTTAATGCACCACCTTAGCTTAGGCATACATACATATACATATAGTAATCTTACCATGAATGGGAAGGGGGAAAAAAATAAATAAATAAAAATAAATAAATAATAATAATAATAATAATAATAATAATAAATAAATAAAATAATAAAATAATAAACACCATACCGACACAGAAGCTAGGATAGGTGTGGTATATGTTGGGTATGTGTCATTATTACATTATTATTATTACTACTATTGTTGCTATTTTTATTAATTGTATTATTATTGATATTACTGTTGCCGTCATCAAAGGATATTATTGTTATCATCACCATCTTTATTATTATTATTATTATTATTATTATTATTATTATTATTATTGTTATTTATTATTATTATTACCCATGCTAATACTACTTAAATACTACTACTATTATTCAGATTGTCATTGCTGTTTATTTTCATTGCTGTTATTATCATTGCTGTTCTATTGCTGTTTTTGTGTTTTGTGTTCAACGTATGTTGTATGTTTTGCACTCTTAATAAAAAAAAAAAAAAATTAAATTAAAAAAAAGAAACCACTGAAGATTCAAGAAAGAAAAAAAAAATGTTGTATTTGTACTTTGTACAATTTGTAATTGTATTTTTCAACACAGAATAAAGCTACTTCATGTGAATTTGTGAGCTATAAGTAAATAACTAAATAAACTAGAAGAAGAAAGTGAAGAAATTAGTGGAGAAAACTGTAAAACTATTTGCACTAAGAAGCTGGGCTGCGTTTCTCAAAAGCATCATAAGGTTAAAGGTGCAACAGGCGATTGTCTTCAGAAACATTTTTTGTTGTGCTGGTTGAAAGTCTCTTCACATCCCGATAGCAGTCATTAAGTTAAGTGGTCTAATTGTATTCATATGTATATATATATATTATGTGTTAGGCATAGGACCAAGAAATGTTCGTCCAATCAAAATGCTCGGTCCGAGCGTTTTAATTGTCTTTCCTAACTGCCTGTCAACATATATTTGCATACCTCTGCGCACCCTGTTAATGCAGACAGAATACATCAGCGCGTTCACGTACACTATGCCGATAGAGCGAGAATGTCAGACGAACATCAAAAACCGGACCTTCCTTCACAACAACTGATGACAAGTGCACAGGTATCCACCAAAAGAAAAACAGTCTTTGAAAAGGCTACAGTGAAAAAAAGTTAATATCGGTGTTGCTTTTCCATGCTGGAGACAACTACGGGAGTCAAAGGGTCTGAATGATGACACCATGGTTGCAGTATTTCTTTTGGACAGGTAAGTTAGGTATATGGTGTCATTCGATTTTGGTGTGTTTTCATAGTAACGCACATTGCTTATGTTGTTTGTGTAGCTTGACGACTTAGCTCAACTACAGCAGCATCGTGTAATCGGGTAACTGTAACTATTTTTATGTTTACAGAGTTACGATAAAACTACAACATCAACACCTTTGGTGTATGGACACGTAAGGCCACCACCACCAGATGTGTCGACAATTGCTTCTGAGTCTTCCTTCAAATTGTGAGTAAAACGTCATGTTTCACACTTCAATGGAAATACCCTCAGCGTCACTAAGAAAAGTCCAACATATCCATTTGTGTTCTGCAAAAGGCAGTAACCATTATTTTTCTTTTATGTTTTCTGTGCATGCTGAGATTTGAGGTGCTTCAATATATATATATATATATATATATATATATATATATATAATGTTTTGTTGTAACAGTGAGGCTGATTTCAATATAGCTGGAGTTCAGCAGTTGGAAAGCATTGACTCTGAAGAGGCTGGTAGTCAAGATTTGGGAAAAAGGTACGATAACGGTGTTTACCAATTATAAGTAATGCATGTGCCAAGCGCAATGTATAAATAGTTTCAACGTGAGCAAAAGGGTGTTCAAATCCAGTCCTGGGGCCCATCCTGACAGAAAATCTTTTAATGTTTTATTATTTACCAAATTAGCAAGACAGTTATTTAATTTGCATTTTTTACTTTGTGTACCAAACACATCCTAGCTTTATACTGTTATTAAATTTGCATGATCGACCTATGCCAAAAAAAAAAAAAAAAAAAAAAAAAAAAAAAAAAAAAAAATATATATATATATATATATATATATATATATATATATATATATATATATATATATATATATTATGCATAAACAGTAGTCAAGATTTGAAGTGGATCAAAAAATTCCTTCTAAGTTGGCCTAAGATAAGAACACTTTGGTTTTAGGTCAACTTTGAATAAAGGTTTTCGTCCATATATATATATATATATACAGGTGCATCTCAATGAAATAGAATGTTGTGGAAAAGTTCATTTATTTCAGTAATTCAACTCAAATTGTGAAACTTGTGTATTAAATAAATTCAATGCACGCAGACTGAAGTAGTTTAAGTCTTTGGTTCTTTTAATTGTGATGATTTTGGCTCACATTTAACAAAAAACCCACCAATTCACTATCTCAACAAATTAGAATATGGTGACATGCCAATTAGCTAATCAACTCAAAACACCTGCAAAGGTTTCCTGAGCCTTCAAAATGGTTTCTCAGTTTGGTTCACTAGGCTACACAATCATGGGGAAGACTGCTGATCTGACAGTTGTCCAGAAGACAATCATTGACAACCTTCACAAGGAGAGTAAGCCACAAACATTCATTGCCAAAGAAGCTGGCTGTTCACAGAGTGCTGTATCCAAGCATGTAAACAGAAAGTTGAGTGGAAGGAAAAAGTGTGGAAGAAAAAGATGCACAACCAACTGAGAGAACCGCAGCCTTATGAGTATTGTCAAGCAAAATCGATTCAAGAATTTGGGTGAACTTCATAAGGAATGAACTGAGGCTGGAGTCAAGGTATCATATATATATATATATATATATATATATATATATATATATATATATATATATATATATATATATATATATATATGTGTGTGTGTGTGTGTATGTATGTGTGTGTGTAATTTTTCAAATCACTTTTTTTCACTCTGTGTAGTGAATATGTACTTGAAAAAGATGTTGCAGATGAGTTCAATGACATTCAAAATACAACATAATTGGCTTTACTCACCTAAATGATGATAATTATATTATCTGAGTGGTAGTTTTACATGTTAGTATTTATTCTGAAGTAAATAGTATTGACTGGCAAGATGAAACATGGTGTCCACATTTTGAGACCGAGTCGGTGTCATCTTTAGAAGAATATGACACCAAAGAAGTAGACTCAGACTCTGAAGACATTGATGATGACTACATTCCACGTATCTGTCTTCGATAAGTTTAAAAACTAAATGGTTGGTAGACACAAAGATACTGCTAATTCTGTATTTTTTACATACAACCTCTCATTATTTATGGCCAAGGGGTGCTTCAAAGATGGCCGTTAACTTAGAAGTTATTCCAGCAATCAGCATGGAGGACATGGTGCACAATGTCTTACATTCCCACAAGCCATCGACCACTGAGATGCCCTCAACAAAAGACTCTCTTAAGGTCCAGGTTGTGGAGGATGTAATTGGCCATCCGGCATGCATAGCATACCATAATTCTCTGAAGCAGTTTGCCCAATACCTTGTTTTACCAGTCACAAAGTGTAATACTCAAGATATTAACACCAAGTTACATTGTGGGGTTTGTCAACCTTTTTAAATTACATCCAGGGGTACAGCTGCTATTATTGAATGGGTAAGTATATATTATTCTAAAACCTTTGTCACATGTCTTGTAGGGATTGTATAGAGTTTGCCATACATGTTATGTAATGTACTGTTGGCCCTGTTTTTCTAATCTTTTGTTTACTCTTCAGATATATTCTTCGGGTCATACTGTTTGGAAATGGTCTTCACAGCCATTTTTCACACATGGCATGCTAATTGGGTACTTCATGTTGGCCACCAACATACTACTGTCAGGCAACAACTATGCCAAAATAGCACTCCTCTTCAAGTTCATGAGAATGGGCATGGTAGAAAGGACCTCTTTTTTCAAGATACAGGACACCTACTGTGTAGACTCCATCAAAGATTTCTGGCTTTAAAAGAGAGCTGAAATCATCCACCAGTTACAGTCAAAAGGACCTATTGTAGTATTGGGTTAGTTGGATACACACACACACACACACACACAAACACTTTCACACATAAGAGAGTAATACTAGAAAAGCATTGGAAGTGTTATCACTGATAACACTTGTAGTGCAGCCACTTTTTGTTTTTGTTTTTCCATAAAATATGTACGTAGGAGATGTCATGCATGTGTTTACCCTTCTTTTGCCTAATTATTATAATCTACATTTGTAGGAGATGCCAGGATGAACAGTCCTGGATTCTGTGCACAGTACTGCACATACACGGCCATGGACAATGAGTCCAAAAAAATATCAGCATGGTCAACATTGACAAACAAGAAACACAGAGGAACTCGGTTGTTATGGAGAAAGAGGGCTTCATTCGTACCTTTGAGATACTCTGTGAGGAGCTCAAGGTTACAGAGTTTTGCACCGATGCCTATGTTCAAATATCTGCCCTCTTCAGTGAGTATTGTATTTTACTTTGTTTGTGGTTGATACACAAACCCAAAACCCAGTAAGGAGTAACATCTGAAATGTGTCAAGTGAAATGTATACATTCTATTTTATCAATTTGTCCAGCAGACAAGGGGAAATACAAAAACAGCGGTGTCCGTCACACACTCGATATCTGGCATGGAGCTAAAATCTTGAGTAAAAAAATCTTTGCGGTAGGTGTATGTTTTCTAATAAAACAATGTATAGTGCATAACCTAAATAAAAAAAGTATAAATTGACATTGGGTACAATCTATAAACTTTAACACACAGCTTAATTTAATCATGAATTATGTGCAGGTCGGGCAGCAAAAGGACTGCACTATTTTACTAAATTGGAACAAGGACATATGCAACCACTTTTGGTATTGCTGCAAGGTAGCAGACAACTACGATGAATTCTTTGAAAGTATTGCCTAGAACTCAAAATTATATAATTTCATCTTGTGAGTTTTTTTGTGTATTGTACTATTGTGTATTGTGTAATTGTTGGTTCAGTGTTATTATAAAAATGTCACAGTAATTTTGTAACCGGTTTACTTTAGGACAAAAGTGGTTTTTTTTATTTATTTTTTTTCAGTGCAATGCATTATCTTTCAGTTGCTGATTAACAGCAAACTAATACAACTGATAATCTCAACTCACCTGAGCATTAAACAAAGCAATGTTCAGAAACTTCTGCTTGAACTAGTCTGGCTTCTAATTCACGTATGAGTCTTTGGGTTCTATGTACCTGCAGAAAAAAATAAATAAATAAAAAAATCTATCTTGATTCAAATTACTTTTTGTAAGTGTTGATTACAGTTAGACATTCCATGTCAAATTACTTCTGACTTGTTTTTGCAGATATGGAAAGATTTACAACAAAAAATCCCGAAGGTGGAGGTTATACGCACTTAAAGTAGAGAAGGAAAACAGTTACATAGCAGACCTGCAGAGCGCTATCCTGATGAAGAAGTTATCCAGAACTGAGGAAATGCCATTGAGAAGATCCCTAAGGCCAGGTGATCCACATCTACTTGGTGTTCTGTCTAGTGGCTATGCCCCAAGTACCCAGTAGTTGTTGCAGACGCAACTCAGCAGAGGGACAGGTGATCTGATTTAGTTTGTTTGTTCTGGCCATGACATGAAGGATTCAATAATCATTGTAATATTGAAATGTTTTACAACTACTCAGTAATACTAGCCAATTGTGTTATGCTGTCATCTTCTTTGCTGCAACTAGTCAGTGTTTTTAATGTGTATTCACTGATATGTAATTGAGAATATAATTGTGAATACTTCTTTCTGCAGGACAATCCCTTTAAAACCAATTGTAGACAGCGCCGGAAACACATGTGAGGACACATGCACAACTTGAGCAGTCATCCAACACTATCTTTGTTACTTTATATCAGGGATGCTAGCCTTCAAGATCCACATCTGCAGTGTTACACTTACAATGACATCATATACAGGTGCATCTCAATAAATTAGAATGTCGTGGAAAAGTTCATTTATTTCAGTAATTCAACTCAAATTGTGAAACTCGTGTATTAAATAAATTCAATGCATACAGACTGAAGTAGTTTAAGTCTTTGGTTCTTTTAATTGTGATGATTTTGGCTCACATTTAACAAAAACCCACAAATTCACTATCTCAACAAATTAGAATATGGTGACATGCTAATCAACTCAAAAGATGCAAAGGTTTCCTGAGCCTTCAAAATGGTCTCTCAGTTTGGTTCACTAGGCTACACAATCATGGGGAAGACTGCTGATCTGACAGTTGTCCAGAAGACAATCATTGGCACCCTTCACAAGGAGGGTAAGCCACAAACATTCATTGCCAAAGAAGCTGGCTGTTCACAGAGTGCTGTATCCAAGCATGTTAACAGAAAGTTGAGTGGAAGGAAAAAGTGTGGAAGAAAAAGATGCACAACCAACCGAGAGAACCGCAGCCTTATGAGGATTGTCAAGCAAAATCGATTCAAGAATTTGGGTGAACTTCACAAGGAATGGACTGAGGCTGGGGTCAAGGCATCAAGAGCCACCACAGACAGACGTGTCAAGAAATTTGTTAAGCCACTCCTGAACCACAGACAACGTCAGAGGTGTCTTACCTGGGCTAAGGAGAAGAAGAACTGGACTGTTGCCCAGTGGTCCAAAGTCCTCTTTTCAGATGAGAGCAAGTTTTGTATTTCATTTGGAAACTAAGGTCCTAGAGTCTGGAGGAAGGGTGGAGAAGCTCATAGCCCAAGTTGCTTGAAGTCCAGTGTTAAGTTTCCACAGTGATGATTTGGGGTGCAATGTCATCTGTTGGTGTTGGTCCATTGTGTTTTTTGAAAAACAAAGTCACTGCACCCGTTTACCAAGAAATTTTGGAGTACTTCACGCTTCCTTCTGCTGACCAGCTTTTTAAAGATACTGATTTCATTTTCCAGCAGGATTTGGCACCTGCCCACACTGCCAAAAGCACCAAAAGTTGGTTAAATGGCCATGGTGTTGGTGTGCTTGACTGGCCAGCAAACTCACCAGACCTGAACCCCATAGAGAATCTATGGGGTATTGTCAAGAGGAAAATGAGAAACAAGAGACCAAAAAATGCAAATGAGCTGAAGGCCACTGTCAAAGAAACCTGGGCTTCCATACCACCTCAGCAGTGCCACAAACTGATCACCTCCATGCCACGCCGAATTGAGGCAGTAATTATAAAGCAAAAGGAGCCCCTACCAAGTATTGAGTACATAGACAGTAAATGAACATACTTTCCAGAAGGCCAACAAATCACTAAAAATGTTTTTTTTTTTTTTTTTTATTGGTCTTATGAAGTATTCTAATTTGTTGAGATAGTGAATTGGTGGATTTTTGTTAAATGTGAGCCAAAATCATCACAATTAAAAGAACCAAAGACTTAACCTACTTCAGTCTGTGTGCACTGAATTTATTTAATACACGAGTTTCACAATTTGAGTTGAATTACTGAAATAAACAAAATTTTCCACGACATTCTAATTTATTGAGATGCACCTGTATATTCAACTTATTCAACTTACATGACTAAATATATATATATATCTTTTTTTTTTTTTTACACCATAACACTATGATTACCTTCTTATTGTATGTTTTATTACAATGTAAAAAAACAAAAAAAAACAAAAAAAAACAACAACAACTGTAGGACAGTGGCTCTACATGACCAAATTTGATAACCTCTGGTTTGTAGAAAGTGAGCATATACATACATTTTGATGTGTTTATAATGTACTGGGTATATGTAAACATTTAAGATGTTTATTTGGATCATCATTGTTATATTGTATTTTTAATTGTTGTGCATGTACATACATTGTTTCATTGAAATGTCAAGATAAAATAGTTCTTTATTAGAAAAAATTACAAGTGCAACACAACAAGAAACAAATTTGTTAGGAAAGAGCACTTAGTTAAAAAAAAATAAAGGGAATTTGTACAAATACTTCTGTCAATTGTCTACATTATGTATTGTTACATAAATTATTTTGTTTTTTGAACACACCATCTACATTATCTCTGTAACATTTTACAATCTTTGTGGAACATAACCCTGATACTGTCCATGGGGGTCAGGGAAACGATCACGTATTGTCCATACGCAGCAGCTGGGAATGACCACCCTGTGACCCTGTCCCAGTGCCCCATATTGCCACACAACAAACTGACAGTAAGCAGCATAACGGAACTGCCCATTGCTCTCCCCAGCCTCCACAGCATCAGGAACAGCTCGGATATCAGTCCAGATACGTCTGGCTAAGCGTAGTACCCCTCTGTTTTATTTTTCCTCTTGTAAAATATAGGCCTCCATATGGGGGAGTCTGGAGATGCAGTGCTGCTGTTGTTGCCCACAACACTTACGTTCTAAGTCAGACGGCATCTCTCTGCAGTTAGTGCAGACACACCAACTAGGCTGACCAGAGAGAGGAGGGCCAGCTGGAGGAGCATCTGAAACTGTGAGATGCATGATGTCAAACATCTGACTGGGGTCCCGGGCAAGACAAATCTCCAGAATATGACGGCACTAATTTGTTCAACTCATTTGTTGAATTCTGGCCTGTGAAGCAAAACATTACTTAAAATCATTTATATAGCTTTTAATAAATATAGCTTAGTTTTATAAGAGAAATTGTGTGTACACAGTGCATGACAGGTAAAAAAGCAAAAATAAAAGTATAACTGTCCACAAATTGAGACATGCTGTAGTTACTGTTGATGTATTCATAAACAATGTTATACAGTTACCTGCTCATCTGCAATTCTTCTAGTTTGCAGATCTTGAACACGACGTGCATCGTCTAGTGTGAGTCCTAATGCTCCTTGTACGGTAACGTTACTCCGACCACGGTCGCCCTGTCCTCTGCTGCCCCTACGTGTGACCCTTTGCGGTAGCTGCCCCCTAGCACGACCTCGCCGTCCTGTGTCCGCCTGTACGGTCACGTCGGAAAAGGTACTTGTCTCCATAAAAACATCAACTGAGCCAAGCATACTGTCATCGTGGAAACCCTGACATGCAAGAAATACTATTCCACTTACAAGTTTTGCTAGATACACAACCGGAAAAATGCTGCATCTAATTCTGTTTTCAATTTTTTTTTTTTTTTTTTTTTTTTTTTTTTAAGTTTGGTATTATAGTACTGTTAATAACTGTACTATACAGTTTTCTCACCGGTGAATGACTCATGATCTGTTCTGTTGTAGTAATGTAGTGTCAGGTCGTCTGGTCCGTGCGCGTTCATGCCTTCAGGAGGCATGGCTTTGGACGGCGATTAGCAGGGAGGGTGGGACGTTCGCTTTGTGCTATCAGGCTAAAGTTAGCATTTTCCCAGATCTCCTACTGCACCTTTAAGTACATCGTAGACTTATTGAAACCAAAGGAGCTACGATCAACTTAGGCTCACAATGCTTTTGAGAAATGTAGCCCAGTGCATTTATGATAATTAATTATAATATGGCTAAATTAGAAACATCAGGATGAAGATTTAAAATATTTGATTGACTGATTGACTGACTGATTGATTGATTGATTGATTGAACAGTTGATATTCCTACAGATATCTGGGGCATATCAAAGTTGTTTAAGGGAGGTATGGTTGCCTTACAGCAAGAAAGTCCCCAAGAGGCCTTTCAGTGTGGAGTTTGCATGTGTTTTTCCATGTCGGCGTGGGTTTCCTCGCAGTGCTCTACTTATCCCCACAATCCAAAATACCTTCATCGTAGGTGAATTGGACACAGTAAATTGTATGTAGATGTGAATCTGTGTATAAGCCCTGTGATGCATTGCCCATCCATCCAGGGTGTCCCATGCCCAGTCCCAGGCCTGAGATGCTGGGATAAGCTCCAGCATCCCTGTTATCCTACAGAATATAAGTGGTTTGAAGATTTTATGGATGGAGAATTGGTATTTCACTGGCATTTGGAAAAACATCACTGGTAGAAATACAAGAATTGTTTTTTTTTTTTTTTTTTTTTTAACTTGCTCTCTATTTTCTTTCAGCTCATTTCAGATTGCCGCACAGTGGCTGTAGACTGAGATGGGGTCACCACTCTGGAAACTGGGGATCAGCCCCCTCCTGACAGAGTCACAACCCATTCAAAGTCATCTGTCCAAATACAGGAGAAATGCCAGTGCGATGGATATGAGGGGAAAAGGGGAGTTTAAAGTGATGTCCATAAAGCTGTCCCACCAAGTCAGGGTTCATTCAAAAGAGTCAAGACCAATTTATTTGTGGGAATCTTGGGCAGACAAAAAAAAAAAAAAAAAAACACTCTTGCTTTATGCAGAGCTTAATCCCAGCAGTCATCTTGTGGAAGTTGCTTGTAGAGCACAAAACCTGAAGCATGACTTTTTCATTTGTTGTTGCCAGATGGAATTGGGCTCCATCCTCCAAAGCAAGACTTGATAGTCAAGTGCTGGCTTGTGAGTTGGAAGCCCACCTTAACTTCCATTATTGTTGACCCCTCTGTGCACTGACAAAGATATAACCATGTACCACAATTTTCTTTATATATGCCATCATAAAAACATATTTTAAAAAAAGATACAACAGGTAACACATTGTATTATACAAGAGAACAAAATGTGTTGCTTTAATCAGTGAGAAATTACTGTGCAAATGTCAGTGCCCTGACTGGTCTCCTCTTCTCTGTTCTTTCATTGTGTTTTTAAATATAGTAAAAAGGTGCATTTTGTTTTCTCAATTGTGCTTGCTAGCTTATAGAAGATAATAATCGAGTAATGTGTTTAAATACTAATCATGTCAGTGACATAAAATCACTTTGAGACTACTTAATTAAATGAGTAAGTTAAATTAAAATGATGACATTATTGAATTAAACTGAGAGGAAAATATGTTGATTTATATGCGTGAAACTGATAATAAAATTCAGAGAACATTTAGGTGCTACAGGTTAACTCACTCATTCATTTGTTTGTTTGCTTGTTCGAACATTTGTTTGCCGTGTATTATGCTTGCTCTCTCTTACTGCAAGTGCAATGAAGGGATTATTTTTATTTTATGTTATTTTAATTTTTTAGTTTGCAAGGCTATAAGCTATTTTTATTTATTTATTTATTTATTTATTTATTTATTTATTTATTTATTATTTTATTTATTATTTTATTTATTTATTTTTTTTTCTATTTGATTACTCTTTATTTTGATAGTCCACTTTAGACATTCTACTAACTATAAGTAACTTTGGAACTACATGTCAACTAATTCTCATTAATTTGCAATTACACGTCTACTAACTCACGTCTACTAGAGTAGACTGTTAGGGTAGGTTTAAGGTTAGTAGAATAAGCTGACATATACTTGGCAAAGTTACTCATAGTCAGTATGTTGTATGTTGTTGAACCCATCAAAATAAAGTGTTAGAAGTTATTAAGCAGACAGTCTTAAAACTTGACTTAAAAAAGACAGACAGGATTAAAAATTGTAATTTTTAAAATTCTGGCCAAAACACAAGTCCATAATTCATAAAAGTATTTCCTCTGGTGAAAAAGGTCCATGCCATGTTGTCCTCTGACATCAAACTTAATTTGTTTAGAAATGTTTTTGGCTATTTTCACTTGTAAACTGTTTCATCTGTGCATATTTATTCTTCTAATCTTCTAATTCAGGGCAACTTTTATTTTTTTATTTATTTTTTTATTTTATTATTTTCTTTTTTTTTCATGGAGAAACAATTTTATTGATAGAGGACTATTTTAACCTGAAGCAAGAGTTTGAAACGATTAATTTGATTTGTTTGTTATCACTTCACAAGTCACAATTGATGGAATAAAGTTGTGCTTTTATCAGCTGTTTGGACTCTCATTCTGACGGCACCCATTCACTGCAGAGGATCTATTGGTGAGCAAGTGACGCTATACTAAATTTTTTCAAATCTGTTCCGAAGAAGATGCAAACTCATCTACATCTTTAATGGCTTTAATGGTTTTTTTTGTTTTTTGTTTTTATGACCATAAAAAATCATCAAGCCGGTAACATGTCTCTTTGCAAAATCACATTCACCTGGTATTCAAATTCCTACTATGATCCTTCAGCACTTTTATGGTAATTATAGAAAAACACTGTCAACTGGTGTCTTGAGGCAGAACAATCCCTAAACTGAAGCAGTGGATGAATGTCACCAGTAGATAAATGCAGTTCTGGTGATTGCTAATGTCTCCCCTTGGGCCTGGAGGCTGGAGAGTTTGTGCTTCAGTGGAAACTATTCCACTTCAGAATGTTGCTTTTCACTGCAGCATATATGATGTCCTCTATAGTATCCTCACATTCTCCGTAGGCACTAAAGGAGGAGCAGCTGTCATGAATATATCATGGAGGGGCAGGCAAAACCCATGATTAATATGCGGAAATCCCCCACACGCCCTCTTATCTATTCCATCCACTTTTACATGCCCCCTTCCCTATTATCACAGTACTCTGTCTATCTCTCCATGCACCACATATTTGTATGCTGACAAATGTGATGTTGATAGGATATCAGGGAGCATTAAAGTTGTTGCTTACACCGATGTCCGCTGCCGCACAGAGACCACCGTTGTAAAGAAGCACATCTTGCCGGGTCATATCCACATTTCATGAGCAAACAAATCAGGTGGGGGCTAAGAACGCAAGACACACAGATTGTTCATAATGGTACAGTAGATCTGTCACCACCAGCTGTTAACCCTGTTCTCTTCTAAACCTTTTGCTTTTTCCTTGACCTGCTCCCTACTAGGACCCTTCAAAGGAAGTGGCACCGGTGAGCGGTTTACTAATATTTTTTTTATGGTGTGAAAAATAAAACAGAGAACACAGTGGAGTGGTGATAATAAGCATTTTGGTTGTCCTGCTGTGTTACAGAACTGTCTGCACCTGGATTTCTCTAAGACCCAATTTGAATGTACCACGCTGGCAGCAGTTTTAGCTCTGATTCAAATCTCACTGAGGCAACATCCATATTATTATGGGTAAATTTTCTCTACATTTTAGCGTTTTGTCCACACTGCAACACTGTTTTTGAGTGAAAATGGAGCTTTTTGAAGACCCTCTTCCAATATGTATGTGTGTGTGTATATATATATATATATATATATATATATATATATATATATATATATATATATATATATATATATATTGGCGTGTCTACTCATGATGTGGAGGAGAGAGCGTTCAGTGCACAGGACGGACATTAGCCAAGCCAAGCCACAGAAAGATAGAGATGGCGGATAAAAAACAAAAGAGGAAAACATCTGCGGAACGATAAGGCAAGAACTAGGACCTGTCTAAATATTGGATCAGCTTTCCAGCGCTGGAGAGAACTCAAGGAGTGGAAGGCCTGTGATTGGACGCCGAGGTTGCTTTGTTTATTCTCGATAGGTGTGTAACACCGTGTCTACACCGGACGTGCTGCGTCGCAACAGCTAAAGTCTGCCTACACTGGATACACTAAAGCGACTGTTGAAAAACATTTGAAATTTGTGTCAGCACGTCATAAATAGAACGTGGCAGCGGTTTTCCGTCGGAGATTTGTCGTGCCGTGCAGCATCCAGTGTAGACAGCATCACTGATTATAATGACTTCTATAGTATTTTGGCGCACCACTCGCATCCCGTGTAGACATGGTGTAACATTGGTTTTGCTTTGTTTCACTAATCGTTGCCTGGGTTGCATAGGCTACGTTTGTGTGAGGCAGAGCTATCAAAATAGGGGCGAGACCCTTTTGGGGTAGGGGCGTGTTTGTTTTGGTGATTTCAAATATCAACATTGGCTACCAGAAATCACTTACCCCACCTTTAATCATCTGTTGGTGAACATGTCAAACTAGTGATCAAAGACTAGAGATTTGGCCTAGGATAAGAGGAATCTTTTAGGTACACAGTGTGTACCCAGAATAAGTAACTTTTGGAAAACTCTTAAAAACTGCAGTGTGGACAGAAAACATTTTGAATCAAAAATACAGTTTTTAAATATATCCGGATCTACAAGGGTGTCCCTTTCAGTCGTTCACGTTTGACGTCATGTGATGTCTCCATTCCCTCCTTCAGGAAAGAGGGTTACATATGTAACCGAGACGTTTTCACACCTTTGCCATAGAAGAACCATTTTTGGTTCCCCAAAGAAACTTCAGTGTTCCTAAAAGAACTATTTTTCTCAGCATGAAGAACATTTAAAAAATCTAAAGACCATTTCATTTTCTGCTACAAAGAGTCTTTTGTTCAATGGAACAAGGCTGTTAAAAGTTCTTCATGTAACCATAGATGCCATTAAAGGACCTATAATTTTAATACAAGTGTTGTCTGCCTTCTAAAGTAGCATCACAGCCTAAATAGAACCTCATAAGTCACTCTTTGCTCTTCGTGAGCAGCCACTCTTTTAAAAATCCCTCAAGAACACTCTGTAAATTGTGATACTCACAAGTGCCAAAGAGACTCAAGTAACAGAGTTTGACGTTAGCATACTAATAAGCTCAACAACTCAATACTGTAATATAGGGATAGCCAACAATGTTCCCGGAGGGCTATCATCCTGCAGAGCACCAACCCTACTCAAACACACCTGAACCAGCTAATAAAGGTGTTCAGGATTACTTGAAAATAACAGACAGGTGTGTTGGAGTAGGTTTGGAATTGAATTCTGTAGGAAAATATCACACTGTGATTAAACAGTCACATTTCGGTTTCTGTATATTGTGTGTTTCTCAGAAATCAGAATTTGTCAAGAGTAAGATAGAGCATTAAACACATTTTGTATCATTTGGTATGTCTATTTTGATGTTTCCAAGAGATACACAATGGGCTTCTCTGTTTCATTCAGTTCTAATATTGCTGAAGGTTTGTTAACCTTGCGATAAGAAATGAATAGTCCTTGTTAAAAAGAAATGTGCACATAACTGTACTGAATGTGCAGTTGTAGTGTACTTTAAATCTTGAAAGTGTAAAAATAAACTAAAAAAAATACCTGCAGATAATATAATATTAATGAAATAAAAGGCCTCTTAAGTGTACTTAAACAACTCTTATAACTCTTCCACACTTCTGTCACATTAAAAGTTTTTTTTTTATTTATTTTTTTATTTTTTATTTATGCTTTAAAGTACACTTACTTTGATTCATTCACTAACATACTAAAGCACGTGTAAAATACATATTATAATTATCATTTTAACTGTAGTGTGTCATTTGATTTTAACATTTAATTTTAACCTATTTCTGTCACGAATCCGGTCTGTGGCCTACCGCCCGATAGCCACCAGAGGTCACCCTTCCATCATATTGACTCTCACATTGCACAGACTGTTTCACATTACCCCGGACTACATTTCCCAGCAGCCATTTCACAAAGCACACGCTCACACCTGAGATCCATACCATAATCACACACCCTACATAAGCCATGGACTTCCTCTCTGTCACTGCCAAGTATTGTATTGCGTATATCACTCTCCTAGCGATAACTACTCTACAGAGCCAACTTTAGTTATCATAGTCTTGCCTTGCCCGTTTTCTCTTGTTCTGATTCTTGCCCGTGTTTCCTGGATTAACCCTTTGCCTTGCCGCTCGGACTCTGTTTGCCCCTGCCTGGATTATTGCTGTGAACCTGGATTATCTCTCTGCCTTGCCCTGTTGGATATTGTTCGCCGATCGAAGACCCACACTTGCCCTAGGATTACTCTTTGTCTTGCCTGTGTTGTACCGGTTTGCCATTGCATGAACCTTGCTTGTTTTGTGACCACGTCTCTGAATAAAAGCCTTGCAAATGGATCTGCACATCTCTCGTCTCGTCGGCTCCATAACAATTTCAAAATAAATTGCAACTTCATCCTTACAAATGTGTAATTGCATATATATATATATATATATATATATATATATATATATATATATATATATATATATATATATATATATACACATTTAATATATTTACATGGCTTACAAGTTTTACTTTAAATTACATTTTAGTTTACCATTAATGCATATTGTTAGGTCTAATGACGTATTAACTTTTGGTTTTATTATTTATACAAAGAGTGTTATTGGCATTTTTGTTGTTGTTCTATTTCTCTCTCACTCCTCTGCCTAATAGGTTAATGGTGATCATCTGCACTCATCCATCTGTGTGCGCTGTCCACGCCCTGATTGGTGCGTGTTTGCTGGCTTCTAGTACAAAAATGGCAGAGAGAACGTGGAGAAGGAGAGAGACATTGCAACATTTGAGGTTGTTCCGCTCTCCAAGCCTATTAGCGCTTATCGCACTTGTTGTGCTCTTTGTTGAGTGTTCACAATGTTTCTCGAATCGATGATTTCTTTAATTATTAGTTAAGAGGTTATTTTTGGGGTAATGTAGGGTGGAGGATACCCATTCGTTGTCTCCTGTTTAATGGTTAGTTAGGGAGTGAGGGGAGTTATATGTTGTTTGTTTATTTTCTTTTAAGTGTAGATAAGTTAATATTTATTTCCCTTTTAGGTAGAGGTATTTCTGGGTTTTCTTTTGGTTCGGGGTCTCCTCCCGAGGTAATATTTCTTTGTTCGTATTTTCATATCTTTATTTTTCCCTTTTGAACTCATGATTGAGTTAAAATAAAAGGCACTTCAGCCATTTAAAAAATTAAATCTGTGGTTGATTGTGATTTTCTGGGCCTGGGGAGCTGGAGATCCTCAAAGTCTCTCCACTGTTTATTGTTTGTCGTTCCCGACTTACCCCTAGATTGAAAGGGGAGGACGTAACAATATCAGTTTCTGCAGTTCTGCAATACACACATTTCAATTACAACAGAAGTAGTTATGACATAAATATATACTTGTATGTGGGCCAAAAACAATATTAAGTTCAACTAATTTAATTTAATATAAAGATAAACCACAATACATTTAATTGTAAATAACATGCAATTAAGTGTCTGAAAACATTATATTCAATTTACACAAAGTATATTTGTTTAAAGTAAATTCTTCTACTTCTATTTTTACTTTGTAATGTGGACTTCATTCTTTTTCACAAGGAAGAACAACAAAAGCTTTAAAAAATACTATTATAAAAATAATCTGATGATGAAACCTAAAATAATTCAAACTCCATATAAAAGTGCAACAGAGCAGCTGCAAGTGCATGAAGCTGCCATGGCAACTAGACACATTGCATGCTGTTTTCAAGGTATGCTGAAAGGGTGGCTAGAAGAAAGAAGAAACAGCATCAAAATATGTCAGGACTACTTCAGGATCAGTTTTCAGCCATTTGTCTGCTTACATCACACCTGTGTGTGACAACAGTTGTACAGTACTGTGTCATCGCATTGATTTAATAGGGCCAATCAACTGTTCGACCCCCAAATGAGTTTGGCACAAATGTATTTTGTGTGACGTGGCATGAATTATTTAAGGAAGAATGAGAAACTGATGATTGATTGATTGATTGATTGATTGATTGATTGATTGATTGATTGACTGACTGACTGACTGACTGACTGATTTTTTTTTTTTTTTTTCTGT
This sequence comes from Spinibarbus caldwelli, assembly GCA_039654775.1. NCBI lineage: Eukaryota > Metazoa > Chordata > Actinopteri > Cypriniformes > Cyprinidae > Spinibarbus > Spinibarbus caldwelli. Next base: position 21,746,039 of record CM077257.1, read on the forward strand.
GTGTTGTACATGAATTGAATGAGCTACTTTTTCAATGGCTTTCCCAAAATTATGGGAACAAAACCAACTTTGCAAAAACAGTGGTACCAGCCACAAATGACGCCTACATACTCTACTAAAGAACTTATTTTATTAGTTTATTTATTATTTAGTATTACTGTTTGAAGATATTTACAGATTTGTTGTAGTTAAAAAGAAGACTATTAAAGATTCAAGGCTTATTTGCTATATGGAAATTATGAATGAATCATGATTATATTTAAAATGCTTTTCATGTAGTTTTCACAAACTTCCAGTTTAAGTTTCGCTCACATTCTGTTTTCACATCTGAATGCAGATACAGATAAAAATAAGTTTACCACTGCTAGGTACAGACATTGGATTCTACTGCATACTGTACAGAATCTCGTCGGGGGTGTATGTGATGTCTAAAATGTTGCCTGCGGAAGGAGGGCAGTTTACCAGATTTTGGAACAAAGCATATGCATGCCTCGTTTCAAAGCAACATCAAAAGAACAGCAACTTCAATGGCTTCCTGTTTAAGTACAAATCGTCTGGCGGTGCATGAAAACTTTCACATCCTGCATCTTCTTGCATCAGTTCCTTCTTTTGTATTGTTCCTCCTAGATTAACGTCTCCTTTCCCATTTGTTAATCGGTGCATTAATGACTAAGTGCAATAATTAGAGAAATTATCCTGCATCCAATTATTGCAATATATTAGCATCAGGTAACGCAGAGGGCAGCTACAAGGAGATGAAACGCTTGTTGGTTTTAAAGATAAATTCATCTCACTGATCTGACAAGAATGATCTTTAGTACAGTGTTTGATTGTTCCCTACCCTTGCACATTTTCTGTGTGTAGGGGAGCTAAAAGTCATTGGCTGTAAGCAATTAAACAGCTCCCTGGTAGAAGAAAATATGACGCACCTTTATTCTCACACCGTGACGACAAGCAACAGTAACAAGAGGAGACACATTTTGTCCTCATAAAACATGACCTAAAACCTCACAAAGAGACAACCAAGTATGTCAGTAAACTGCTATATACAACAAAACAGATGAATTCAGAAATGCAGAATGGCTTGGAGCAAGCAACTAAAATTAGTCATTACTAACTTATATTTTTAAGTAGTCCAGAAATAGTAGCTTGGCTGATTAGCTTGGTTCTCCAGGTTTTTCTAAAAAAAGTAATGATGCAGTATGATAAAACTACACATTTTTATTCTGTGCCTGCAGCTCTACATCTAGTGGAACTGGATCAATAGTGTCTCTTGTAGGGAAATCTGATTAATTTTACAGCATTTTACATTTGTGTAAGGACCGAAACTTTTTTTCATACTGACCCATTTCAGTCCCTATGGAAGTCCTCAGTTTAATAGCAAGACATTTTCTTAAATACTGCAATTCATTATTTTATTTGATATATTTAGTGTAAATTTGGGTCTTTTTCTATTTTTCTGGCAAGTGGTGTCCTTCTACCTTGCAACATTTTAAATTAAACTATAAAATGTTTGCATATTTCTATTCTGCAGGGCGAAAACAACATGTACACTGTTAAAAGTACACAAGCTGTTGACAAGCTGTTTTATCCCTAAAGGTACATTTTGTGCAGTTTTTTTCCCCTTGTATCTTGTAGCTTTTCAAACTTTCCTCACACTGTACTGTGCTTTTGTCAGGTAAAACTCCTTCACTGCACTTGCAGTAAGAGTAAACCTCTGCAAATAGGCAAACCAGTCATCCAACAAGTTAACTGACATACAATAAATGACAAAAAAAAAAAAAAAAAAAAAAAAAATCCCTGGGGCTGTTCTGGTTATCCAATCATGCTAAAGTACGCTGATGTCCATTAAAGCTGTGCAGCGCTTTGCTGACTTCAGCAGCAGACTGCAAAGTCAGAACCCCAGAGATGCCCTTGAAGGTGTCACATGACCACAGGGGTGAGAACACACATTTACTTAGCCATATCTACAGACGCACATTTAAAACACTCGTTGGGATGGAACAAAAACCATAAAGAGGCATGTAAAGCACCATATGACTGTAGTCTCAGACTTCTACCCTCTCTGAGGATGCATTTCAATAAAGATCTGCAGATAATTGACCGTGCTAAGATGAGAGCATATGCATGCATACACATGCTTTCTCTCTTTTTCTAGGGTCAATCAAGGATACTTACACTCATATCTCTCTCCAGTCGTCTTTAGTGTGTTGGTATTTTAGAGGATCAGTGAGCAGTGACGAAGAATTGAGCCAGGAGTAATTAAAAACTGCAATGATGCGTCTTATAGGGTTTTAAAGGTTGACGAGCACATATTTTCTACTGAAACAGGAAGTTAGGATAGGACAAGTCAATTCAAGGTGCTAGGATCCTTAGACTTGAGAACATTTGTTTTGTTGAATGTTACTACAATTTAAAAAATATAACTGCTTTCTATTTGAATACACTTTAAAATGACATATATTCATGTGATGGTAAAGTTAAATTTTCAGCAGCCATTACTCCAGTCTTCAGTGTCACATGATCCTTCAGAAATCATTCTATATGCCGATTTGGTGCACGAGAAGCAATTTTTATTATTATAAATGTTGAAAACAGTTGTGCTGCGTAATATTTACATGAAAATAATGGTCCTTTCTTTCAGAATATTTGATGACAAGAAAGTTCAGAAAAACAACACTTATTTTCAATAGACTTTTTTTCTTTCTTTTTTTTTGTAATAATGTAAAAGACTTTACTTTCACTTTTGATCAACGTAATGCACCCTTGCTGAATAATTATTATAATTATAATAATTACATGGTCATACTGCTCCACCATTAGAACTGTCAGCTCTGTTTAAACCCATTCATCATGTTTTAAATCCAATCTTGTAAAACAGTTTAGTAACTCTTTACAGTAAGGTTCCATATGTTAACTAACTATTCCATCTGTAATCCAACAGTGAAAAGGTTACACTTTATTTTAAGGTGTCCTAATTACAGTGTAATTATACATTTAAGTACTGAGTAATTACTGTTAACTAGATGTACTTACTATATGTTAGGGTTAGGATTAGTGTTTGGTTTAGGGTTACTTGCATGTAATTGTGTATAATTTATTGTTATTATTATAGTAAGTATATGTAATGTGTAACAAGGACACCTTAAAATAAAGTGTTACTGTGAAAAATACTTCTAAAACATTTATTCATCTTGGTTCATTCCAATTTTAACATTTACTAATACATTAGTATAAAAAAAAAAAAAAAAAAAAAAATATATATATATATATATATATATATATATATTCATTAATATTATTTTATGTACCTGAGCTAACCTGAACTAACAATAAATGAACAGTTGCATTTTTTTAACTAATGTTAACAAATATTAATAAATACTGTAACAGATTCATAATTTTATGCTTCAATTAACAAATGTCACCTTTTTCCTACAAGTGTTACCAACATTTTTCATCTGGGTTTGTACAGTAAATAGAAAGCTAACACGCTGCAAAACTCCAATTCTGATTTCATGGCGTCTTTAATAGCGCACTTTCCTCTCACACTTTACTTCCATCATCACCATCACAATCTGAGCCAGCTGCAGCAGTAATTCAGGCCATGTGTCTGAACGCTCGCTGTGTGTGTATGACAAAACGAGGTGCTGGGGATTGTGAGAGTGATCAAAAAGGTTGCTAAAATGTATGTGATTATCTCTGAACCATAAATCATATTCATATGACAGTATCACTGTGCAAGTAGCAGCTCAGATACACTATCAGATCTTGTTGTGATGTGTTTTCTGTTGGTAAAGAAAATCCAGAACCACCACCTCAGCACATATACATCTGCTCAGTGTGCTGTGTTCAGATTACACTTACTCAATGGAAGCTCATGTGAGGGTTTTCTTAATCACATGTGGTAACACAGACCCACCTGCCCAACACATGCAGTGCAAATTACATTTCCCACACACTGTTCTATTCTCTACCCCACTGCTTGTGCTTTATTTGTCAGAGGCTGCTTCACACACAGTGACACATTATTGCTCCGGCAGGAGCTGCATCTCTGTCACCTACACTCTCTCTTGACTCAGTCTCGCATACAGAGTCTCCACTTCTCTCTGTCTTGTTCTCCCCTGTGTGTGAATTCAAGGAGGTCAGCTGTCTGAAGGGGTTCTATAGGTAATTCAGTTTCAAGCCTGTCTAAATGTTGCCACAAGCCCCTGTGATCTTCCTCAGAGACAACACATTGGTGATGTAATGTCACATGGACTGTTGGGTAGTAGTGCACTGTGGAGTGCTCAGCAGTGCAGGCACAGCAAACATCTTTAAATAAATCTTTAAATGGTGCTCAAGAGCACACTTCTGAGTCATAGAAATAACAGATGGGACATCCTAGGGCAGGTTCCAAAATTCAATCCAATTAAACTAAATCCATTCAATATATTTTAACATATTGGCTGTTTATTAGTACTTACAAAGCACATATTCTGCATGACCATATTCTACATCCCTAATCCTACCCAATGCCTAAACTTAACAACTACCTTACTATTAATAAGTAGCAAATTAGGAGTTTATTGAGGCAAAAGTCATAGTTAATGGTTTGTCAATAGCGAGAATTGGACCTTAAAATAAAGTGTGACCATTATTATTATTATTATTATTATTATTATTATTATTATTATTATTATTATTATTATTATTATTATTATGTTTATACCACGGTTATCAGACCTCAATATATTATTTAGTTGTTTTATTTAAAAACAATTGTCAGGTTTTATCCTTAAAACCAAGGTTTTTTATAGTTAAGAACTACTTTCTAAGGAATCTTCATTATAAAGAGCACCAATTATCTGTTACTAATTCTTAAGCATCATTTTAGAGCTAGCAACAGAGACATGAACCATTGCTATGCTATTACACACACACACACACACATGCACACAGAGATTGATTAATCTGTGAATTACCTGTGTCTGTGCAGCTCTCAGCAGTGTTGAATAGCATGCAGCATCTCTAATAGCAAAACAGTAAGATATCATCACTACCACCACAACCAATCAAAATGTCATGTGAGTTTTTAGTATAAAACTATTTCACCTAGAAGGCAACAGGTTTGTGTGTTTCTCATAGATATTATATATATATATATATATATATATATATATATATATATATATATATATATATATATATATATATATATATATATAATTTAAAAACAAAGAAATGTGTCATTTCTGTCATGTTTTTTGTCATATTTGTTTGCTTGGTCAATGTCTTTTTGGATTTTATTTACTTTGCTGTTGGAAGATTGTAAGGCCCATTGAAGTAAAGTGATATTAAACTGCAATCTGGTCAAAACCCATGGCAACTTCATAGTGCATTGGGTCTATCAACCAATCAAACTCTGTGCACCTTTTAAATTCACTTTTGTGATATATAATTTAAATAAAAAACTTTATTTTCTACTGTATAAATCTTAAAGAGATAAACAATAGCAGTACTTTTGTTTAGAAGATCTGATGTCCAATATGAAAAGAGCTTTAAACAGTGTTGCTATGGTTACTTCCTCAGGCAAATGTGACTTTATTCACGAGCATCTACTGTGTTTGGTGGCAGGGGAATATGTCCACTGCGGCTAACTAAGGGTTTCTCTGTCTGAGAGGGCAGTGATCAGTACATTTTACTCTGAATGCAGGTCAAACAGCACTGATAGTTTAAGCATTCTGCCAATATCCAGTCCCTGCCAGGCTCCAGTCGTTCAGTGACATGATCTCTCTCTGTTGTGGACAATTACTCTATTACTGAAACCACAGAAATCATCAAGAGATGTGCACTGAAGACCTGGGATCAGATTCATTGGAAACATCCTTGAGAATAAAAATCTTCTTAACTGCTATTTTCTTCTTATCCATTTAAGAATAAAGATAGCAATATTTGGTCCCACTTTAAATTAGGTGGCCTTAACTACTATGTACTTACATTTAAATTAATCACTTGATACAATGCTCTTATTGTGTGCATAGATGTTTTTAAGTTGCACTTATGTTTATTAAAAATACCTGCATGTAATTACATCTGTAAATAATTTATGTAATTACATTATTAGTTACACTCCTGACCCATCCCTTATACCTTAAACCTACCCATACCACCAAACTTGTCCCCAACCTCATCCCACCTCAAGCAGCAAATTGTTTTGCAATATAATATGAACAAAATAAGTGCATTATACTTGTTAGTATGTAAGTACATAGTAGTTAAGGCCACCTAATATAAAGTGGGACTTAATCTTTTGTATCCCCCCCCACTAAAAAAAAACACAGATTTGGAACTAAACAATGTTCCAAAGACGAAACTTCTGAAGAATTTTGAAATTCAGTAACAACTTTACTAAAACAAGTCAAAGAGGGACCTCATTTTGAGAGCACCCAAATACAGGACATGTTCACTCTAGCAATGCAGAAGAAAGATGAAATGCAAAAAAAAAAAAAATAAATAAATAATAATAATAAAAATAAATAAAATAACCCAAAAGACATTTTCATACAGGCTCTTACACTAAAGAACACAATGCTGAAGACAGTCGCGACAAAAATAGCATGAACACTTGTTTTGATTATTAAGGTAATCTGCATGCAGAAGAATGTGTTTTTCACTGAGCTGATCACTTATCTGGGTTTTTCACTGAGCTAGTCTTTAAAAAAGAATCACCATACAATCAGATAAGATCAAAGCCTGTAGATTTTCTCCTTGAGGAGAAAAAAAAAAAAAAAAAAAAAAAAAAATATATATATATATATATATTTTTTTTTTTTTTTTTTTTTCTTCAAGAACTGCATCTTAATTTTACCTTTCTTAATTTCGAATTGCCTACTATTGTCACAAGTTCCATCATTATCAACATAGTTCAATGATTTGGTGTTTCCCGAATCCATAGTTCTCAACCTGTGGTTAGAAGCACAGTTTTTTGATAGTATGACATATGGAATATATCATGCATTTGAGCAGAGATCAAATAAGCTAACAGGTAATACAATCTATATATTTCTTTCCATACATATACAAGTTTCATTCTATGTCTTTTAGTTTGTTGAGAGAATTACAGCCCTTTTTTTTAAAGAGTGCGTATATGCTAGTTCCACTGGAGAACTAACGTTCGAAAGAAGGATGTGTGTTCCTATATTTTCAGGAAATGACTGTGACTAACTGGTTAGCTTCTCAATGCCTTTTACTACAATTAATGCTATGGTAGAAAAGCATCCCTGAATGACAAAAACGTCTATCTCAAATATACCCTCACAGAATTAACACTTCTCAGACACGGCCAATTTTAATATCATTTAATTTCTCATCTCATAAAAGTTAAAATCGGTCAAAGAAAGGTTACTGGGACTGCTCAGGCTTCAGGGCTGTTGTTAAACACTGGCTCATGAGATGACTGCTCATCACTTCAGTCAATCACGATGGGACGTCAACAACTCCATGTCACAACACACATTAAGAGGAGGCGGATGCGCCCCCAGGTGCGGGTAGTCTTGCGAAAGAGCAGCTGGTAGATGCGAAGTGTGTTCCATCATGCAGGTTTGACAGATCAAAGAGGACAGCTTCCACCTGCCATCCTCAAGCTGTCACAGGCATTGCACAGAGCCATGGCCGCTTCCCCTACTGCAGTAACCGCTGCTCTTTGCCCCAATAAATGATCCACGACAGACAAGAATGCTTGTCTATTAAAATGACAATCCCCTGCGAGTATGACCCCACGTCGGCCCTCGTGTCGCACCAGCGTCCGCAGTGACAGATGCCATCAGCATCCCACACCATGTTTCTCTCCGTGCTGTTGGACATCTGAGAAAGAGATCGATTTTCTACTCTCATCCGTGTTCTGTTTTCCAATGCCTGGCAGTTTATTTCCCAATTGCACCATGATCGTAGCGATTGTATAGTCTATTGGATAGAGACCAATAACTGACATTGCTTTTGGTTTGGATTTCATAAGAAACCGTCATCTGAGGAAACACTTGGAGAATTAGGAAGCAAATTTTCCCCAATGCTGCATTTCTGCGAAGCAATATCATAAACATTTCCCAATTTATATTCAACCCTATTCTCTGGGTTTCCGCTTTATAAAGATGAAAATCAAAATAACAAGTGGGTTTCAAAATGTGATAAAATAGTAGGGGAGACCAGAGAGGGTTGTAACACTGGTGGAGTAACACTGTCAGATTCAGCACTTAAAAATCTGATGCAGGGATGATATCTTACGTGACTACCACCCACACTTTCATAATCACTGTCATCTCTGGGTAAAAAATATAGAGGATTCACAACAGGGGTGGGCAGTTCTGGTCCTGGAGGGTCACTGTCCTGCAGAGTTTAGCTCCAACCTTAATTAAACACTCCTGCCCGTAATTTTCATTTGATCTTAAAGACCTTAGCTGTGTTCCAATTCATAGGACACAGTGTTCACTGCTCCCTATTCCCGAGCACAGGGTATCATTTGTAGTTAATTTTACTTGACAAAATTTGTAAGTTCGGAACACCCCGTGACATGAAACACAGATCAAACTTGAATCACATAAATTAGAGTATAATGACATATTTGAAAGTGCTAAACTGAGAGCTATTTTTCTGTTACAATGTTTAATATGAAAATTAGCTTCATTTGGTTATATTAAATGTGTTACTTATCTTATTTAACTATAACCATGATATTCAAATTTCAACTATCACGTTTCATGCATTTTGTTCCTTTGGACAAAGCACACCTGTGCCTAATTAAACACAATAGAGCCTCAATTCCATTTCTGTGCCCTTTTTATTCAAAATTCTGGATCGAACGACTTGTAGGTAAATTTCTTTCTCCAATTCCTGTGAAGTGATATACTGATATTTCCTTTTTTGCAGTGAATGCTAGCTCTATTCAGATAGGAATCTCACTTAAAATTGTGGAATACCCTTTGAAGTCGACTTCGCAGGGCATTGACAGTCAAATGGAACACACCTTTTGTTTAAGTTATTCAAGCAACCTGGTCTCATGGCATAAAAACTTACCTGGGGGCACTATTTAGTGAGACTGTTTTTACGTACCTTACTGCACGTTTTGCCGCAGTTTCAAAGAGAAATGTCCACTCAGTGGTGCTAAAACACAGGTTCAATATGTAAACCCTGGCACATTTTTATTATGTTGATATAGGCACGTATTGCTGTGTTTTTATTATGTTGCTTCAGGTACGTATTGCGGCGGTTCAGAATTCAAATATCCGGGGACTGTCGCTAAAAATTAATGCTCTATCGTGTTGGAAATATGCCCTACACCAAACCCAACCCTAAACCTACCCGATAGTGTTGACAAATGCCAAACTGATATAAAAACACATTTGTTGATGCAACCATGCTATTTGAACTTCCTTATATGCAGATTTGAACTGTTTTGTCAAACCGTAGTTACACGGGATTCGAACCGGAGCTCCTCAACTCTCAAGTACATCTCCATACTCCGTGAGCTACTGAACAAACCTACCTGCTATGAAAACCCATAGATATGAAGTTGGATATGTGTGATGCTAACGTTCAAAAGCATCAGTTTTCAAATCTCCCAGCATATTAATATTGTTTTGAAGTCATAACATGATATTCTTCAAGTAAGTGTGCGAAAATTAAGCTTTATTAATCGAAACTCTGTAAATTTGTGTGAAAAGGAATAAAAGGCATCTGAGTTGTTCTGCCTCTAGTGTTCATTTATTTTGGAAACTGCAGTGATATGTACTTATTGGTACGTATTTCGCGTCTTGCTAAAAAGTGCCCCCAGGTATGTTTATGCCATGACACCAGGTAGTATTTCAAGTCTATTTGATTAGGGAAAGAAATAATCAGAGTTGCCCAACCTGCTTTAAAGGAAAAAAACTATTTGATTTATAAAAATGTATTTATATTTGGATTATACAAGTGAACTATTTCACTTCTGAGTCAATTTTCGATTAGGTTAATGAATGTTAAATGACAAAATGTGTATCATCTGAATCAGCAATTGCTCATTTATTCTCAATTTTCACCTTAATTAGGGGACAGTTGTGGCCTAATGGTTAGAGAGTCTCAGTACTGGCAGGAAATGTACTGTAGGTGGGGAGAATGAATGCCCAGCACTCTCTTCCACCCTCCTTGCCCACAACGGAGGTGTCCTTGAGCAAGGCACCGAACCCCCAGTTCCTCCCTGAGCGCCGCAGCAAAAATGGCTGCCACAGCTCTGGGTGGTGTTCATTACTCACAGCTGCGTGCATGAAATTGGATGGGTGATGTGCAAAGCAGAAATTCTGAGTATGGGAAACCATACTTGGCTACAAGACACGTCACATCACTTTAATTAAATTTAAATTAAAAATTGTGCAAACATTTGACATAAAATGTGTATAAGTCGACATTTGACATAGTTGTGACTTCACATTAATGAACAGTTTCATAAGATCACCTGTCCATATCTAATGGTAAGCAAATCTGTCTTGCTGATGTTGAAGCAGGAGCTCAATCCCAAGAGTGGACTTGATCTCTGAGCTAACCCACCATAAAACATTACTGAAATAAAAGAGGTAGAATAGAGTAGAGGATCCAGAGGCGGTGAGGAGGTAAAGGTATGTCATTGGGACGGTTCAATGCATGCTGATTATATAGGCTCGTAATGATGATTGACAGGACTGAATGATTAGGCTCCTCCACAGAACCTATGTTTGGAACTTCATTTAAATTTTAATTTACATGATTTAGAGGTAACTTGTAGATTTTATCTCAAAAAGAAACAGGCAACAAAAGAAACTCAGACAACACTGAGACACAGAAATCATAGGAAAAAGAGTTACAAAGCTCTCTGGTCTCTCTTACTTTATAAGCTGAACATAAATGTTGGACTTTCCAGAGAGGATGAAGTTGAAAGGTCCTTGAATGCTCTTCAGGTTTGTTGGCGACTGAAGTGCTGTGGTATAAACACACTTCTTTCTTCCTCCGACTGGATACCATCCAGTGATATTAGCCACACATTTGGTCCCGTTTGAGTAACGGAAGGATGGAGCTACACTTCAAACAGGGTGAGTCAGATGAACCCAGTCTGGGAGATCTACATGAAAAAGAACATATCTACATGCCCACTTTCTGATCTTTTGTGAGTGTTCATATCCCACGCAGGCAGAAGATGCTATAATTTCTCCTAAAAGCATGCAGTTGGGAGGATGATATGTAATGAATCCTGATATCTAAGCTGAGACGTGGAATCCTCAGGATTGGCGCAGATCTAATTTAAGGCAATCGTCTGGTTAGGTCAGTGATGCTGATGCAAGCAATGAAGAACAAGACAAGCATATTGAGGAGGTTGAAGTCGAAATGGGAATTTTCCAACGCAGCAAATAGAGGCAAAGTCGTCTGCCAGCATCAAGTCATAAGCACAGGATCTATTTTAGGAATGCAATACGATATATATTATGAGTTCCGGCTGATATGCAGTATTGGTCGATATTGGATATTTAATCGTGTCAGTTCCACCTATTAAAGTGACTATTAAAAGCTTTCTATAACCTAGTGCTAATGTAACTTGGGTTGGCAATAGATTGTGTTTTTGCGTGCATCTAACGATAGCAGATCTATCGTGTGTAAGAGTTGTGTGTTTGTGTGTGTGAAAATGGTATGCTGTAGATACACAACCCTTACTTTGCATCAGAAAATGATGAGCAAATGAATCAGCATACTTTATTAGCATTAAAATGAGTCACTGAATACTTCTATTCGCTCAGCTGGATAATCATTAAATTTCTTCTTTTGTGTTCCGCATAAAGAAATTCAAACAGATTGGTAATGGCATAAGGGTGAGGAAATGACAGAATTTAAATTTTTGAGTGAAACAATCCTTAGAACTGCACAGTTGTCTGTCTTTTGGGGTCCTTGTGCACAAAGTCTAGTGTGATCACAGGTTAAACAGCATTTTTCAAGGGGTATATAACCTAGAGGCATCCCTGATGAAAAGACAAGTCAAAATTAAGTGAGTTTTTGCTTGAAACAAGCAAAATAATCTGTCAATGGGGTAAGCAAAATAATCTTATTTCAAACAGAAAACAAGATTATTTTGCTTGCCCCACTGGCAGATTATTTTGCTTATTTCAAGCAAAAACTCACTTAATTTTGACTTGTTTTTTTTGTTTTGTTTTGTTTGTTTGTTTGTTTGTTTTTTGTTTTTGTTTTTTTTTCTGAAAACAAGACAATATATTTTACTTGTCTAGAAAATCCTAATCTCTCTGTGGTTAGGCATCAATATGAAGATCACAGCCCTTATATCTATCAAAAGCCATCTGCTGTATCCTATAACTCTTTCATTCCACACACCCTAATTGATTTATAAGGACACGCACATCTTGGTTGTACGATTATATGACCTATACGTAATATTATATATGTCTTTATTCAAAAGCTCCCCACTGTGATGGCTGCTCTTTACCTAAATGTCACAGCATTCCCTTCATCCGCACCTCCACATTGCTACCGGGCAGATAAGAAGCCTCTGTGAAGAAAATGATGCCACTACATGGGAAAATTGGACTGTCTAAACAATGATTAGTAGGCTTGAGCGAAGGTAGCGCATTCCATAAGGATTCCACCGTCGTTAAGGCTCAATTTTGAATGCAACTGCAGGTTTGCTCTGCTAACATTGTTTTCGATATGTGCCTTGTATTACAGGTTGTGACTAATGAAGTCATTCTCTCGAATGCTGATGCTAGTGCATTTTAGTATTGGGTCATGCTAATGGTACTGTGAATGATGCAATAAGAAACTCTTGTTATGATGATGCTTGTTTCTGCTTTATTAGTTTGTTATGAGTTATGCTTCAAATAGCAAATGTAAACAAGATTTTTACATTTTCTGAAGAAAATGTTTTACCGTGTAAAACCATTGCACTTCTTAGTGGTTTTCAGTGCACTTCCAGGTGGTTCTGGTAAGTATATCCAAAAATAACAGTAGGCCTTTGCGAACACCACTTGCCTAAATCTGTCAATTTTTGTGTTAAAGCTGGCTAAATTCATCTCTGTATGAAAAATAGAGTCCTATTCCCGCTACGCTTCTACAGTCCAGTCTGCAACAGGTTAATCCTGGTAAACACTGTCATCTAGCAGATTACTGGAGCAGGCAGAATAAATCGATAAGAGAGTGGATGACCCAGCGACAGATCTCAGTGCTTAGAGTTATAGTGCTTAAGGCTCTGGACCCACAGCGGCCATTGGGAATGTCAGAGTGGCCAATATTGTGTTTGTCAGGAGGAGCTAAACCAACCAAAGTGACTTAACTGATCACAATCTAAAAGGGCAAAAACTGAGAGGGTAGATGAACCAGACGTTTGCAAACCATGGCTGTAGAACTGATAACCAGAAAGCGACAGGGTGTTTGTATATGTGTGCCAGGGAGAACGGACAGGACTGATGGACTGATGTTTCTCATGGGAATGTATAGTAATTTCAACATTTACAAGGGCTAGTCAGTGATTTCATTGCTGTCTGAATCCAGAATGATAGTCTTTTTCTCCCACCACCCGCATACAAATTCCCATCCTTACTGTATTACCTACTGTAATGTTTAGTAATGTGCACACATTTGAAATATGGAAACTTTTATTACTGAAATGCTGGAAATTGCCTACAAGAATAATATTACGTCACTGCTCCACATCGTGAATCGTGTAAACTTTGTGCCATTAAAGGTATACAATCCATTATTAACTCTTCCCCCTGCCATTGATGAGTTATTCCTGCAATCCATGTTTCACTGTTATATGGTAGTAGGCGCTGTTATGGACCTTCTAAAAATATTGCTTCTCCAGATGCAAAAACATGCCGAGAAGATATATATATATGTATGTATGTATATATATATATATATATATATATATATATATATATATATATGACATCCATGAAGAGGTATAAGACAGTGCAAGCTTTTCAGGTGTTGATGGACTTGATCTCTGATCATGTATGTTTGATTTCATTCTGAATCTGATCCTGACAATATACAATTTTCTCAGTGTTTTTTACTCACGTTATTCATTCATTCATTCATTCATTCATTTATTTACCCACACAAGTGTTTTTGAAAAATAATATATGTGTATTTATATGTATATGTATATATATATATATATATATATATATATATATATATGCACACTCAAAACTGTGGAGATGATCGTGGACTTCAGGAGAAACCCCTCTGCTCTCCCCCCACTCACCATCATGAACAGCACTGTGACTGCAGTGGAGTCATTCAGGTTTCTGGGCACCACCATCTCCCAGGACCTGAAGTGGGACAATCACATAGACTCCATTGTGAAAAAGGCCCAGCAGAGGCTGTACTTCCTTCGCCAGCTGAGGAAGTTCAACCTGCCACAGGAGCTGCTGAAACAGTTCTACTCCGCCATCACTGAATCCGCCCTCTGCACTTCAATAACTGTCTGGTTCAGCTCAGCTACCAAATCTGACCTCAGAAGACTACAGAGGGTAGTCCGGACTGCTGAGCGAATCATTGGTACAACCCTCCCCACTCTCCAAGAACTGTACTCATCCAGAGTGAGCAAAAGGGCTGGCAAAATCACTCTGGACCCCTCACATCCAGCACACTCCCTCTTTGAACTGTTGCCGTCTGGTCGACGCTACAGAGCTCTGAGCACCAGAACGACCAGACACAGGAACAGTTTCTTCCCTCAAGCAATCCATCTCATGAACACTTGACATTAAAAGTGGAACACACAACACTATTATAAATTATTTATTCAACACATACTTATTTTTTTTTTTTCATTTCAGATTTGCACATATTAGACCTGTACACCATAATTGTCTATATTATATATTGTGTTTTTGCTATTTGTACATTGCCTATTTGTATATTATTCTTTTATTATCTGTGTCCTGTCCTGTTGCTGTCTTTCTGTTGCACTGTAGAGCTTCTGTCACAAAAACAAATTCCTCGTATGTGTAAGCATACCTGGCCAATAAAGCTCATTCTGATTCTGATATATATATATATATATATATATATATATATATATATATATATATATATATATATATATATATATGTGCATCTCAATAAGTTAGAATGTTGTGGAAAAGTTCATTTATTTCAGTAATTCAACTCAAATTGTGAAACTTGTGTATTAAATAAATTCAATGCACACAGACTGAAGTAGTTTAAGTCTTTGGTTCTTTTAATTGTGATGATTTTGGCTCACATTTAACAAAAACCCACCAATTCACTATCTCAACAAATTAGAATACTTCATAAGACCAATAAAAAAAATAAATAAATAAATAAAAACAAAATAGTGAATTGTTGGCCTTCTGGAAAGTATGTTCATTTACTGTATATGTACTCAATACTTGGTAGGGGCTCCTTTTGCTTTAATTACTGCTTCAATTCGGCGTGGCATGGAGGTGATCAGTTTGTGGCACTGCTGAGGTGGTATGGAAGCCCAGGTTTCTTTGACAGTGGCCTTCAGCTCATCTGCATTTTTTGGTCTCTTGTTTCTCATTTTCCTCTTGACAATACCCCATAGATTTTCTATGGGGTTCAGGTCTGGTGAGTTTGCTGGCCAGTCAAGCACACCAACACAATGGTCATTTAACCAACTTTTGGTGCTTTTGGCAGTGTGGGCAGGTGCCAAATCCTGCTGGAAAATGAAATCAGCATCTTTAAAAAGCTGGTCAGCAGAAGGAAGCATGAAGTGCTCCAAAATTTCTTGGTAAACGGGTGCAGTGACTTTGGTTTTCAAAAAACACAATGGACCAACACCAGCAGATGACATTGCACCCCAAATCATCACAGACTGTGGAAACTTAACACTGGACTTCAAACAACTTGGGCTATGAGCTTCTCCACCCTTCCTCCAAACTCTAGGACCTTGGTTTCTAAATGAAATACAAAACTTGCTCTCATCTGAAAAGAGGACTTTGGACCACTGGGCAACAGTTCAGTTCTTCTTCTCCTTAGCCCAGGTAAGACGCCTCTGACGTTGTCTGTGGTTCAGGAGTGGCTTAACAAGAGGAATACAACAACTGTAGCCAAATTACTTGACACATCTGTGTGTGGTGGCTCTTGATGCCTTGACCCCAGCCTCAGTCCATTCCTTGTGAAGTTCACCCAAATTCTTGAATCGATTTTGCTTGACAATACTCATAAGGCTGCGGTTCTCTCGGTTGGTTGTGCATCTTTTTCTTCCACACTTTTTCCTTCCACTCAACTTTCTGTTAACATGCTTGGATACAGCACTCTGTGAACAGCCAGCTTCTTTGGCAATGAATGTTTGTGGCTTACCCTCCTTGTGAAGGGTGTCAATGATTGTCTTCTGGACAACTGTCAGATCAGCAGTCTTCCCCATGATTGTGTAGCCTAGTGAACAAAACTGAGAGACCATTTTGAAGGCTCAGGAAACCTTTGCAGGTGTTTTGAGTTGATTAGCTGATTGGCATGTCACCATATTCTAATTTGTTGAGATAGTGAATTGGTGGGTTTTTGTTAAATGTGAGCCAAAATCATCACAATTAAAAGAACCATAAACTTAAACTACTTCAGTCTGTGTGCACTGAATACATTTAATACACGAGTTTCAGAATTTGAGTTGAATTACTGAAATAAATGAACTTTTCCACGACATTATAATTTATTGAGATGCACCTGTATATATGTATGTAAGGGATAATCAACGGCTAGCCGTGCATTAAAGGATTTTAATGCCCAACGTGGAGGCAAAGACGCGAAGCCGTTGATTATCCCACTTATTCCATGGTCATTTGCTAAGTAATAGACAAGTTAAAACTTGTATTGCTCTTTGCAGCGCAATATTTGACTGAATGGGTAAAAATGGCTGTTATTTTCGTCATTTACGGCTCGTTAGCGCTAGCATTCTGCCAGCTTCAAATCAGACACAGAGATGAAATAGTGCTGTAAGACTACATTTATTTGAATGAATTATAGCATGTATTTCAAATAATTATCGAGAGAGAGAGAGAGAGAGAGAGAGAGAGAGAGAGAGAGAGAGAGAGAGAGAGAGAGACAGAGACAGAGAGAGAGAGAAATGACAGTTGTGTTTACCTGCTTGCTGCGTCTGCGCGTCTCTCTCTACAAACAATTAACGTTACTTCAAAAACAAAGATTTTATCACCTCTTTGCTGGGGAATATAATGTAGCGATCTAGTATCTATCTTTTATTTTATTAATAAAAATCGTGAGCAAGCGTTGACAAGTTTATGTGTGTGTGCAGCACAATCTGCGATCTCTCTCTCTCTCTCTCTTTCTCTCTCTGTGTGTGTGTGTGTGTTTGTGTGCGAGCGAGTGATGCGTGTTGGTTAGTGTGCATCAATTAAAGCAGCGCATTAATATAGAACGGTGATTAAACTGACTTGGAAATAACTGTGCATTAAATGGTTATACTGCATACCTGCCAACCAATCAGAATCCAGTATTCAGACAGACCATATATATATATATATATATATATATATATATATATATATATATACACACACACACATATATATATATATATATATATATATATATATATATATATATATATATATATATATATTACACATACATATATATATATATATATATAATACAAATCAGATATATTCACTGTTTACATATTTATTCAACAAAATACTCTGGGGGTCAAGAAACATGGTGAATATAATCAAAAATGCTGGTGCTGGCAACTTAAAAAATAATACTCTGGTGGGGAAAGAGTTAAAATATTTATTACAGACATGTATACAAATTAGGGCTTTTACAACTAATTATTTTACTAGTCGAACAAGTAGCTGGGTCAAAAGGTTTTATTTTTTATTTATTTATTTATTTATTTATTTTTTATCTGAAAAAAGAGTTTGCATTAGCTCATTTCTGCTAATTTCCACATTTTTTAAATGACAGCATTTTGAGAGATAAAATGCAAGACAGAAAATTATTTAAACTATATAATTTCAATGGCCTGTTTATGAATAGGATAAATAGGATATTTAAATATCAAATAACAAATATGATATTATTTACTTAATATTGAATTAAATATTAAGTTATTAATTTTCCAAACAATAACAGACATTTTGTTTACAGCTGACTTTCATATGACTGACCATACCTTACCTGGGTTCATAGAATCACAGAAATCGCTCCATCACCATAAATAAATCGCCATCTAAGTACATGAGTTTTATCACCGAGGAGTCATGCATATTTATTTTTACAGAAGCTGCCATTACAAACAATTACTGACCGAATAAATGTATTGTTTCTCATAAGCCTTATTCGGGTGGTAATGATTTCTATTGGGGAAATTTTCACATTTACAAGGACTAGTCAGTGATTTTTATTGCAGCCCAGAATTCAGTCTGTTAAACAGCTTTCTCTTAATCGTTTGAACGGTGTAAAGAAAACTGTGTTTATTTTGCTTCACATTTTTATAGCCCTATAGTCAAAGAAACAGTAGGCAAAACAATTTCTGAGCAATACAGTTTTGATGAAGGAAAACACTAGCGAGATTAGAAAAAAGCAGACGGTATGAAACAGCCGCTATCCATCAGCCGAGATGTCCCAGAATTCTCAGCGAGAATTCAGCAGGTCGTACAGCCTGGATTACTCACACCTCACCTCTCAGATAATTCACACTGCAATATGCACAGCCACAATCATAACTGAGATTCGGCACAGAAGGCCAGCAGTAACACAAGCTCTTCCATTCTCTGTTTCCCCCCTCTCTCGCACTCACACACAACACACTTTCATTCAAACAGAGTTACTCCATGAATTCAATTCCTCTCACATACAAAGACCTCAGAACTGAAAGGAATTGTATCCTTCGTTCCTATCTCTAATACAAATCAGGCATGAAAACAAGCATGCAGAAGCACTGCCTCAGCTGGATCCAACTGAATATAAAGTCTCTTATTTGTATCATTGTGTCATTGGTTATAGCAAAGTCATGTGGACCATTTCTGTGGTAGCTGAATTATAATTTTATGTACAATTTGTTATTTTACAGCCCCCGGTCACTGGAAAAGAGCAAAAGACAATCTGTATAACTCCCCAGTAGAAAATATGGTCATACGTTCTAGGAATAGTATTAGGTTAAGAAAATGACTAAAGGTTTTTTTTTTGTTTGTTTTTTTTGTTTGTTTTTTGCAAATAAACCTTTGTAAGTAAAAATAATAATAATAATAATAATAATAATAATAATAATAATAATAATAATAATAATAATAATAATAATTTGAAATGTGCCCTTGTAGTGTACTCCAAATCTTAAAAGTATATTATACAGTATATGGTACTTGCAGATAATAAAATAAAAGGCCACTTAAGTGTATTTAAACTGAGTACATATCATGATTGTTTTTTTTTTTTTTTTTACAATCTCTGTACTTTTATTAAGTACACTTTTAAGTACACTAATAATGTCAAATCAAATGTTTTACTTTAAGAACATTTATAAATTGCCAGGTTTTAATAATCTTTTCCCATTATTTCTTATTTTGATGTTGACCAACATACTAAAGCACTCGAAAAGTACTTGATTACAGTTTTAACTGTAAAGTTATATGATATTGCATTTAAAGTTAGTATATTTTCAAAGTACTAAATAATAACTTCATTATAAATATGTAATTATGAATATATTTAAATACAAAAATTACAATACAAATTATATTAAAGTATATTTTATTTGACAACAGAAGCAATTGTGAATTAACAAATAATAGTTTAAGTCCTACTTAAACGGGTCAAAAATGCACTTTTAATTGAATTTATTATAAATTTAAACTATACATTTTCATTTAATTAGAAATATGCATTTAAGTGTTCAAAAATATGACAGTCAGTTCACACTTTTCAATATATATATATATATTTTTTTTAAATTAAATTATACTTATTTTTCACAAGCTTTACAAAGTGAAAGTTTTCTGACAATTCTAACACTGGTTATTTGCTTTTGGGGGAGAAAAAAAAAAAACATTGAGATTAAGTACTTTGAGTTTTAGTTACAAATTTAATATCTGGGCAAAGAAAAGATTGAGAAATTTTGAGTCGATCTGTTTCTCAGGAGATAAACTAGTAAAAGACTCGACTTGCTCTCCAATTGATCTCATTCCTGTCTTGCGGGACCTACTGAGATAAAAAAAAAAAAAAAAAAAAAAAAAAAAAAAGAGATGTCAGTGGTGATTTTTCTTTTTTTTTTTTTTTACTACAGGTAGAATCCATTAAAAAGCCTAACAGTGTATTATCCAGCCACCTAAACTTGAATTGGCTGAATGTACACACAGGATTGTGGGACTGAATAAGCAGCGTCTGAAGATGTGTGTGAGTGTGCATGCTGACACTGTTGAAATCTCCAGCCAACAGGGCACCGCTGCAACAAAAACTGCTACCGCATCAAAAAAGATGACATAAAAAAAGAATTAATGATCAGCCGATCAGTGAGGAGTGCCGCTGCTCAAAGTCAGCAAGTGTTTGAAAAAACTACACTAGAGGGAGAGAGAGCCTTTATCACACCGCAGACTTGAACAGCCCTTCACAGCAGTCACAAAACAGTCAGGCCTGTCTGGGTATACAGTATTAAAAAGCAGCTCCTGGTGCATCCTTAATATGGCACAGGTGTTAATGTTTCAGGAAGAGCTGCGTATATAGTAAAGATTGTGTGAGGTGCATCGATCTTCGTCACACGTGTACAAACAAACACACATACATACAGAGGAAAGGTCTGTGTGTATGCTGACATTTGGACGCTCGGCAGGACTGGCTTTAAAGGCCAAGCACAGCAGCTGACCCAGAGACTGAGGATGGGATGGTCCACTGTGACTCGGCCGCAGACTTAAACTAAAGACCACCACAAGAGAAAACAATGAGCTGATTATGGAGATGATATGACCGTTTGCTGGGACTCCGGATGAGCTCTGACTGAGACTGTGGGGTCAAAGCAATGGCCTGCTGTTATTTAGAATCCTAGAATAGAAGCTCATCTATGAATTTGTTGGTAACTCAATGGGCAGAAATGAGAAGGGTGGTTTGATGAATGAGATACAGGGGCTTGATAAACAGAAGATGAGATCACTGCACTAGGATCAGGACCAATGCTCATTGTTCCATAGAGCCTGTTCATTATAATAGGTTTTCATATTTGTCCTCATGGCTGATGGGTTTAATTAAATGATATATTAAGACATGGCACTAGGGGATATTTTAGTTCACTGACAGTATCCCTACAATAGCCATAAAACTACAATTCTAACCTGTATCTCTGATAGAGAAAGCAGCAGGAATATGAAATGCAACATGGGCTCATTGGAAAAACATACCTACTGTACACATACAATGCACTACAGTTTCCAGCTAAAATGAACACTCACTAGTGCTAACAACAAATTATGATTACAAGGGCCAATTATTGATTAATAAAGACTTTTTTTTGTGTGTGGTTCTTTGCACAATACTATGTTATGATGTCAAAACTATTTTACCATAGCGAATCACAAAACCAGATCCATGTGTATGGTTTTTCTAACATAGCAAACTTGCTTGGTAGCTCACCTGGTACAGGTCACACGAGTTCCCCATGAAACACAAATCACAACACTTAAAAAGTTAAAAGCAATCAAAACTTGGGTTGGTTGCTTTGTTTAGGCTTTTGTTAACACTATCGTTATGTTTAGGATAGGTTTTAATGTAGGTGGTATGTTATTTCCAAGCGTAATACAGCATTAACCTTTTTAACGCTGCTCACCAGACATTTAATTTCCAAACTGCGATGATACGGTCATGGTGCTGCTACGGTGTTGGAACGAGGAGACAAGGAGCATGCAGGAGTTTCTCAAAGAACATACTTACTCATCCAAATCAAGACTCACAAAGAACAAGCAGGAAAACACATGTAGCAGGGGAGTTTGACATTCAATACCAGAACTCAGATTAACGGACAGATAGAAACTAATATACACGATAACTAAACACAGCTGGACACAAATTAACCAATAATTAACTAATAAGAACAGGAACTACCAAATAAGGACATAACAGGAACACATGTGACAGATGGGCACCCTGGAGGCTGGTGCAGGACGGGAACACAGAGGATGCCTCCAGGGCGGTTCAGGAGACTCGGGCGACCATGGTGGTTCAGGAGACCATGGCAGTGCAGGGAGCTCAGGAGGCCATGGCTGGACGGCCTCCTTGGCCTCACCCCGGCCACTACAGCCGGAAGCCTACTAACCTCCCCCCGAACAAGGAAGCAGGAGCCCTCCGTGGGCTAAACACAGGAGCCCTCTCAGGGTTATCCACAGGAACTGGACCCCTTACTGGGCTGGGCATGGAAACTGAGGCCTCCTCCGGGCCAGACATGAGACCCATAGCCCTCCTTGGGCTGAATGGGGTGACAGGGACCTTCACAGGGGTGTGATCAGAAACCGCTTCCATCGAGGCCTCTGGAGAAGTAGGCGGCTTGGGAATGGCCTCTGTGGCCATGACAAGAGAAGCAGTCCGCTTCTTTTCAGGAACCCCAACTGACATGACCGACAGGAATGGTTTCTGTGGATAATACTTCTGTTGGCATGACTTGACGCCGATCTGGGGATAGAGCCTGCACTGGAGCGAGCTCTGGGGCTGGAGCCGACACTGGAGCTAGCTCTCGAGGAGCTGTCACTAGAGGGCGATCTGAAAGGCGCTTTCGAGGAGCGGGCACTGGAAGGCGTTCTGGAGCTGGAGCCCACAACATCCCCTCATACTCCACCAGCAATCCTACAGGCACATGTGAGGTGGACGACAGGCTTGAGTGAGCCATGGACGGCGGCGGGCTTGACAGCTGAACTTGACAGAGGAGTGGGCAGCGGGCTTGGATTAGCCACAGCCGGCGGGTTTGAGCAAGCAGCAGCAGCCTTGACAGCATAGCCACGGATGGCGGTGGGCTTGAGTGAGTGGCGGTGAATCGTGCAACCTTCATGCTGCGGGGAAAAACCAGGAAAAAACAAAAACGGGAAAAACAACATGGGGAAAAGGAGCGCCGCTTACTTTTTTTGCTTGGTTCTGGTATTCTGTCACGGTCCTGCTACTGTGTTGGAACGAGGAGCATGGAGTTTCTCAAAGAACATACTTACTCATCCAAATCAAGACTCACAAAGAACAAGCAGGAAAACACATGTAGCAGGGGAGTTTGACATTCAATACCAGAACTCAGATTAACTGACAGACAGCAACTAATATACACATGATAACTAAACACAGCTGGACACAAATTAACCAATAATTAACTAATAAGAACAGGAACTACCAAATAAGGACATAACAGGAACACAACGGGAACACACGTGACAGATGCATACAAAACAAACAATATATTTAAATGTTGTTTGGATGAAATTAAATGTGCTTTTAGTGACACTATTTTGAAAATGTGAAATAAGTAATGTAAAATCATTTTTCAGAACAAGGCTTGTGTTCCAGTGAGCCTGGATCAATTAAATTATATGATGGTGATATTAGGCATAGTACTATATACACATAAAGCTAAATCTTTACCACAATCTGTTCAGCAGAAAGTAGAATGCAATTTTTATTAGGCAGAACTCAATCTTGAGAACTCTTGAGAATGCTGAACTTCTGCACTAATCAATATGTTCTTACTATAAGGTCTTAAAACATTTTAAAAAATTCCAAAGCCTTTCAGTAGTATCATGTACTGCATCCACTTCTAAAGAATTAATGGGTTGTGCCTTTCTACTTGCATACCCAGAGAAAAATGTATTTCTCACAGTTTGCTCTTTAATAGACTAGGGTATACTGTAGTAAGTCAAGATCTTCAGTGGATATTTACATCTGTTCCTCACACAAAGCTGTCATATTCAGAAAGTTGAATATAGCAGTTAGGTCTTATGGACCATATGATACACTAATGGCATTTCATAGTGTTTTATCTACCTTTTTTGAACTTTGTGTTTATTCCAAAGGAGAAATGTGGGCAATGTGAGAGTATGTAAATCATGACAGAAAGACTTTGGGTATTAATATTGCCTCAAATTCCTTAGGAAAGCTTTAAATAGACACAAATGAGTCAGCCGTCGACATACAGTAATATTGTAGAGCTATAAAATTCATGTGAATAGCAGCTCAGATGAATTTATCTTGGAAGAATTTGATGAGACATGTCAGTTCATACTGAGTTGCAGACATGATGTCCTCACACAGTTTGATACATTATTGAGATCTCTTCTGAAACTCTAGAGAAGAGGTGTGCTTAATTGTATTGAATGTGCATTTGTGGTCTTAAAAGTATAGTCTTAAAAGTGTAGATTAAAGGGCACCTATTTTGCAAAATCCACTTTTACATGGTATTTGGACATAAATGTGTGTTGGCAGTGTGTGAACACAACCACCCTACAATGATAAAAACCACCCACTCCTCATTTTTTAATCCCCTTTAAACCAAGTCAGTCTCACTAGGCCTGCTGTTTTTATTCTCATGCAGTGTGACGTCACATTGCATAGGGCCAGGATACAGGGTTTAATTGACAGCCCTGCATTGCTATAGTTTCCACCCTCAGCGGTTGTACACTGTCCATTTTCTCCACGCTTGAGCAGCTGTAACGTCAACAATGTCTCGCAAGCAAGAGTCTTCATTTTCTCCCAACATCTGAGCTGCTGAGGACGCTGTGGATTACTTTAATTTTTCAAGGTAATGCGCCTCAAAATCTAGCTAAATACGTGTATCACTCCAGACTCCTTTCTGAATGTCATGTCGTTACAGTGCTTAGCGTTTTAACCATATTTGTGTGCGTACATTAAGTATTTTTTAACTGATCAGTGGCACCCTTGTGAGATTAGTTTGCGCCGTTCGTAGCGCGAGATTCGTTCGGTAGCACAGTCACGCAGCTCGGTCAATTTATCCGCGCCGATGACAGGTCAACGCGGTGCGAGCTCTGTAACATTGTGCTGTTTCGTCCCACTTTCAGTGCATTTGACTTCCCATATGTACGGCTAAACAATGGTTCTCTCGTTCTCAGTTATGTTGCTTCTACCGGCTGTTTATTGCTGTAGATATTGTAATGCAGAGAGACGTATACACGACACCCTCTTCTGGAGATGAGGCGGGAATATGCAGCTCATTTGCATTTAAAAAGATACACTCCAAAACAGTTCTTTTTTAGATGCACCCCAAAAATTACATGTTCCAGCTGTTATAATAAATGATATGATGGGTATTTTGGGCTGAAACTTCACAGACACATTCTGGGGACACCCAAGACCAATATTACATCTTGTAAAAAGGGGCATAATAGGTGCCCTTTAAGGCAGGCGTAGTCCTTAATATGTACTAGTTAAATTGGGACATTTAAGTAGCATTTATAATAATGGCTTAAATTTGGCTTCGTTAGATGGAACCTAAATGAGTATACCTGGGTTATTAATAAATCAAATTTTGGCAAACAGTTTAGAGAGTGTCATACTAATGCTACTGAGCGAAAGAAAAAGACAGTTTGGGTTACAGTTTGAAGAGAATTCAGAGCAAATTAAAATGTAACCACAAGAACAGCGAGATTTCTTCATTATTATTACCAAACATTTCTCAAATTCAAATTTTTGTGACACCACTTATATTGAATGATACCATATTTGCCTTTACAGATTGTGTGGAAGAATCTTAAACTGGCTTTAAAGAGACAATGCAGATATCAGAACAGAGCAATTTACTACCAGGGGCGCCGCTAGCAATTTTGGGCCCTATGAAAGAATATGAAGTTGGGCCCCCTACCGCACCAAACATACACAATATTGCCCAAAGTATTGGGACACCCCCTTCTAATGAACAGGTTTGACTACTTTAGTAATTTCCATGAGTGCAAATCTTAATGTTTAAGCAAATAATGATATTCTAGGGAATTGTGTGCTTCTAATTTTATACCAATAGTTTGGACAGGACCCTTTTCTATTCTAACATGACAATGTCTCTGTGTATAAGGCAAGGTTAAAAAAATAAATAAATAAAAAAAAATCACACTGATTCAGTCAGTGTGGAAGAACTTGACTGGTCTGCAGAAAGCCAAGTCCTAATCCAAGCTGAACACCTCTGGTATCACTTCAAATACACCCCCTGACAAAAGTCTTGTCGCCTATCCAAGTTGTAGGAACAACAAATAATAACTTGACTTCTAGTTGATCTTTTGGAATCAGAAGTGGCTTACATGAAAGGCAAAGGCCTCTAGATTACGCTTATTTTACCAAAATAAAATCTTATCATGCCTTGATTTTTAATTATTTAATTAGGACAGAAAGGTCAGACTTTGCTTAGACAAAAGTCTTGTCACATCTTTAAAGCATTCAACCAATCACAGATTAGAGCGTCACCTGTGACAAATACTGTAATTAACACATTCCCAGGTGTGTAGAAGAAGAACCCCAGCACATCCAACCTTCATTTGAAATGCATCCTGACCTCTGACAGCATGCCAAAGATTCAACCACAGACCAAAGAGCTGATCATCAAGAGCCTGAAGACCAAGTCTCCTGCTGAGGTGGCAGACATCTTTAATGTATCTAAACATCAAGTGGAGAGGATAAGAAAAAGATTTGAAGAAACTGGTGAAGTTCATGACAGGCCCAGGTCAGGCAGACCCCGTAAGACAACTGTTCGAGAGGACCGTTTGTTGGTTCGACAGTCCAGGGCCAGCCCTTTTTCAACTGCAGCAGAGCTACATAACAACTGGTCACCAGAAACCTGTGTATCTACAAGAACAGTTTGTCAAATTCTCTCACGCAGTGGTCTCAATGGCCGAATTAGTGCTCAGAAACCAGCATTAAACAGAAAACAACTAAAAAATCGTGTTGCATTTGCCAAGGCCCACAGCTTGCAGGAAGGATGGACTGTGGAAAAGTGGCAGAAGGTTGATTTTTTCCGATGAATCATCTATTGAACTGCATCCCAATCGTCGCAAAAACTGCAGAAGACCTATTGGAACCCGCATGGACCCAAGATTCACACAGGAAACAGTCAAGTTCGGTGGAGGAAAAATCATGGTTTGGGGTTACATTCAGTATGGGGGCGTGC
This sequence comes from Spinibarbus caldwelli, assembly GCA_039654775.1. NCBI lineage: Eukaryota > Metazoa > Chordata > Actinopteri > Cypriniformes > Cyprinidae > Spinibarbus > Spinibarbus caldwelli. The sequence continues at coordinate 21,773,154 of CM077257.1, forward strand.
GAGAGATCTGCACAGTGGTTGGCAACATCAACAGCCTGAGGTATCAAGACATTCTTGCTGCCCATTACATTCCAAACCACAGGAGAGGGCAAATTCTTCAGCAGGATGGCGCTCCTTCTCATACTTCAGCCTCCACATCAAAGTTCCTGAAAGCAAAGAAGGTCAAGGTGCTCCAGGATTGGCCAGCCCAGTCACCAGACATGAACATTATTGAGCGTGTCTGGGGTAATATGAAGGAGGAGGCATTGAAGATGAAACCAAAGAATCTTGATGAACTCTGGGAGTCCTGCAAGAATGTTTTCTTTGCCATTCCAGATGACTTTATTAATAAGTTATTTGAGTCATTGCCGAGACGTAAGGATGCAGTCCTCCAAGCTCATGGGAGTCATACACAATATTAATTTTTTTTTCCACTGCACCATGACTTCATGTTCTGTACTGTACATTATTTCTGTTAAGTGACAAGACTTTTGTCTAAGCAAAGTCTGACCTTTCTGTCCTAATTAAATAATTAAAAATCAAGGCATGATAAGATTTTATTTTGGTAAAATAAGTGTAATCTAGAGGCCTTTGCCTTTCATATAAGCCACTTCTGATTCCAAAAGATCAACTAGAAGTCAAGTTATTATTTGTTGTTCCTACAACTTGGATAGGCGACAAGACTTTTGTCAGGGGGTGTACATACCTTGAGCCAAAAACTCATAAACACCAATGAATTGTACATACACTATATGGACAAAAGTATTGGGACACCTCATTCTTTAGAACAGAAAAAGGCACTTCCAACTGTGGCAACAAAGATGGAAACATAATTCATGTATTTAAAAACTGTATTTCCATCTTTGTTGCCACAGTTTTGGAAGTGTCTAAAATGATTGTACGCATATGTACAGGTCACTGGTGTTTGGCATTGTCGTGTTAGAATAGAAAAGGGTCCTATCCAAACTATTGGCATAAAATTAAAAGCACACAATTCCCTAGAATATCGTTATATGCTTAAACATTAAGATTTGTACTCATGGAAATGACTAAAGTAGTCAAACCTGTTCATTAGAAGGGGATGTCCCAATACTTTTGGCAATATAGTGTACAAGCCAACCTAGCTATTCAAAATCTTTGTCTGCAATTTAATAATATTGACCTATTACTTTTTTAGCATTACCATTAGGTATCAGTAACATAATTCATTCAGTACATGTTCTATGGACATAGACTTTCTGTACCACACTATTCTGCTGATATGGAGTTTGACTACTTAATCAGTTATATTAATAGAAATGCTTCACTGGGGCAAACAAAAAAAAATCCTAAAATAATAAATAGGATACCCCATAACACCAGCATTTCCAGCAGTATCCAACATTTCTCAATCATGATCTTACTCAGCTAAATGTGACTATTAGCTTAACAGCTGTATTCCTTGTTTGCTAGCTACCTATGCACATACAGCATACAATGTTAAAAATGTTCTACATTATGAACCTTAACCCAAAAAACCTTTAGCTTCATACACTGTAGATAATTGTGACCCTGCCTGTGGAAACCCAGCTAAAGTATTTTTTTTTAAACAGTGGATGAGTAATTCACTCCTTGATTTGCTTAATAAAAGCCTCCTTTGAGATCGTTTTGACAGACATGTTTATTGTGTATTGTTTTCAACGTGTTTATTGCTAAGTTTAGTGTGGCGAAATAGAAGCGCAGCCGTAATAATTCGCGTGCAGTGTATCTGGTTGCCATGACAACCTCACGCGCTTCCTGCTGCTGTTCTGTGTAATCAGAGTGAATTTGTAGATTTTAAATAGCAAAACTAAAATGTGTTTAAAAGTGCGACTGACCAAGTCGTCCGGCTCGGTTTGCCCCCCTCGAACTCGAAGACATAATTTGACAGTTTACCATCTGATCTCACTCAGTGACTCTAGACTACATAGGACGGGATGAAACCATGCAGTGAATGGGGGGAGGTAATTTTGCCGGAGATGCAGAAATAAGCCGTAATTTAGTTTTATTTGTAACTCTTTGGTAGATACATTTATAATTTCTATTACATTACTACTACTACTGTTACTACTAATAAAACAGATTTCATCCTAAATTTTCCCCCCTTAGCGGCGCCCCTGTTTACTACTGGTGGTGGACCATCAATAAAGGACAAGACTGATGAACTGAGTGACTTGCTGAATGGAATAATAACACAGCAGCAACCTCTGGATGATATACCAGATGATGACCAATTAAACAGTTCAGATAAAGAACTGAGTACAAATGGTATATAAACTAAAGAAAGTACACTGGTTACTACTTATCTGGTAAATATATTCCAATGTCCATGTCAATCTTTATTTTTCTTTCATTCTAAGAACCCTTTCAGTTTATTCATACTTTTTAAGAGGGAATGAATCTGAACAGGTGAGAAAAGATGCTGCCATTACCTTTCACCAGGAACAAACAGCATGACAGTGAATGAAAAATTATTCAGAGAATTGTATGTGCATGATATCAAATATCTAAAAGAAAAACATGAAATTCTACAGACAAATTAGATATGAAGCTGGAGCAGAGATGTACAAAACATCCAAAAACGATACAGTAAGAAGCCAAGTGTGATTACCAGCCCTTGTAAACAATATACAGGTGCATCTCAATAAATTAGAATGTCGTGGAAAAGTTAATTTATTTCAGTAATTCAAATCAAATTGTGAAACTAGTGTATTAAATAAATTCAATGCACACAGACTGAAGTAGTTTAAGTCTTTGGTTCTTTTAATTGTGATGATTTTGGCTACATTTAACAAAAACCCACCAATTCACTATCTCAACAAATTAGAATACTTCATAAGACCAATTTAAAAAAAAAATAAATAAATAAAAAAAACTTTTTAGTGAATTGTTGGCCTTCTGGAAAGTATGTTCATTAACTGTATATGTACTCAATACTTGGTAGGGGCTCCTTTTGCTTTAATAACTGCTTCAATTCGGCGTGGCATGGAGGTGATCAGTTTGTGGCACTGCTGAGGTGGTATGGAAGCCCAGGTTTCTTTGACAGTGACCTTCAGCTCATCTGCATTTTTTGGTCTCTTGTTTCTCATTTTCCTCTTGACAATACCCCATAGATTCTCTATGGGCTTCAGGTCTGGTGAGTTTGCTGGCCAGTCAAGCACACCAACACCATGGTCATTTAACCAACTTTTGGTGCTTTTGGCAGTGTGGGCAGGTGCCAAATCCAGCTGGAAAATGAAATCAGCATCTTTAAAAAGCTGGTCAGCAGAAGGAAGAATGAAGTGCTCCAAAATTTCTTGGTAAACGGGTGCAGTGACTTTGGTTTTCAAAAAACACAATGGACCAACACCAGCAGATGACATTGCACCCCAAATCATCACAGACTGTGGAAACTTAACACTGGACTTCAAACAACTTGGACTATGAGCTTCTCCACCCTTCCTCCAGACTCTAGGACCTTGGTTTCCAAATGAAATACAAAACTTGCTGGACTTTGGACCACTGGGCAACAGTCCAGTTCTTCTTCTCCTTAGTCCGGGTAAGACACCTCTGACGTTGTCTGTGGTTCAGGAGTGGCTTAACAAGAGGAATACGACAACTGTAGCCAAATTCCTTGACACATCTGTGTGTGGTGGCTCTTGATGCCTTGACCCCAGCCTCAGTCCGTTCCTTGTGAAGTTCACCCAAATTCTAGAATCAATTTTGCTTGACAATCCTCATAAGGCTGCGGTTCTCTCGGTTGGCTGTGCATCTTTTTCTTCCACACTTTTTCCAGGGTGTCAATGATTGTCTTCTGGAGAATTGTCAGATCAGCAGTCTTCCCCATGATTGTGTAGCCTAGTGAACCAAACTGAGAGACCATTTTGAAGGCTCAGGAAACGTTTGCAGGTGTTTTGAGTTGATTAGCTGATTGGCATGTCACCATATTCTAATTTGTTGAGATAGTGAATTGGTGGGTTTTTTGTTAAATGTGAGCCAAAATCATCACAATTAAAAGAACTAAAGACTTAAACTACTTCAGTCTGTGTGCATTGAATTTATTTAATACATGAGTTTCAGAATTTGAGTTGAATTACTGAAATAAATGAACTTTTCCACGACATTCAAATTTATTGAGATGCACCTGTATGTATAAAAAATGTTTTGTTAAACCATAATGGATACATTCCAAATTGAAATGCACCTTATCTGGCTCAAATGCCGCAATCTGAAAGCAACACTGTGTGCAAGTCCTCATGGTCATTGCTTGCCTCAGCTATGGGCACATCTGCTTGATAGTGATCTTCCACTGAAGGCAATGCTAGTTGTGCAGCACTGCTGTAGCAATGATGACCTTGCAGCATCTTCTTGGCTTGAAACAAAGTGCACTGTGTAAACACTAAAATCAATTTTTCCATACTCCAAGCATGCACTCGACCATCCCTCTTGTACAGATATCAGCTCTGTTGTATCTTAGTTGCTCAGCTGTTGTGGGATTTATGTACAGAGCAAATAAAAAAAGTTACTCTGACCATATCTACTATCTCCTAGTAGCAACCCACTATGTTGTCCTCTGAAATTAAGCACACAATGAAGAGTTTGGACAATGAGTTAAACCTTTCTAATGTGCAATCTCTAAAACAGGAGTGCATATACAATGAACAATAATAGAAAACTCTAAACAGTTGCTTTGTTGACATCACACAAATCACTGGTTTCACGATGAAAGATTCCAGATGCCAAAACTTCAAAGTGATCAGAACTTGGGTAAAGGCCTTCCTCTTTCGGACACAGAGGTAAGTCTAGGCTCAAGCAAAGAGATTATATCCAATGCATTTTCTTTGTACTTGAATGTGGATGAATGTGGTCTTGAGAAGCTGTATGTCATTAAAAGTAATTTAATAAATTACTCCTATCCACAAAAACTCATCTGACTGGCCTGTGTTGTGCATGTTGGTTTTCATCTAGATATTCCAAAGAGTCCAAGCAGGAGTTAAACCTGCCTCTTTGAAGGATTAAGTCTCAGTTTTGTCCTAGACTAGCTGTAATCTTCCTTCGTGCAATCAGCTCTGTTTAATCCAAAACAGGCTAAATCTATGACTACTTTAAGATATGTCTGTGCAAGTCACGTTAAGACAGCTCAAACAGACATTTTAGTCTAAGACTAGGCTCAGAACAATAATACATTTCCATTTAAACTTAAGGACTCTTTTAAAGTATTTTTATTTACACAGTAAAGGCCTTTCCACACTGAGCGCAAAAAAGCGAAACGAATTTCGGACGCGATGACGCACTGGAATAAAACAACAGCTTCCTATGGATGCTTCCACACAGACCGCGAACATTTGCACACCGAAAATGCGAATGGTTTTTTTTCGTCCAGTCCGACGAATCTTTTCAGTTTCGCAAAGCGAAAATACGGGCCGTCCAATAAGATTTGAGCATTACATCACGTGCCCGGTGCAGCTGCTGTTGCACAATAAGGCAAGAGTGGTGGCGCTGTTTCGAAAACCAGTGTGTAAACAAAAACATAAGAAGAGTATCCTGAGAGAGAAAAGAGTGGATGCTGAGTTCTTGTTATCATTGGTATCTGACAACAGATTTATTCTCACATATTCTTAATATAATTTATATTAATTCTCCACTGAATTATGTGATCTGGAGAGCACTGTCCTTTTTCTTCCAGGTGCACGAGTGTTGATTCAGAGCGCGTTCACTCTCTAGATCTTCCGTATTAAAAAAAAAAAAAAAATTGAGTGAAACATTTTTCTACACATGAAATATGAAAGCAAATAGACATATGATTTTGACAATTTATTTTCTGTATGTGTTTTGTGGTATTTTCATGGTATTTTCATAACAATAAAGGATGTTTATGACAATATAGAATCAAAACCAACTATAGATCACAATCGGGAGTTATTACAAACACTCGGTGATGGTTTAAAGTGGGTTTTAAACAAATACATTAATAATTACATAAATTTTCAAATGTGGCTTGATGCTAATTGTACTTCTATTTATATTTTAAGATGTTTTCTTGTAAGCATTATAGATAGTTTGTGTTTCTGGCGTAGAACCAAACTTTATTTAGCTATATTAATTGAATGCTGTATATTGAGCAGTGGACGATGTTAAATCCATACATGAGATAGCCTATATCTGAGGAAAAATTCATTGTTGGTCAGCACCACCTAGCGTGCAGGTGTGAATTAGCAGAAGGTGGACATTCGTTTCGCGCTCAGTGTGAAAGCACCTTTCGTCGGCGATTCTCTTCGCCTTTTCACATCGCGCTCAGTGTGGAACGGCCTTAACTACTCTTTTTAATTCTAAATTGTACTTCTTTTTCACAAGGAAAGGTGAAAATAAGAAAAGATGCAGACTTCAGCAAAAGTCTTTGTTTATACCTATTTACTCTTATTGCTGTCTAGGAGAAATAAATAAACCAAGATCTCATTTGTGATGTTGCTTTCCTTAAGGAATTGTCCATAAATGCCACCTTAACGCTGTCAAGATCAAATCAGAACAAAACAATGACAAAACACTTCCTTTTCAAAACCCATCTTTAGAACATTACCAGAAAGCATCAAACCTGATGGACAAGCAGGGCATTGCTTGGAGTAGAACCAAATCAGAGGCTCTGAAATTGACCATTATTAATATTGACACTGGCATATTTCACATTAACTGCATGCCTCCACTGAGCAGTCCTAGCATAAAGCCTGCCTGTCGTTCTATGTTGGCCAGTCTCCATCCCACAAGTCTCTTTGAGTTAATTAATCTGTCTGAAGCTCTCTGTAAAGCACATGCCTGAATGCATACACTTTCCCCCAGGCGTGTGTTCAAACACAGTGGGATGGAAGTTGATATAACAAACCTGTCAAACACTGCTGAGATCGTAACTTGCGCGTGACAAGCCATCAATCCATGTAAACATGAAGAATCTTTTGTCAGGCCAGATGTTAATGGCCATTTTAACATACTTCTCTTAAGAATAACAACAATAACAATATGACTATGTACTGATCTACATAAGATAAGCAAAATATTGAAGAAAAAGGGTAACATGTTTGAAACTCTCACAGACTCTTAAAAAAATAAAGGTTCCAAAGGTTTTGAGTTACTCAGACAACCGTTCAGTAATCACTTCTTAGAAGAACTGTTTTATTTTTCTTAGTATGAAGAACTTTTCCACCTTTTGTGCATTGCATAGTAAAAGTTCTTCATGGAACCATGGATGCCAATAAATAAACACAGGAAAATTACATTGTGGCAGTGCTGATTGACTAATGGGCCGAGAGGAAGTGGTTAAAATGGGACCACAGTAATGTGCACAGTCCAAATTTTTCAGTATAGCAACTGTCCTGAGCTGTGACGTCCAACGCAGCACATGCTTTTAAGAGTCCACCAAAAATGTTTTTGGGCACTGCTTAAACGAATGTACTATAATATCATGAAATATTTATGAAATACAGGGCTGCTTTAAAATGGAAATCAAGAAACGGAATGGAGGCTTTTTGCTCGTGGAATGCTGTTATGGCATCTACCAGCAGGAAGCTAACAGCCCATGCTAACCCAACAAATCTTGATCTAGTATGCAGTGAAATCTCATAAATCCAAAATCTGAGGGTGCAAAAAAATCTAAATATTGAGAAAATTGCCTTTAAATCTGTCCAAATGAAGTCCTTAGCTATGCATGTTACTAATAAAAAAATAAGTTTTAATATATTTAAGATAGAGAATTTACTAAATATCTTTATGGAACATGATCTTTACTTAATATCGTAATGATTTTTGGCATAAAAGAAAAATTGATCATTTTGACCTATACAATGTATTTTTGGCTATTGCTACAAATATACCCTTGAAACTTATGACTGGTTTTGTGGTCCAGGGTCATGCAATGGCTATATTGGTATATTTATGCCAATATATTTATATATATATATATATATATATATATATTTATATATATATATATATATATATATATATATATATATATATACAGTCAGGTCCATAAATATTGGGACATCGACACAATTCTAACATTTTTGGCTCTATACACCACCACAATGGATTTCAAATGAAACGAACAAGATGTGCTTTAACTGCAGACTGTCAGCTTTAATTTGAGGGTATTTACATCTAAATCAGGTGAACGGTGTAGGAATTACAACAGTTTGCATATGTGCCTCCCACTTGTTAAGGGACCAAAAGTACTGGGACAGAATAATAATCATAAATCAAACTTTCACTTTTTAATACTTGGTTGCAAATCCTTTGCAGTCAATTACAGCCTGAAGTCTGGAATGCATAGACATCATCAGACGCTGGGTTTCATCCCTGGTGATGCTCTGCCAGGCCTCTACTGCAACCGTCTTCAGTTCCTGCTTGTTCTTGGGGCATTTTCCCTTCAGTTTTGTCTTCAGCAAGTGAAATGCATGCTCAATCGGATTCAGGTCAGGTGATTGACTTGGCCATTGCATAACAATCCACTTCTTTCCCTTCAAAAACTCTTTGGTTGCTTTTGCAGTATGCTTTGGGTCATTGTCCATCTGCACTGTGAAGCGCCGTCCAATGAGTTCTGAAGCATTTGGCTGAATATGAGCAGATAATATTGCCCGAAACACTTCAGAAATCATCCTGCTGCTTTTGTCAGCAGTCACATCATCAATAAATACAAGAGAACCAGTTCCACTGGTAGCCATACATGCCCACCACCACCATGCTTCACTGATGAGGTGGTATGCTTAGGATCATGAGCAGTTCCTTTCCTTCTCCATACTCTTCTCTTCCCATCACTCTGGTACAAGTTGATCTTGGTCTCATCTGTCCATAGGATGTTGTTCCAGAACTGTGAAGTCGTTTGGCAAACTCTAATCTGGCCTTCCTGTTTTTGAGGCTCACCAATGGTTTACATCTTGTCGTGAACCCTCTGTATTCACTCTGGTGAAGTCTTCTCTTGATTGTTGACTTTGACACACATACACCTGCCTCCTGGAGAGTGTTCTTGATCGAGCCAACTGTTGTGAAGGGTGTTTTCTTCACCAGGGAAAGAATTCTTCGGTCATCCACCACAGTTGTTTTCCGTGGTCTTCCGGGTCTTTTGGTGTTGCTGAGCTCAACGGTGCGTTCCTTCTTTTTAAGAATGTTCCAAACAGTTGTTTTGGCCACGCCTAATGTTTTTGCTATCTCTCTGATGGGTTTGTTTTGTTTTTTCTAGTGCTGTCAATCGATTAAAAAATTTAATCGCGTTAATCACAGTCCTGGACTGTGATTAATCATGATTAATCGCACATTTAAAATACTAGGATTTACCTGTAAATGTGTTGAAATGAAATGCATGACAAACTAGTTTAAGGAAACAGAACCTTTCACATCTCCGCCAGGTATGAGACATAATCCTTATTATTCTTTTATCATTATTCTTCTGTTTTTATTCAGCCATTATCAGTCTTTAAACTGGCAATAAAACGTTTACTAAGCCACATCGCTTCAATCCAAGTATACATTTACCCAACTATTATCAAAAGTATTTCTAAATAAATACAACAAAACATTTTCTTGCGACCTTACGTGAAGTATTATGACAAAATGCATTATGAAGAAGAATTGGACCTGTTCTGCAGGTGCGCTAGCGCTAACATTAGCATCATGCTACATAAGACAATTTATGAGATTAATAGTACACTTTTACTCAGAACTCACTTTAAACCACCACCGAGTGTTTATAATAACTTCCTTTTGCGATCACATGTGGAATTTGGTCGTTTACTATTGTTAAAATATGCTATTTATAGCCTTTTATATCGCTGCACAAATTAGCATTTCAGATGTACACATTCATCTCAAGAAAATCACATACAAACCATATCCTATCGTAATCGTGTGTTTATTATCTTATATAATCTATAGTGGCTGTTGTCATGTTTATTTCTGCTGTGTAAAGCTTAACTTGTATGCTCTGCTGAAACTCACGTTGTTTGTGATGTTTACAACCGCCTCTCCGTTCTTCAGTTGCAGGTATACATTCCAACTATAATACACATTAGTAAAAGGATCTATTTTAATTTTCATTTGTCTATATACACTTTGGGCGGCAGCGGTACATTATAAAAATAGCCCAAAAAACGCAACCCGGCTCTGTAATTTTTCCCGCGACTGTATTTTCAAAATAGCCCACTTGTGCCGTTACCATAGCAACACTGGTTCACTGTAACCTCATCACACAATGATAGATAACCTTCCGCGCTGCGATGACGGGAAGAAGTTGGGGTCAAGCATTATCACATGATTAATTTGCGTTAAAAAATATTAACGCGTTAAAAATTTTAGATTAATCGCATGCGTTAACGCGTTAACGTTGACACCCCTAGTTTTTTCAGCCTAATGATGGCTTGCTTCACTGATAGTGACAGCTCTTGGATCTCATCTTGACAGTTGACAGCAACAGATTCCAAATGCAAATAGCACACTTGAAATGAACTCTGGACCTTTTATCTGCTCATTGTAATTGGGATAATGAGGGAATAACACACACCTGGCCATGGAACAGCTGAGAAGTCAATTGTCCCATTACTTTTGGTCCCTTAACAAGTGGGAGGCACATATGCAAACTGTTGTAATCCCTACACCGTTCACCTGATTTGGATGTAAATACCCTCAAATTAAAGCTGACAGTCTGCAGTTAAAGCACATCTTGTTCGTTTCATTTGAAATCCATTGTGGTGGTGTATAGAGCCAAAAATGTTAGAATTGTGTCGATGTCCCAATATTTATGGACCTGACTGTATATATATATATATATATATATATATATTTGGCTGTATGCGATTATGCCTGCACTGTAATATTTAATGATAAATGCAATTTTTACCTCTTTCCAAAAATGTTTAGCCTTTCTTCTCATACTGTAGCTGTTAAGTATCTCTACAAAACAACAGATCTGAGCAAATCCATTTAATAATTTACTAACACCAGTTCATCAGTTTGTTTTCCAGTCTTAGGTGCAATTTTATGTTTGCATTCACTGCTCCTGACAAAACTGAATAAGACGGTCACAAGGGCCCTTAACATCTCTTAGCAGTATATGCCATAGTGCACTATACCGAAAAGATATGGACAAGATCTGTGCGTTTGAGTGGATGTAGGGTTCTTGTAGCTTACAGGTGATTAGTCTCACTCCTCGTGAGACAGAGAGAGAGAGAGATGATCCAGATAAGAGGCTGTCAGAAGAGAAAGGATCATGTCAACCGCACACTATGCAAAGCTCTTGTGTGTGGGATAATGAATATGTAAGTAATCCAGCAGCATGATGTAAACCACAGAATGCCGATTTGAATAGTGGGTTCTTGTCTGCTGGTGCAGTTACATCTCAGCATTGGCTTACTAAAGAGTTTTATGATGCTTGTTTCTCCTGTCCAATTTTAAAAACAGAGTTAATAATGTGTAACAAAACAGCAAAAGCCATTTGTGCAAACACTTGCAAAAATAAAGAATGAATGTTGCCTCATTGCCTTCTTAAACATTTGATGTATTTTTTCTCGGCATGAATTGCATGAGCACGCATGAGTACTGGTATTTGAAAGGAGCAATTATCAAAGTATATTTTTACATATTCTGGAGAAAAAGTGAGAAGTGCTTGGCAATACCGGGGTGTTGATGGTGGTTGCCAGGATGTTGCTACGCAACTGCTAGGTTGCTCTTGATGGTCGCTTACTGGTCCAAGTCAAAGAGCCTAGCCCAAAGGTACAGTATTCTGGACTTCAAACATGGATTAGGTTCATTTTTAATCGTAAGTCTATCTATGGGATTTTGTGGATTTTATTGTTCAACAGGAGAAACAGGAGACTGACTGCTTAGAAATATATATATATATATATATAAAAAAAAATAAAACTGGGCATTGGTTTTAAAATCTGAATGACTTTATTGCGATCAAAATTTTAATACAAAATTACTGCATACTTCTACACAATACAGCACAACTTTAGTGATTGATTGACTTGATTGATTTCAACCTTAGTACCTTTATTATTACAAAAAAACTTTTAATTCATTCATTCATTCATTCATTCATTTACTGATTGATTGATTGATTTCAACATTTGTACCTTTATTATTTCAAAATGTGTTTTTATTTATTTATTTATTAATTAATGTCTGTCCATTTTATATTATGTTCCTTTTGTACTAACATTTCAAATCATTTGATACAATGCACTTATAAAAAGTGCACTATTTGCAACGGTGTGTGAAACAATAGTGGACATTATCGAGTAAAGTCATTCGATCTTATAATGCACCTCAGTAACAGTGTACAGCCGATGTACACTCAAAAGCAAGATATTATAGAATACTTATGCACTGTAAGCATTAAACCTAATGAATTCCCGCATCTTGCCAGAAGAATAGGGAATAGTTTATGAGAGGAAGTTTCAGATAAAGCCTTTCTTTCTGTTTCACTGGCTTTTCTTTATCCCACTGGTACTGGAAATTATACTGACACCTACTGGCCTGGATGTATGAACTGTTGTCAATTCACATTGGAATTGCGTATCTTTCATTTACTTCTGGTTTGTCTGTTTATCTCTGTCTCAACACATTCAATACAAAGGACATTCTTGGATTCAATCCTAACAAAGTTTTACAAGTTGATGGTGGCTGCTACCACAATCTCTCTCCCTAATTACTCTGTGCAGTTTTGACAGCAACACTGCAGTTTGCTGCTGTGTGTTCACACTCAACACTGGATGGAACAAATGCTGATCCACATTATACAGTGAACTTAATTTAATCGGTTATTATAACTATTACTACCTCAGGCGAACAGCAAGGTATGTCTGGTCATGTGATAAAAATATTGTGGCGCCCATAAGAGTGCTCCAAGTAACATATAATAGCTTTTATAAGGCAAATGATATAACTGTCAGTGTACGTAGGGGCGAACATAGTGGGGTTGTTCCTGTCACTAGTGATGCTTCCCTCAGCAAACACAACCCAATATTTCTACCCATCACTCCATATAAACTCAAAAAATATACACCTTTAAAGATGTGAGGTAATGTTAAAGCCAATCCAATGTGTGTTCCATAGCAGCATGATTTATTTGAACTACAGAAAAGATGGTTTTAATCAAAATGTGGTGGTAAATGTTACTAAATATCATAAAGCCTGTGCTGACTTGGTGATTAGGCAGTGGTGTAGTGGAGGGTATACGCAGGTATACGGCGTAGGCTATACCCACTTCTTTATCAGTTGGCTTCTAAATCCCCTCTGATGCGCATCATTCATTAGTGTCCTGCACTAAGCAAAATCATGACAGTTCACCACATGAATAGCTAATCCAATCGCATGTTAAAAAAAAAAAAAAAAAAAGAATACAAATATTCCCTAAAAACACTCAATAAAGACAGTGATGCAGTCAGGACCATGGCGCCAGCTTCCTTTGAAATATGTTTGACGACTGTACCCGCGCCTGCGCCCGCTCCGTCCCCAACCCCAGTCAGACAGGATGCCGACTGCCGACAGTGACAGAGATGCTGCCTGTTCGTGCGCGACAGCATGGCAGGGGAGGCGCACAGAGTGATAAAATAATAGTTAATTATTGATTACTAATTTGAAATAGCGATGGATGCTATTTACACTGGTAAAAGCAGGATTTTCTGCTATTTATACTACTTATTGCAAATATAGTGATAATTATCTGCACCTCAGTATTGTAATACATTATTAAACAGTATGCAATAATAACTTATTGAGTGTAAATTTTAATTTTAATTCAAATTATTAAATGGATGCCACCTTATTGGGACAAAAGCCCTCCCTACACCTACCCTAACCATACCCGATACTATATTTTCAACTCTTTGATTATTTCCTTAATTTTTATTAAAAATAAATGCTTTTCTGATGTGATTTGAAATTTGAAAAGGGAGAAAAAAGAGTTTGCCAAAAGGCGGATTCGAACCCGGGTTGATTGCATCAAAAGGACTATGACACACACTCTACCATCTGTGCCACTGGACCTGCAGACTGATAACTGTCTTTTGTAATGTTGACTAGTATAATCACATGTTGGTGGGCGGAGTTAGTGTAAATAGACTCTGCCAACAAGGCGGGCTTTGCACATAGTGTAAATAGACACTTTGTTTAGGGCATGCACTGCTCTAGTTATTCTGAATGGATCCGTACAGTAGCATGTACAGTAAGGTCAAGACAGCAGGTTTAGTGTTCTTTTGGCGTCTCCCTCAGTAGCCCCTCACTGCAGAACAAAGATCCAGGAGGCGGGGTTGGATCCACATCCAGGGGGTGGAGATTTGTAGGTTTAGGGGTGGGGGTGGGTGGGTGGGTTTAGGGATCAGGGGGTGGAGACGGGTAGGTTTAGGTAAATGTAAGGTGGGAGGAGTTGGATCTTGTTTTCCACCCCCTGGATCTTGTGTTCTGCAGTGAGGAGCATCTTGTCTCCCTGTGGTCCTGGTTGATATCGCAGCTTGACTGGTGCTTATTTATATTTTAAAAAAATGGTGGGGATGGGGGAGGGGGGATACATTCTGGATAAATTGATGTCATAATTTTTTTTTTTTTTTTCAAATAAATATCATGATTCTCCTACAAACAGACAATTAAACAAAATAGCATGCAATTTACTACAGGTTCTGACAAAATGATAACTGCTGCAGTTTATGTATTTATTTATTTATTTATTTGAATTATTGCAAAATCTGCACCTCTTCTATGGCTAATTTTAATTTCATAATGATCTTTACTCCATGAAGTCAAGCAGCAGAAGTTAAGTAACAATATGCAAATACTACCGGCCCATTTTGGGGTGCACTGAATATACAAGACTTGTTTTACACATCACTGTATATAACACAGGGTGTTCATACTTTGCTGGCTCGCTTTAAAAAAAAAAAAATGGGGCATAAATTTAAGAGTATAACTACTTCTCCAGGCACCACTACACCACTGTGATTAGGCGGTTCTTGGATGCTGATTTGATGGTCTGACAAGTCTGAGAATTGCTGTTATGATAACTTCATTCATTATGATGAATAGAGTGACATAGGAAACAGAAAATTTCATCAAAGTACAGTGTAATTGCCAGTCAGATTAATTTAGCATAATATGCAGCTACTAGGTTTTTAGGGCATTTAGGGCAGGGACTGAAGAACACAGTGACATTCAAGCATGCTCTAAAACAGAACATTGTTTGTTTGAATATGGGTTTTCTGATTGATTTTTAACAACTGCTCTTTTGTTTGTTTGTAAAGAACATTTTTTTTTTTTTTTTTACATTTAAAGTATTTCATTCTCAGCTGAGCAGAACTGGATTGTCTGGTTTTTCATAGTGCTTTGAAGTAGAGAATTATCTGTCAAATTGAATGGGTCATGCAGGTTTTGTGGTTTTTGTGGAAACAGGTCTATGGCGTGCTGTCAAGTGGGCTGTGCAGATATTTGCTCCGCTTGGATCAGATGGATAACTCGGTTTTGGAGTGTTTGGCTTCTCATAAAAGCACAGAGAGGGAGATAATGTCACAGACATGTCAGAAGAGAAAAAAAAAATAAATAAATAAAAATTGTCTGAATTATTACATTTACCGCAAAATGTTTGGTGCTGGAAACTCCTCCAATAGAACAGTGAGCCACTGAAATTTGTGGCGAAACACAATTAGACAAGTTTGGGCTGTTTCTTCTGCTCCCATTTGATTTGTGAAAAATAAAACTTTTGATTCAAATGCACTGAACATTAATTTAAAACAATGCAACAATATGTCATTCCTTACGGCTACTGGACTATTTTCCCATACCCATGATTTCTATGAAAATGTGCATAATTGAATTAAACCCCAGGAGCTCCAATAGCCCATATTTAGCGTAGGAGTAACACAACACCCCCGCTCCTCCTTCATCTCTCTTCCTCCTCTGCAGCTTTCCATCTCTAAAGACTATGTCCCTCTGGACCGCACTGCTGTGAGCAAAACCCAGTCCCCTTCATTATTCCAGATTTGACGTTTTTCAATAATGTCATTATTTTATTATTTGCTACTGCTGTTCATTTGGTGCTGAAGTGCCCGGTGCATTGATAATGGCCAGTAATGGAGATGATTTTCAGCAAGTGGAGAGTTTTAATGGCCAATTCTGATAGCACGGATTGTCTTCTGTCAGCGTAGTCATAATTAGAATTTAAGGTTTCAGACTGGAGTTTTAAATCAACCAGAAATGCAGTTAAAATTATTCATGAATGTGCACATAGTACATCTACAGTTTGGCTCTGAAATAATAGAAAACAATTTTCCTGACAAGCATTACATTGTAAAATACTCCGATTTGGTTAGAATAAAATGACAGTTCCACGTTTGTTTGTCAAGAACTTATTTTGGAGTCTGGTTAGCAATGAAAAACATCAAAACAATGAAAAAATTTAACAGGAATTACCACATTTACTTTTTGAGCTCAAAACCAGACATTTTCTTGTGTAATATAACAGAGAAAAAAATATATGTTGAGGATAATTTTTCACATTCTTAAAATTAAACTTTAATGTTAGCTTAATAGCAGTGGTGGAGGTAACGAATTACAACTACTCACGTTATTGTAATTAAGTAGTTTTTTCAGGTACTTGTACTTTTGGAGTATATTTTTAAAGCTGTACTTTTACTTGTACTTAAGTACAAATTAAGCAAAATAATCTACTTCGTTACATTTAAATCATAGTTTGTTACTGAGTATGCCCAATTTGAATTGATATTCAAACCTTTGACTGCACTTCAGTGGCCAATAAAGATATCCGATTGTAAACGGACCAATAAAAGCCCTGATATCTGAACAGGGAAAAGCTGCTGCTGCAGCAGGTGAAGAGAGCAGTGAGGGAGCTCAGTGTGGACTCAAACTTATGGACTCAAAGTTTGGAGAAACTAACTACATGGTAGTGTTATCATAAATATCTATATTTTGATACCGATACTGAAATATCTGACACGGTTCCATTACTCATTTTCCACAGTATCTATATAGCCTACACCATACAAGCTGCGTCTCGCTCTTTCCTCTCCGACAGCAAGTTTGATGCGCATCAGCCTCCTGTCAGTTACAGAGTCTGAATGTCCGCGCAGGATTGCAGGTATTCCACATAATTTTAATCATTCCTGCGCAAATGTGGCGAGCGCTTTATTGTAACATGAGAACACAGTCATGTAATAGCAGAAAACTGGATGCGAGCTCTCAAACAGGCCAGACTTATACAAATGAACTGCCTGTCCTCTCACTCCGATATTGCTTGTGCGCAATCGCGATCTCTCCATGCTTGTATAGTAGAAATTATTTCTCTTTGCTCTTGGATTAAACTTTGTCAAAAGTTATCATTCAGAATAGATCCACACCTGACCGATGAAAATCCTACTGGAAATTTTATTGACTGTAAGTGAAATGCACCAGAAAGTCTTTCAATAAGAAATATGGAACTTTAATTTCTTTACAATGTAAGTTTATGCTAAAAATATTTCGGAATGGGATATTTGTATGATTTGTACATATAAATATCCTAACTGCACCACTAGATTGTACAGACATTACAGGTCAGAGCCATCTGATGTTCCATTTATCTAAATAAATAACATATATGGCTCTTAAATCACTGCTTATAAAATTTCAGTGTTGTCATATTTTGAATACCTCAACTGAATTGAGGTCATTTGTTTTAGAATTTTATTACTGACTTTGTACTTGTATTTTTTTTGTAAATTCAATTCAGTTTGAAATCAAATTTGAAATCAAGCTTCTTTGCTGTAAGCTTTTGCAACAAAGTTAACTTATTTTAAAGACACAAATACACAGAATGAGCAAATGTGTAAGATTGAGATTTTTGTAATGGTAATTGATCAATATTTATATGTAGGCTATGTAAATTAAAGCCTATATTAAAATCTTGTCATCGTATAAAGCGGACGTGTCTTTTTTAGAAGACTTGGATTAAACCACTCAAAGCTTGAAATAATGCTTGCCTTGAAAAAATGGATGGACAAAACAATTTGTAATATTAAAATATCTTTATGGCAGTATACAGTACGTGGTAGTTTTGCCAATGGTATTGAAAATGATTGAAGTCGTCAAAAATAGTGCACATTTTTTAGTGCACATTACTAGTCTTGTGGTGAACAATTAAACCGTGCAAGTCAATACACCGGGGGGAAAAAATTGTCTGCCGTCATAATATTTAATCAAAAACTGAAAATTCGCTTCCGCTCTGGAATGGCGTTCTCGCTCTGATGACATCAGTTTGAAGGCTTGGGGAGAATTAAGTATGACGTAAGGACTGCTGTTTCCGGGTCCAAGCCTCTACTCATTTCACTTGAGAATCCTATCTCAACAGCCATTTATGAGCACTATTTAATTAATATTACATATTTAAGCTAAGCATTTAAAAATTTGCTGTGCACACTACAGTCTCTGTGCTCACAGTGTCTCAGACACTAATATTTTAGCTGAATCACTGTCTGGCCATCTAGGTTTTCAGTATGGAGATAAAGGTTAGGGTTATAATTATTCAGTATTACATGACATAATGGGTGTATATTAGCACAGTTTTTTTTGTTGTTGTTGTTTTTTCTTGGGGCATCTGCCAAAGCGTTAGGACCCAGAAGCGAAGATATGAATACATATTTTTTGGTAATTCATTAAATATCGCCGCTAAAAAGTAACTAGTAACTAGTACTCTGAATAGTTTTTGAGAAGAGTACTTTTACTTAAGTACCGTTTTGACACCAGTACTTTTACTTGTAATTGAGTAGTATTTCAGCAATGTAACAGTACTTGTACTTAAGTACAAATTTTCAGTACTCTTTCCACCACTGCTTAATAGAAACTTTGCTTTAATACTTCAATACTCTTCATTTGCAGTAGTCATGCAAAAGTGGAAACATGTGGCATACGTGACAAGACTTGATTGCTATCATTTTAATAAATGACCCTGTCTACATTACAAGTGTATAGTAATGTTGGCACATGACAGCTTCATGGATCATCTAGTGTTGTCGCATTGTGACATGCCACTTGCCAAACTCTATTAACAGTGGTAGATATTTCTGTAATCTGTTAAGAATTTGCTATTTTTTTTTTCTCACTGCAGAACCAGCATAGTACATAGAATGCATGTTTTGATAAATAAAAAAAATTATAATTTTGATCATACAAATTGTAATTAACAGAGGTTTGTTCTCTGATATCTTGGAAGCTCATGGGAAACATTAGTTTGAGGATATTACAGTGGTTGTAAGGAAAGTCAATTTCAAATTGCCTGTTTTTGACTAAATTGTTTTTCACTTCATTAGGAGGCAAGAGCTGTTTTTATTTCAGGACTCTGCTCAGGCCCATAGTTGCGTTGCACCGTGTGACAGCTCTCTTTCCACCCCCACACACACAGTCTCACAGTGTGCCATGAGTATTGCCTGTGGAAAGTAGCACTGCTTCTAATACACTGCAATAATAACCTGAGGCGCTTTAGCACATAGTCATTCAGTAAAAGAAAAGCATTTGACTGCATTAGAAATAAACTCAAGCTATGGATCATTTGAAGCACTGCACAGTTCCAAATTTTCCATCTTCTGTCTGCCATTATATGTTCTTATAGTGAGAACCTTTAATTTGACCAGAAGAAAATATTGACTACTAAATTACTCGCTCAATTTCGTGTTATGAAGCTGTTGCTGGGAGGGCTAATATACATGCTAAACTGTTTTCACGTGCAAAACTAATCTTGGAATGAAGACAGCTATTTAAGACTATTTCTATATCCTTTCTATAAAGACTAATTCTATGTCCTGCAATAATAATAATAATAATAATAATAATAATAATAATAATAATAACAATAATAAACAACACTATATGAAAAATGAGATATACTGTAGATACTACCACACAATATTAAAATGTAAATACAGCATTACTACAACTGGAATACATGTAAAAGCTATTCAGCTGAATTGTGATTGATTGAGTCTGTCTACGCTGGATGCGCCAAAGCAAAGGTTCCAAATCCATTTGTCCGGTTGTCGGAAGTGGCACAAGTGTACAAATAGAATAGAACAGAATATCTGTTTACTTCCGACAACTATACACTATTCAGTAGCATGCATTTAGTGTAGACAACAACACTGCTCGTCTCCAGTGTAGACATTTTAGTCCACAGTTCAGTTTTAACTAAATGTGTGGTTACTGGGTTTCTCCTTGCAAGACAGTATATTGTTGATATACAACTCCTACAGACATTTAAGAGTCTAGGCATACCACCCACCACCTCTATTGTACATTAAACACTCAAAAAGCATTAATGCTTTGATAATCAGTACGCCATTCATTTGTTTATTTATTTAAAATATGTAGTATAATACTAAAACATGTAATATATTGCTTATTGCTTGTACCCTTAAAAGTCTCACAGCTAAACAGCTTGGTGGTTATTTCATTCCCAATGTATGATGTTATTCACAAAACCTTGTTATTTACATCTTCCTTCCAAATTCAAGTATAATTATTATTTGTATTATTATTTTTATTTTTAATTGGTAGTCATATAAAAATGCCTAATTTAATTAAAAATAAAAATAAACATATTGACAGACACCAAAAGATTTACTGAGCAACCTAATCCTTTCTGAAAAGTTTCAGCTCAGAATTGAGTTTCAAAACTGTCTAAGGTAAGACTAAAAGCATCAAATGTTTTCTTTAAAAAATTAAATCTCCTTTAGATTCAGTCCTGAAGACAGTATTATGCCAAGCAGCCTCTCACTTTTCTCTCTACTTCCTTTTTGTTATTCCATAAGTGACCCTTTCACCTTTCATGCTTTACTCAACAGCTAAAATAACACTGACAGGTTTTGAGCAGTTTCTTGTGAGAATATTCTGTACAAATACATACAAATTATCATAAAATACCACACATAAAAAACAACAAAAAAAAAAACAAACAAAAAAAAAAAAACAAAAGAGGTGCAGATATAGAGGTTTCCGATCAATACTGCAGCAGAAGAAAGCAGAATACCCAGAATTCAGTCTGTCACAATCTTGTGAAACAGTATCTACTTTGTTGTATCACCACTTACTTGTGAAAAGAAGAAAAACTCTTTTTGTACATTTATAAATAATAATAATAATAATAATAATAATAATAATAATAATAATAATAAAACTAGATAGTAAAGTTCGTAGACAAACTTTAAGTTGGCTTGAAAAAGCCTAGCCAGAAAGTTTGAAGTAGTTTTAAAAGCTTAAAGTTTGAAGGTTTTCAGTTTTAACTAGTTTGAAGTTTAAAGTAGTTTTAAAGTTTGAATTTTTAAAGTTTTGAAAACCATACAATTTACCAGAAAAACATATAGTCACAGACAGACAGACAGACAGATAAACAGATTTATGCGGTTAATAGCAAGTGACTAGCATGTTGCTAGCATGACTAGCAAGTGACTAGCATGTTGTTAGCATGATTAACAAGTTGCTAGCATGTTGTCAGCATGATTAGCAAGTTGCTAGCATGTTGTTAGCATGTTTATAGCATTTTGCTAGCATGACTAGCAAGTGACTAGCATGTTGTTAGCATGACTAGCAAGTGACTAGTATTTTGCTAGCATGACTAGCAAGTGACTAGCATGTTGTTAGCATGACTAGCAAGTTACTAGAATGTTGTTAGCATGACTAGCAAGTGACTAGTATTTTGCTAGCATGACTAGCAAGTGACTGGCATGTTGTTAGCATGATTAGCAAGTGACTAGCATGTTGCTAGTATGTCGTTAGCATGATTAGCAAGTTGCTAGCATGTTGTTAGCAAAGTTACTAACATGTTACTAGCATGATTAACAAGTGACTAGCATGTTGTTAGCATGACTAACAAGTGACTAGCATGTTGTTAGCATGACTAGCAAGTGACTAGCATGTTTGCAAGCATGACTAGCAAGTGACTAGCATGTTGTTAGCATGATTAGCAAGTGACTAGCATGTTACTGGCATTTCGTTAGCATGATTAACAAGTTGCAAACGTCATTGGCAAGTTACTAGCATGTTACAAGCATTATTAGCAAATGACTAGCATGTTGTTAGCATGATTAACATGTTACTAGCATGTGGTTAGCATGTTTCTAGCACGATTAGCAAGTTACTAGCATGTTGTTAGCATGACTAGCAGGTTACTAGCATGTTGCTAACATGATTCTAGCATGATTAGCAAGTTGCTAGCATGTCATCAGCAAGTTACTAGCATGCTACTAGAATGATTAACAAGTGACTAGCATGTCGTTAGCATGATTAGCATGTTACTAGCATGTTGTTAGCATGTTTCTAGCATGATTAGCAAGTTACTAGCATGTTGTTAGCATGATTAGCAAGTTACTAGCATGTTGCTAACATGATTCTAGTATGATTAGCAAGTTACTAGCATGTTGTTAGCATGATTAGCAAGTTACTAGCATGTTGCTAACATGATTCTAGTATGATTAGCAAGTTACTAGCATGTTGCTAGCGTGATTAGCAAAGTAATAGCATGTTGTTCGCATTTTTCTATCATGATTAGCAACTTACTAGCATGTTGCTAACATGATTCTAGTATGATTAGCAAGTTACTAGCATGTTGCCAGCGTGATTAGCAAAGTAATAGCATGTTGTTAGCATTTTCTATCATGATTAGCAAGTTACTAGCATGTTGCTAGCATGATTAGGAAGTTACTAGCATGTTGCTATCATGTTTATACTTTAATCCAGCTAAAACCAGCTAAGACCAGCCTGACCTGCTAAAAAGTGGCCAAAACCACTTTAAAACCAGTTGATTCAGTGAAAAATTAGCTAAAAACCATTTAAGACCAGCCTGACCTGCTAAAAAGTGGCCAAAACCTCTTTAAAACCAATTGATTCAGTAAAAAACCAGCTAAGACCAGCCTGACCTGCTAAAAAGTGGCCAAAATCACTTTAAAACCAGTTGATTCAGTCAAAAAAAAAAACAGCTAAAAACCAGCTAAGACCAGCCTGACTTGCTAAAAAGTAGCCAAAACCACTTTAAAACCAGTTGATTCAGTAAATAACCAGCTAAGACCAGCCTGACCTGCTAAAGAGTGTCCAAAACCACTTTAAAACCAGTTGATTCAGTAAAAAAAACAGCTAAGACCAGCCTGACCTGCTAAAAAAGTAGCCAAAACCACTTGAAAACCAGTTGATTCAGTAAAAAAAAAAACAGCTAAGACCAGCCTGACCTGCTAAAAAGTGGCCAAAACCACTTTAAAACCAGTTGATTCAGTAAAAAAAAAACAGCTAAGACCAGCCTGACCTGTTAAAAAGTAGCCAAAACAACTTTAAAACCAGTTGATTCAGTAAAAAACCAGCTAAGACCAACCTGACCTTCTAAAAAGTGGCCAAAACCACTTTAAAACCAGTTGATTCAGTAAAAAACCAGCTAAGACCAGCCTGACCTGCTAAAAAGTGGCCAAAACCACTTTAAAACCAGTTGATTCAGTGAAAAATTAGCTAAAAACCAGCTAAGACCAGCCTGACCTGCTAAAAAGTGGCCAAAACCACTTTAAAACCAGTTGATTCAGTAAAAAAGGAAAAACAGCTAAGACCAGCCTGACCTGCTAAAAAGTGGTCAAAACCACTTTAAAACCAGTTGATTCAGTAAAAAAAAAAAAAAAAAACAGCTAAGACCAGCCTGACCTGCTAAAAAGTGGTCAAAATCACTTTGAAACCAGTTGATTCAGTGAAAAATTAGCTAAAAA
Organism: Spinibarbus caldwelli; assembly: GCA_039654775.1. NCBI lineage: Eukaryota > Metazoa > Chordata > Actinopteri > Cypriniformes > Cyprinidae > Spinibarbus > Spinibarbus caldwelli. Next base: position 21,796,886 of record CM077257.1, read on the forward strand.
CCAGCTAAGACCAGCCTGACCTGCTAAAGAGTGGCCAAAACCACTTTAAAACCAGTTGATTCAGTAAAAAAAAAAAACCCGCTAAGACCAGCCTGACCTGCTAAAAAGTGGTCAAAACCACTTTAAAACCAGTTGATTCAGTAAAAAAAAAACAGCTAAGACCAGCCTGACCTGCTAAAAAGTGGTCAAAACCACTTTAAAACCAGTTGATTCATTAAAAAACCAGCTAAGACCAAGATGACCTTCTAAAAAGTGGCCAAAACCACTTTTAAACCAGTTGATTTAGTAAAAAACCAGCTAAGACCAGCCTGAACTGCTAAAAAGTGGCCAAAGCCACTTTAAAACCAGTTGATTCAGTAAAAACACAGCTAAGACCAGCCTGACCTTCTAAAGAGTGGCCAAAACCACTTTAAAACCAGTTGATTCAGTAAAAAAAAACAACAAAAAAAAAAACATCTAAATACCAGCTTGGACCAGCCTGACCTGCTAAAGAGTGGCCAAAACCACTTTAAAACCAGGTGATTCAGTAAAAACACAGCTAAGACCAGCCTGACCTTCTAAAGAGTGGCCAAAACCACTTTAAAACCAGTTGATTCAGTAAAAAAAAAAAAAAAAAAACAGCTAAATACCAGCTAAGACCAGCCTGACCTGCTAAAGAGTGGCCAAAACCACTTTAAAACCAGTTGATTCAGTAAAAAAAACCAGCTAAGACCAGCCTGACCTGCTAAAGAGTGGCCAAAACCACTTTAAAACCAGTTGATTCAGTAAAAAAAACCAGCTAAGACCAGCCTGACCTGCTAAAAAGTGGCCAAAACCACTTTAAAACCAGTTGATTCAGTAAAAAAAAAAAAAAGAAAAAAAAACAGCTAAGACCAGCCTGACCTGCTAAAAAGTGGTCAAAACCACTTTAAAACCAGTTGATTCAGTGAAAAATTAGCTAAAAACCAGCTAAGACCAGCCTGACCTGCTAAAGAGTGGCCAAAACCACTTTAAAACCAGTTGATTCAGTAAAAACACAGCTAAGACCAGCCTGACCTTCTAAAGAATGTCCAAAACCACTTTAAATCCAGTTGATTCAGTAAAAAAAAACAGTTAAGACCAGCCTGACCTGCTAAAAAGTGGTCAAAACCACTTTAAAACCAGTTGATTCAGTAAAAAAAACAAAACAAAAAAAAAAAAACAGCTAAGACCAGCCTGACCTGCTAAAAAGTGTCCAAAGCCACTTTAAAACCAGTTGATTCAGTAAAAACACAGCTAAGACCAGCCTGACCTGCTAAAAAGTGTCCAAAACCACTTTAAAACCAGTTGATTCAGTAAAAAAAAAAAAAACAGCTAAATACCAGCTTGGACCAGCCTGACCTGCTAAAGAGTGGCCAAAACCACTTTAAAACCAGGTGATTCAGTAAAAACACAGCTAAGACCAGCCTGACCTGCTAAAAAATGAGCCAAAACCACTTTAAAACCAGCTTGGGAGACCAGCCAAAACAGCCAATCAGCTTAGGCTGGTTTTAGCAGTTTTTTTCAGTAGGGAGTTGTTTAGCGTTGCTATAGAAATAGACAGCTTAAAAACACCATAAGATTCATTGTAGAAAAGTTTTTTTACGCCCTCAATGAAAGTCTATGGGATTTTAGGAGGATTTGATAGTCTGGTTTACGAAAACCGTAAGCCGGATCAGTTACAAAAGATATAGCAACCCGAGTCAGACCAGCCTGAAGGTCTGGGCCGAGTTTGGTGGTTGTAGCTTTAAAGGTCTAGGAGGAGATACATTTTAAAATTTGGTCTCAGAAGAAGAAGAAGAAGAAGAAGAAGAAGAAGAAGAAGAAGAAGAAGAAGAAGAAGAAGTTTAAATAGGATTTCAGTAAGTTGGCTTTTTCAAGCCAACTTAATAAAAAGCAAAACAATTCTAGGGTCTTCTTGGTGATTACCAGGATGTTGCTATGTTAATAAGGTGCTCTGGGTAGTTACAGGGGCATTGCTATGGTTTCCAAGTTAAAAGAGCCACCCCCAAGTCTGTAAATATGGCTCTTCAAAGTATTTTTTTTGCCAGTTTTTATCATCCTACTTGTGGTGCGGGTTTGTGCAAATGCCTACCCTGCCGTATGAGTAATAGTAATGGGGATTTGGAGGATTTAGTGTGTTTAGGTTAATTTATTTGTGTTCCATCGTTGAAAGGCAGACATGTTCTTCCAAACTATCAATGTAAAAACTAACCATCAAAGCTGCTGGTGCATTTAAAACCTAAATCCAACCTCTTGAAAAAACAGCTATGGCTTAAAATCCAACAGATTAGATCTTTAGAGAAGCAATCATGCATTCACTGTCCTGTCAGAATTAAAGTGAAGACTTTCTTGTCCACTTATTCTTATTCTTTCTTTATATGAAGAAAAAGGCAAAAGTTGTGTTCTTTCTTCCAGTAAGAGGTTATTTAAGGCTTCGGAAAGCTTTTTGTTTTACGCAGTCTTCTCATGTGGTGTGTCCCCATGCGTTCAGAGGAGACCTTTTTGTACCCAGGGTCCCTCACTGCTGTCAGACCAACTGAAAGAGTGAAAGAGTTCTGCTGTTTGCAATGTCACTAGACCTCCATCTGTTCATCCACAGACAACTTGAAGAAAAACATCTTCTAATACATAATTTCATAGACTATGTTTGTTTAATGCCAAACTGTTAAATGCATGTTAAAATATATATATGCACTTAATTCTGTATAACGTTTCAACAATTAGTGTGGTTTTTGAAAGGTGCATAAATGAGTATAATGTAGGAGGGAATCTACAATAAATCAAAAATCAAATAAAGCAAAACAACGGGGCACGACGATAGTGAAATAGTCCTCAGATGCCATGTTCGTTGCAGTTGCAAAAAATGTTGTAAAGAAAGCTGCTGAATGGGAGTAAAATTACAGTACATACAATTAAAATTACATACTACACGTTACTAAGATTTAAACAATTAATGGCTTTCTGTTGATAGCATAAATGAACTGTAACAATCTGACATTATTTGCAACCTCAAAATGATTAATTAGCAGAAATCATTACTTCAACAACTGTAAGTAACATCATTAACGACAGTCAGTGTGGCTCAAACAGTCGTTACTAGCTACTTAATTTCTCCAAAATGCATCATAAGCAGCAAGTTACATTGTTGAATAAGAAACACACCTATATGACTTTCTTATGGCAATCACAAGGAAAGATATTTTGAAAAAAATGTATTTGTCAATACAATGAAATTCAATGGGCTCTGATGTTGCATGAATCCCAACATCCTCTAAATATGTGTTGTGAAGTCATAGCATAGTGATTATAGTGAGTAAAGGAATTTTCAGTTTTGATTGGGTAACAGTTATAATCATGAATCAATTGTCTATCCATTCATCCATTCATCCCATCCATACAGCAATATTCAGATTCCAAATAAAGTGGCAATGACATACATTTTCAGGTCACACTTTAGTTTGAGGACCAATTCTCACTATTAACAAATATTAACTAGGCCTACAACTTTTTCATCAATAAACTCCTAATTCGCTGCTTATTAATAGTTAGTAAGGTAGTTGTTAACTTTAGGTATAGGGTAAGATTAAAGAATCTAAAATGCGGCCAAAGTGTTATCAATTTTTCAAATAGGGTGTATTAAAAAAACATTATTGTTAAATTTGTCAGCTATTTTCAATTTTAGTCTTAGTCCCGTGGTAAATGCCCTTGTTAGTTTTTATCATATTTAGTCAACCTTATCCTATTTAGTTTTAGTCAAGTTTTAGTCGACTCCAAGTCTCAACATTTTAGTCTATTTTTAGTCAAAGAAAATCTAAAGTATTTTAGTCTAGTTTTATTCAATGAAAACTTGACATTTTAGCAATACAATTATTATTAATTAACCATACAGCAGTATTAATTTTGGCAGCCATTTTTAATTTAGTCTTACTCAAATGTACATTTTAGTAATCATATTTAGTCATCCTTGTCCTGTTTTTGTTTAGTCAAGTTTAAGTCAATGAAATGTATGAGCATTTTAGTCAGGTTTTAGTTAATGAAATCTTAGTCACATTTTTGTCATGCTGTATACTGTTTAAACTGACAAAAATTATGTTTGCTCAAAATTATAGTCATAATGATTGTTGTCATTTGAGAACATTTCAGAGATTTGAACTTTTGATATCTGGCAACCACACTCATGAAAGCTCATGTAGTAAAGACGTGTAGAGCAGTCCGCAATAACATTTTGTCTCCTTTTTATGACGAAAATAAAAAGAGGTTTTTGGTAAAGTTTTTATTTTATTTTATTTTTTAATAAAATAAAATAAATTTAATCTTAATAATAAATTTAATCTTAAAATAATCTTGTCTTATTTCGTCAATGAAATTGCATGTTGATATAGTCATAGTTATCGTTAATTGATCTTATTATCATCTCGTCTTCATCTCGTCTTAGTCATGGGGAAAAAATCTCATCAATGAACATTTTTCGTCATAGTTTTCGTTATCGAAATGAACACTAACACACATATGAAACAGCAATGCCCTGCACCCTTCAGAGTGATCACTTTCAAGTACAAATCAAGCAGTATGATGGTTTAACACACAAATAATGTGTTGAACACACCGGCCTGCAATTCATGGAACTTGCTAATACTGTCTACCTTTTCCCTTCAAGTTTGCATTCTATTTGGAAAAGCTGCAAAATTAAGACTGAGTTGAAAGCTTTGGCAAATAATACAGGATTGGTTGAATTTGCATTCGTTCTAGCGTTCACAAGACACAAATCCTGGAGGGACTGATAAATCTGTTTGACTGACTGTAGTGGATTAAATTCTGAAATTGTGAGGGCATATGGTTGAGAGAGGGAATTCTCATGACCGTTGTGGAAGCAGAAAGGTGGCAGAACATTCGTCAGCGGTTCTGGCATCCAAAGAGAGAGAGAGGGAGCACAAAAGAAGAGAGAACTGAAGGAGGGGATGCCTGAGGGGATTACTGTGGGAGAAGTATGCAGTTCTTCTTTCATGTCTCCAGCATTGCACAGCAGATTTAAGACATGACTAGGGCATAGTTCCCCAAATTGCACAGTTTGTTGTTTTACATGCATCCTGTACATAATAGTTTGTGCTGGGAGAGCATTTATTCTTCTTTGGTGTTGTGGGCTATATATTTTTTTACTGCTGCAAAAATATTTTTCCCAATAAAGTTTACACTATCATAGTCTGCATGATTTATCAAACAATATTTTAAGTTCAATTTACGCGTTGTCTGCAGTGGCAGTTTTTAAAGCAGCATGCTAAAGTTGCTAAGCTAACAACAAGGTGCTCACATGGATAAGCATACAAATATAAAGCATGCACACATTTTTAATTAAACAGTGCAGTTTAATTACATTGAACTAAAATTAGGTGTTTAGAAGGCAGCATAATGTTGTCACCTACTGTTTGGAACAGAGATAGTTAGTTGAACAATCAGGAATTGAAACACCTCTTGCTCTCCTTTTGTCCTTTTTCACTGTTCATCCATAAAAAAAAACTGAAATGCCTTAAGACGTACAATATGTTACGCATCTTAATAGGTATTAGGGAATTCTATGATTATTACAATTTACAAAATATTCCATCAACATGTTTGATTAATTTATGAGCCAAATTAATATTATTATTCCATAATCCTTTATTAAGAAAAATCTACAAGCTATGGAAACAATGTCATCTTAAAGACCACATGACAAAGTGGCTAAGAATACCATCGGTCTCTGTAGGAGGCACAATGCCTTCAATTATAAGTTACACGGCCTAACTATTAAACTGTGCAATTAAGCACCGATTGTCTCATCATATCAGCGGGTAGCTATTACCTCTCTATACAGAGCTTTTAGCAAGTTCTCTGGCACAGTACAGAAACATGGCAAAACCTCCCGCTGTAAAAAAATGACATGAATTATGAAGGGCTTGTGATGGAAAAGAAAGAGCGACCTGTAAGTTCACAAAGCACGTAAGCTATCAAAGCCTTTTAAGTGCTGGCATGGTGTTGAATGATTCATAATTGTTCTCTGTCTAATGTCTGTGTCGTTTGCTCTCGTTTTATGTTGCCTAGAAGTTTATTATTATTTTTTTTTTTTCCTTTTTCTCTCCCTATTTATGCTAATTGTCTCAATTAGCATAGCAAACTGCCTAATGCTAAGTCGTTTGAGATGCCTCTCTTGATTTGATGATGAAAATGAGCATCTCTCCAAACTCGCGAGCATGTTTTGGCACGGAGCTATAGGGACATGCCCTCGACTGATTACACACTTACACTCGCAAACTACGTATTAGCAAACTGATGTTCAACCAGACAAACAAACCAGTGGCCTGTTAATATCCTGCATTGGGAAAATTGTTGTTCGTTAAAATAATACAACCTTTGGGCTTTGCATTGAACATGTCTTTTCCAGTATTTCCATTAATTAATCCTTGGGCAGGGCAATTAGTACTTTTGACTGCTGGAATTACTGACATATGAAAATCAACAGGTTGATTATTAGTGTGGATAGATCCCCCCCCCCCCCCCCCCCCCCAAAAAAACCTTGCTTCTTACATGTATCAGATCAGTTTGGAAATTAAACACGAAAATATGTCTTTTTAATCAATAATCTGCCTTTGCAATCATAGTTTGTGTGAAAAAGGAATAATAATAATAATAATAATAATAATGATAATAATAATAATAAAATTGTTTTACTGACACTAGTATTCAATTTAAAGGTGCCATAGAATGAAAAACTGTATTTACCTTGGCATAGTTGAATAATAAGAGTTCTGTATATGGAAATGGCATACCGTGAGCCTCAAACACCATTCTTTCCTCCTTCGTATGTAAATCTTGTGAATAAAAAAGACCACTGAAAAATAGGCGAATCAGAACATAACACAAACTGTGACGTAACAGTCGGGATCACTAATAGTTACGCACCCAACATTTGCATATACCCACCCATGTTCTAGGCCTGCCGCCAGCCGAACCATCAGAAGTTCTGCAGGTATTGTGAAGAAACAAGCGAGGACAACAGCGAAAATGGCTGATCATGGGAATAAATGTTATGTTCCAGGCTGTGCAGGGGATGTGAAGTGCAGGGATGGGTTGGTGTCTGTATTCAGAAAGGCACAGAAAGCAAATAACATGTTCTAATAAAATAACGCGAGCCACTAAAGGGACATGGTTAGCTCCTTGCTAGCGGTAGCCTGTTACATTGCAGTACATAAGATTTCACTTATCACATAAACAGAGTAAGGAGAGATGACTGAGGATGATGGCGAATGATTTACAGATCCTAAGCACCACTGACAAGCATCTGATCTTGTTAAATGTGTGGTAACTACTGTCGCTCCATAGTATAAACAGAGTTTGTGCGATCGCACACTTTCTCGAAAGCGAAAGTGAAAGTAAAAAGCTATCGTGCATTGAAAGCAGTTTCAGTGCCCCGCATATTAATAGCGGCTCCCTGATGCCCACATTTTATATACAGCATAATTACCCGACGATATAACTGCAAGAGAATGTATTGAAATATATATTTTCCTCCCTGTGTTTCTTTCCTGCTGTGAGCTACTGAAATGAGCCACATGAAACAGCCAATCAGAGCAGAGCCGCACTGGGAAACAGCCAATCAGAGCAGAGCTCAACATAATTATTCATGACCCTTCCAAATAAGCCAATAACAGACCATTTCATTCTAGGGAGAAATCCCAGGGTTATAAATGCACATGTAAAACCGTTTCTGGAGGATTTTTGCCCTTACCTAAGCCACATACCTTCTATTTAGATATACAAAATATTGTATCAATGCATTCTATGGCACCTTCAAGCTGGAAATGTCCCAGGTTACGTATGTAACCATGGTTCACCGAGGGAACGAGACACTGCACCGGAAAACACTATGGGAACGCCTTCAGCGTGACCACGCTCTGAATCACATGTGTAATCAGTCCAATAGATGGGCGAGACGTCACGAGCGGGGTGATGTAGCGACCAGGAAGCTTAAAAGCATGTGCGGTGAAACCGGTGTCTTCTAGGAATGAAGCAAGCGCTCGCAGGGATGCCGGAAGTATTGCACTGAGACGCAGCGTCTCGTTCCCTCGGGGAACCATGGTTACATATGTAACCTGGAACGTTCCCTTTCAGGAACTCGAGCTGCGTCGGAAAATGCTATGAGAACGAGATGCCCATGCCACCAGACTTGCAAATCCCTGCCTAGTGTGGAAGAGCACAGCTAGGACAAGAGAACAGAAGAGCCCAGAGCGGCTCGCAAATCTAGGTCATAGAACCTGATGAACTTGAGGGGCGTGGACCATCCCGCAGCGTTGCAGATGTCCTGCATAGGCACACCTGCAGAAAGGCCTTGAAGGCCGCCATACTACGAGTCGAGTGAGTCTTGACCCCCAAAGGCGAGGGGAGATCAGAGGACTTGAGGCTATGGAATAGCATCCTGATCCACCACTTAGCATAAGCTTCTCTTGCCAGAGGCCTCAGCCTCAGCATGCCATGGAGGAAACGCGTAACTAGGGGGTGTCTGCCCACTGACTGGCCACCAAGAGGGAAGTGGTAGGCCGCAATGGCCGCCACGTAGACCTTAGGGTGGAGTGGGTCAACCCTGCAGTTTCTGAGGGGGCACAGCTCGTAGCTTCTGGTCTCTCAACCGAGGTTGTTGAGACCATCCTCCAGTCCAGAGCTCCCTCTACAAGGAAATTGTACACCCTGAAGTGGAAGCTTTTCACTTCATGATGCGGAGATCGCCAGCTCGACCCAGTTAACTGCCTGGTTGGAACGAGGCTACTGGCAATAGATGGACCCCATCCCGGCATACTCTCTCCAGAACTCCCGGGAGCAGAGCAATCGGGGTGAAGGCGTACAGACAAAGCCTTGGCCAAGTCTGTACCATGGCATCCAGCCCCAGTGGAGCTGGATGAGTCAGACAGAACCAGAGGGGACAGTACAATGTCTCTTGAGTCGCAAACAGGTCCAGCTGAGCCTGGCCAAAAACTCTCCATATCTGCTTCGCCACTTTGGGGTGAAGCCTCCATTCCCTGGGCCTCGGCCCCTGCCTCGACAGGATGTCTGCTCCCATATTGAGATGCCCAGGAATGTGCACTACTCTCAGTGAGAGAAGTTTGCCCTGGGACCACACAAGGATCTGGTGCGCCTGCTTGTATAAGGGGCACAAATGCAGACCTTCCTGGTGGTTGATATAAGAGACCACCGCTATGTTGTCGGTGCACACCAACACATGACGATCTCTTAGGTCTGAGAGAAAGTGTTTCAGTGCTCGAAACATGGCCAGCCTCTCCAGGCAGTTGATGTGCCACATGAGATGGCGACCACTCCACAGACTGCAGGCAGGGTGGCCAATCATGACCCCTCCCCAACCAGTGAGGGACGCGTCCGTCACTAGCGTTATGCAGCGGTGTACCCCGCTCTTCACCCAAGGGGCCTGCCCTCATAAGTCCTGGGCTATGGGCATCAGGACAGCCTCAGCTGAAGTCTCCCATTGAAACGACGGTCCTCAGACCCGCGTCAACTCCTATGAAGAATACACTGATAGAACCAGAGCCTGCTCAGGCAGGACCCAATGAGACACGCTTGGCAGGGGCTGCCAACACCGCCAGGTAACCTACTCTCGAGACTGGCCTCTGGTGTGCTTAGAGCTGCTAGCTTGGTGCCCTGAAGCAGAGGACCGGCAGGGGACAGTCGCTCTAGCTGCTCTAGAGTCCCCTGAAGGGGCGGCGAGCCTCTCAGTTCCCCAGAGGGGGCCGGCCCTCAGAAGTCCTGGGCCATAGGCATCAGGATGTTTTAGCCGAAGACTATCCAGCGAGAATGACGGTCCGCAGATCCGCCTTCTGCTAGAAGCCTTCGGCCCGGGAGCGCCACTCTGACACCAAAATCCTGGGGAGTATGAGAAGTGACGCTCCCTGAATTAGCAGCTGGAACACGGTTGGGGCCGCTCCTGCCCAGCAGCCCCTGCTGACCACCTCAACCTCCTCGGAGGAAGAGAGGTACAACATCGTGCTCTCACTCGAGAAATTTATCCCAACAGGCTCCTGTACGCCATATATATATATATATATATATATATATATATATATATGTAACTTCTCATAGTCAGATGAAATATATCATTTAATTCCTCAAAATTAAATTCAGCCAAACAACCAGACAAGTAAACACGGTCTGATGTGAACAGATTCATATAAGGAATTGGCAACGCGCGAGCCACTCGGTTATAAAAACAATAACAATCTCCTCGGAGAAAGATAGCTGCAGCAGCGTGCTCTTACTCAAAGGGGGAAGAACCGCAGCGTGGGCTTCTGAACCCCGAAAGAGCACTAGATCTGGGGAATGCAGGTAGAGATAGGGCGAGCCCGTCTCCAACCCGTCCACCAAATCCATGTGCGATCCCCGCGATCTCAATCGCCGCCGTGCCTCAGCAGCAGCGGGACCGGAAACGCAAGATCACAGGCATGGACACACTCCTCGGAGCGCTCCCGGCGGGAGCGGAACATTCGCAGCAGGGAGAAGCACAATCAGCCCCCTTTATTTCGCCTAGAGATGACTGTGCGAGCTCCGCTCTCCAGAAATGCTTGTGTAAACAACATGCTTGTGCAACTGCTTTACGAAAGCTTATCGACGTCCTCCACGTCCACCTCCTCGAAGGAAGACAGGCAGAGTGTCGAGCCCTCTCTCTGGGGGGAAGAAACCACGGGGTGGGCTTCCGATCCCAGAGAGCGGGCGCTGGATCTGGTGGGAAAGGAAGAAGATAGGGGCTTGGAAGTCAATGGCTACCAGCAACTGTTTGGCTACAGACATTCTTCAAAATATCTTCTTTTTTGTTCAACAGAGGAAAGAAACCCATACAGGTTTGGAACAACTTGAGGGTACATAAATGATGAGAGTTTTTCATTTTCATTTAGAATTTTCATTTTTGGGTGAACTATCCCTTTAAATGCATTGTCATTAGCTGTTGTTGCAATAACTGTTATTAAACTGCAATACATTTTACTTCATATAGTATTTTTCATACACTAGACATATTCATCCAAAGAGACTTACAAATTAGGAACATCAAAGCAATTAAATAGAGGAGCAAACAACATATAAATATGTAATGGTAAGTTGCCAGCACAGAAGCTAGAGCAGAAGTGTAATGCAGAGAATTATTATTGTTTTTTTTTTTTTATTATATTTAAAGATATTAAAAATTACTACTCATAAAACAATGCCTATATAGCTGTTTTCTGACTGATTAGTCTATATGTGCTATAAGTCATGTTATTATAGCAGATAATTTATTATATATTTGATCAAAGATTACAAAAACATCTTTTTTTTCTTTCTTTTGATTAATGTACATTGATGAATTGTACAATGTAAGACCTGACGTGTATTAAAAAAAGTAATTGGGTCACTTTGGATTTCATGTTGAATTCAAGCATGCAAGTATTGTTCATGTGAATGTTGTGAATATTACAAAGGAGGCAGAGAGTAAGTTCTTCATGAGCCACTTTAAATAATAAAGATGACATTCATGCAAGGACAGAGAGCATGAATATTCATGTTGAGAAAACTTGTTGAACACTGAAGACTCAACCCACGCACGATGATGCTCAGATGGGGGAGGGGAGGATGAAAGAGCGAGAAAAAGAGACTAATTAATGTAACTATTAATGTTCCAGAATTTAAAGAAATGAAGTATATAGAATGTACTGCATGTTACCTTGCTTATTGTGCACAAGAGCATTATCTGTTTAAATCTATGTCATAACAAAAAAATGTGCTTCTAAACACGTCGAGAGCTGTAATTCCAACCATACAACTCTGCAATGTGTTTTGCCAAGGTTTTTTTATTTTTTTTTATTTTATTAATTTATTATTTTTATTTTTTTTTTTGGTTTCTGGAAACACAAATTCTACTAAATTTGACAATTGAACAGTGTTGACAATGACATAACTTGTAACCATAGTTGGTTACCCATAATTTTGGGAAAAGCAGCCCAGGTTGGTATGGCATGAAGGTGAGTAAATCTTTCTTTCTTTCTTTTTTTCTTTCTTTCTTTCTTTCTTCCTTTGTTTTTTTTTTCTTTTTTTTTTTCTTTTTTTTCTTTTTAGTTAGTTGTAAATATAATGCTTTAAATAATTTCATAAATAAATATTATATTATTATACTGACTGGTTAGGAAATTTTACTGACACCAGTTGCATGATTAAATAATGATAACTGGCAGGTTTTCCCTGAAAAACAACAAATAATGCTGCAAACAGCATATTCTGTCACAATTAGAAAAAGTAATGTGTGATCCTGATAGGAATGATTTCTAATTTTTTTCTTCAGCCTCCGCCTCCAGCCCAAAACTAGTCAAGTTGCTAAGTCATGCACTGCGTTTAATAGCAGGGATCCTAGTAAATACGGCTCACCAGACTCTGATATTATAAACGTACGACCCTTGCGGGAAAGCTATGTATCATTGCTAATTAGCTTAGCAGCAGGAATCTTAACGTGGGTGACTAAATATTCGAAATCAGGGTAATACCAAAGGGCATGGTACTATAACAACAACTCCGCAGGTTACAGAGTGGCTTTTCACATGATTTATTTTCCAAATATACTGTTAGGCTGATGTGATTAAATGTCTCATTAGTCTCATGCAGTGTTTTAACAGTTCCATGTTGGGCCAGAGATCACTGACCTGAGAGCAGTGTAAATGATTCATGTGTCACATGTATGAAATCATAGAATCAAATGTCACATGTGACTTCACCATAAACCTGGCCAGTCGGTACTCAGAAATCGGTAGAACGTAAAAAAAAGCACAACGATTTCCTCAGATCACAGATGGTAGGAATATTTGTCAAGATGTTGTTGTTCCTTCCAAAAGTGGTCTGAATTAAATCAAGATAAAACACAAATATGTTGTGTTTGTTTTATAATGGTATTGGTATCAGACTTTTTTTCTTCTTCTTGAATGAGCACATTCAAGAGGATTACTTGAATCCAAAAGAAATTAGTCAACAAACACATGTAAACCAAACACAAGAAATAGCTCTCAAATCAACAGGTTCAGTAAAACTATCACTGCTCATGTACATTCAAAGAACAACTGTGCCATTGCAAATCAGTCAATAACAGGATGAAGCACACTTATAGAACTATAAAGAAAATCACACCTATTGACATATTGTATAAAGCGTTTCACTTGAGAATGCGCTACAAACCATCATGGTAACCTTTCAGTGTAATAAATAAATTATGATCCCTATTGATGTGCATTTGCCGAGTCATCTGCCACAAGAAAAATACCATTTGTTTGGTGTGTGTAATGTTTTAAACACTACTTTTATCCTGCAGAGATAAGTAAATCATAAGTAACCTGTCTTTCTGATAAGTGTAAACACTGTGATTCCATCAAAATTCTGCTGTTTTGAGCTGCCTGGATTTGTAGGGCCCTAGGTCAGACTATGGAAATGGGCCCCACTGGTATAATAACCCACAGTGTTTCCCATTAATTACCTAGACTGTGGCAGCCTGTTACGCTTCTTATAATAACATAAAAGGTCTCTAACATTGTGTTTTGCTCCATTACTCGCTTTCGAAAGTGAAATATGGCTTAGTGCCCTTATCAAATCACAAAAGGCTGAGATTTAATTCAATAGGTTTATATTATGCTGTGCTGTGTTTCAAAGAGCAACTTTGCACACATGATCAGCTCATGATCTGATATTTTCAGCTTCTCAGAGTGGCTCACAGCAAACTCCATCTCTGCAGTTTAACGTGCATTTGGTAATACAATGTGCACCAGTTTTGCGTTATCTTCACATTTGCCTAATTTCCTAAATTTTGGTGGACACAATGATTATTAGACTACAGCATTTCATAAGATTTGTAAAAAAAAGTCTGTTTTCACAGAAAATGCAGTTTTCCTCCAAAATAAAAGCTTGAGGGTTTAACACACACAAGTAAATAAATAAACAAAAGAATTGCAATTTTCCACCTGTGAAGTAAAATAATATACTTATTATGAAATAATCTTTTTTTCATTCATTCATTCATTCATTCATTCAATCAATCAATCAATCAATCAATCAATCAATCAATCAATCATTCATTCATTCATTCATTCATTCATTCTTCGTAAAACACCAGTGTGAATGTAATGTAGTCGGTGACAATATATTATAACAACAACAACAAAAAAAAAAAAAAAAAAAGAGGTTTGACTCCAGTTTACGTCCAGGTACAAGGTAGTGCAAATGGTTTTACTCCATTCAATTTGGACATAAAACCACTTAAAGGGATTTCTTTCTTTTTGCAGTTTTTTACAATAATTTTTGCACTAATAACAGATTTGACACATGACTAATGTGTCATTTTTCAAAACTCTAGTCACAAAACTCAAAACAGTCATTATTTGTAACACAGGCTGTCCAATGTTCAAAACTTTGCATATTGCGTTCATATCTTTAAAGAAGCCTTGCATTTGCAGAAGCATTGGTTCAAAATACTAATTTATTATGAAATATCATAGGAACATTACTTTAGATCACCCCCACACAAGATACCCATAGTTTCACTGTTTATTTGTTAGTACAATCATTAAATATAGTTGTACAAAATATGTGATTCAGGTTTCATTATTTTACTGTAGACTATAGAGAATAGTACAGACACAGTGGTATCATTGAATTACTGTAATGTGAAATTTACAGATGAAATAAAATCACAAGATAGGTTTTCCAATGAAAAAATTTAGATTAAAAAAAATTTAAAAAATTATAATAATACAGTATACTGTAAACTGAAGTGTTCCTCCCTGCACTATGCATCTATGTTTCCATCAACCCGGTCTTGTGGATTTGGCCATAGGTTCTCATCTACATCACAATGGAATTTTTCATTTGCTAAACATCTTGGAAAGAATCTTCTGGCATGGCGAATCCAGGCCTGACACTGATCTGCTGTGATGTCATTGCATGCATCATCCATGGCCTGGAGAAGAGTGACTTGTTCGTGAGGGTGCCTGTCATAGACCTTCCACCTCCATGTGGAGAAAAACTCCTCAATCGGGTTAAGGAAAGGGGAGTATGGAGGTAAATACAGGGTGAGAAATTGTGGATGGGTCTGAAACCATGCTTGGACCATTTGAGCATGATGAAACTGGACATTATCCCAAACTATTACGTAGGTCACACCATCAGCTCTACAGACCTGATTTAGCTCATCAAGGAAGGCTATGAGGAGAGCTGCATTATATGACCCAACACAAGGTCTGCGTCCAACCACTCCATCTTTTGATATAGCCGCACACATGGTGATATTGGCTCCACGTTGTCCAGGTACTTCGACAGTTGCCCGCTGGCCAATTAAAGTTTTTTACAATCATTTTTGCACTAATAACAGAACCTTTGTGTAATTTTTCAAAACTCTAGACACAAAACTCAAAACAGTCATTATTTGTAACACAGGCTGTCCAATGCTCAAAACTTTGCATATTGCGTTCATATCTTTAAAGAAGCCTTGCATTTGCAGAAGAATTGGTTCAAAATACTAATTTATTATGAAATATCATAGGAACATTACTTTAGATCACCCCCACACAAGATACCCATAGTTTCACTGTGTAGCTGTTAGTACAATCATTAAATATAGTTGTTCAAAACACATGATGCAGCTTTCATTATGGTTCTACACATTCATACATCATTGTAATAGACTAGAGAGAAAAGTACAGACACTGGAATCATTAAACAAAATTGGAAAATTATTGATGAAATAATCAACACAACAGGTTTTTTTAAAAAAATTAAAAAAATAGATTAGAAAAAAAAAAGATAAGAAAAAACTACATTAGGCCTACAGTAAAATGTCAGCTGGAGAGTTCCTCACTGCACTTCTATGTTTTTATCAACCCTGTCTTGTGGATTTGGCCACAGGTTCTCATCCACATCATAATGGATGTTTTCATTAGTTAAACATCTTGGAAAAAAAATCTTCTGGTATGGCAAATACAGGCCTGGCATTGGTCTCCTGTGATGTCATTGCACGCATCATCTATGGCCTGGAGAAGAAGGACTTGTTTGTGAGGCCTATTGTGAACCTCCCTCCTCCATGTGGAGAAAAACTCTTCAGTCGGGTTACAGTAAGGAAAGGGGAGTATGGGGTAAATACAAGGTGATGAACTGTGGATGGGCCTGAAACCATGATTGCTCTCAGTGCCGTTGCTAGGAATTATGGGCCCATTGCACTGATTTTGCTATGGGGCCCCTCAAAATCACATTCGGTGGGGGGTGGTCAGGCCCCCAGCGAACATCGTTCTGGGCCGCTCTCAGCCGCTGGACTCTCAACCTCTCCTCCATGTCATGGCCAGGTTAAAGCCTGCCTCATCCAAAAATATGAACGATTTTCATCAGCTTCCAGCTCTATCACCCTCTAAAAAGATATTTACTTTAGGAAAAACAAATACTGATAACAATGATATAGACTTTGGGGGATTTTTTTTTTTTTTTTTTCTCCCAACAACAGGCATCTTGAAACTGATCATACCTGAGCATACTCAGTCCTCAGTTGCTTCACTTTCATAATCGAAACATTTAATATTGTTCATCATTTTCCATAAAAACTATGCTTCAAGACTAATGCAACAGTTACTTAGCATTTTGAGCAGTTGTATCAATTGATAGTTAGATTATTGTAATGAAATGAATAGACACTCAATTCAGATGTAATGTGTGAGTTGAATTTTGAAATAGTAATACTTTGAAGTTAAGTTGTGTCATTTTGAATCGGTGATTTTAGTTCAATGAACAATAGATCTTTGGCTCATGTGTATTGTATCCAAGCATTTGGAAAAAGTGTTAAGTGTTTTGAAAAATCTGCATTTTGATCATCGATTGTGAATTATGTGTCTAGAGTTTTGAAAAATGACATGAAGGTTCTGTTATTAGTGCAAAAATGATTGTAAAAAACTGTAAGAGAAAGCACTACAAAAATAATCACACTGTAAAACACTGCAAACTTAAATGTAATTAATCTAAAACTGAATTACATTCAGTACTTAGAATTTGCTTATTTGTGAAGAAAACCAAATTAAAATTGCATACTTTCCTGTGACAAGTTAAATGGAAGGAAACAAAGATTTTGAATGATAAAAAATATTTTGCAGTGTTACAGATTTGCAGTAATGTGTTGCAAATTCATATTTTCACTTTACATCTCGACATACATTTAGATTTACATTTACGCATTTGACAGATGCTTTTATTGAAAGTGACTTACAGTACATTCAAGCTGTATCTTATCAGTATGCTGTCAGTTTTTCTTTCCTTTCCTATATTATTCATATGACAGTTTGACAAGCCTTATGCCTTGACAGACTCTGTTTCTGCCATGCAAACATTAAACAGCAAGCACACCAAAGACTCAGATAGTCATTAAGTATGCTTTTTCATTATTTTCTTCCTGTCAAGTGTGAGGATATTTGAGCAAGGTGTGCAATTTGTGGATAATAATACGATGATATCCACAAGCCGTGCTAATAGATGCGGTACTGGAGTTCCCAGCAGTGCACTGCGGCATGAATAAAGTATGCTGTGATAATGATTGTTGAACTGTTTGCTGATTTTATTTATACTGTTTTTTGTGTTTGCTGTCACTTTCACTTATTTGACAGAGCTCATCTTTCTCACTCTTATTATGGCTAAATGGGGTGGTATATGTGTTTGGATTAGCATTATAGCTGTTCCATATTTACGGCGTGCAGGATTTTGTTGATTGGTGGAACATATAATGGGACACCTTTGGCCCCTATAGTCAACCATAACCATACTGAACACCCCGACATAGCTATAAAATCAGCATTAATCTGTTAGTTATGAAAACAAAATCAGTTAAAAAGCATAAGCATGGATTATATGTGGCTAGCAAGATTCAATGAGATACTGCTTTAGTTTATATATTAAGGTTATATAATAAGGTTATTTGTAAACATTAATTAACTGCATGTAAATTAATTGCATATAAATGTAAATTAACTGAAAGTACAGTATTAAAAGTTAAAACTAAAAAGTACAGTGAATGAAATTTTCTATGCTAGCAATTCCGAGTCAGATAAATCAGATATTGTGGAAAATGAAGCTCAGACTGATCCATAGGTTATTTAGAATTCTCAAGTCTATTTTTAAAGATTTTATATCACATGGCTTCACTACTGTGTGTAGGTGCAAGACACATGGATTATGTTGTATATGCATTTTGTGGATTCATGAGTTAAAATGGATGGATTCTATTTTCCCTTACTTGCTACCAGTAGAGCAAGTGTTGGCAGAAATCAGGACTAATGAAGTTGTAGTGTTAACATTATCTTGAATTAAGTGTCACAAAATATGAAACATCATTTATAATCTTTATGACAAATTAATGTGTTTCTAGGGTTGTATGGTCAGCACCTAACTTATTAAGTAACATTTTCTTAGGAGAAGTAAGTTAAAATAGCTGTCTTCTGCACTACTTAGCATTTCTTATTTTAGTTAGAATTTTTTTTTTTATTTATTTGTATTTTTTTTGGTTTTTTTTCTTGCTGCTTGGAGAACAGGGCATCCCACGGGTGATGTTGCATCCCCCTGACTTTTAAGTGTGTTTAGTCCAGAGTGGAATCATACATCAAGAAGAGGCTCTCAATAAAAGCTATGGTCCCTCTGAGACCCTTTTCCCCGACACACCCTCTGAAAAGGGCCTGAGATTCCTCTCCCTCTGGTCTTTTAAGTGCACTCACAAAAAGACATGGAAATCCTTGAAACAAATGTGTACAAGCATGTTTTGATAACTTACATCAAATTAGATTCATGGTACAAACATGGCTGGATTATAAATCAAGCCTTTTTTTCGGTCATGTGGTTTTATGAGAATGGTTTTTTTTTTTGTTTTTTTTTTTACTTGAAAATGTAATGTAATTTGATGTATTCCTGATTAGTCATGTTTATAAATCATGTGACTTTATTTGGGCAGGTAATCTTTAAATCTTTAAAAAACTGGGACTTCAAAATTGACTTCTAAAACTTTGATTTGAAGCTAAAATTATTGAAAATATAAGGTACAAAACAAGAGATACTGTACACTAACATATTCTATGTGTATGAACTACTAAATGTATATAGCAGTGTAAATGATGTATTCAAATCAAAAATGGTTGCGGGAGCATAGCTGGGATTTGCAGTTATTGATGAAAACTGCTTCCCTGATTGGTGGAGCTCTCTTTAGGATTATGGGTATTGTAGTTTTTCACCAAGAATCCAGCTATTAACACATACACCTAACCCTAAAGGTCCTTGCACACTGAGTCTGAAATTTTCGTATGTGTTTTTTTCTTATTCGTCATCCTAAAAAGTTGTCATGCACAGAAAGCTTGTACACTGAGTCCGATGCGTATTAATTAATCAGTTCTGAAAAAATTCGTAAAACAGTACTAAATGGAGTTTTCAAGCAGTGAGAAAGATTTTGTTGTCCTCTCGCTTCTTAAAAAGAGAAAAAGAAAGGAAATATTGGTTCCATCCGATCCTGAGATATAGAGAGGAAGGAGAGTTCCCCCTCATTTATTACGGAGCAGCGGGATTATCACGGGTGATTCAAAGTCTACCTCAGGATGTCAGTGGCTCAGTTTGATGCTTTAGCGATACTAGGGCCACATATTAAAAAGAAGACCACCAATTTCTGTGAACTCAGTGTGCAAGGATCTTTACAGTGCTTTGTGCTGCGAGACGAAGTGGATGAACTTGACAATCGCCATTCTGGATTTTAGCGTTCGCTTGTACGGTGGCTCTGAATTGTCAAAATACCTCTCAAAATGCTTGCTACGGATCCGAAAAATGCAGAAAATCGAACCTGATCCGATTTTGTTTTATGACGGATGAAAGTTTCGGAGGCAGTGTGTAAACGTGATTGACACAATGTGAGGTTGTATTTATTTTTCAACGTGCGAAAATTTTGGACTCAGTTTGCAATGGCCTTAACCCAAATTCTGTGAATAAGCAATAAATAAATAATATCAATACAAGATATAAAGTATGCATGCAATATTGTGAGAAAACAATTAATATATAGCTCTATCAACACAGCTTCAAAATAAAACCACTGTTACTGGCCTCTTATGGCTTATTACTTTGTTTGAAACTTCAACTAACTGAAAAAAAAAGAACATTTTTAGCAACAAACTAAATATAGGAAAGCAGCCATTGTTGAAGCCAGACAGCATGTCATCATAGATGCCAGTAGTCATTTCTTTTTTAGAAATATTATTCACTAGGGGCCTGAACAGTTTCTTGATCTAGTGATCAAAGTCACTAAATCAGCTACAGTGGTTGCTATCAAACAGGTCCAGACATGATTAACGTTCTTATCTTCACACAGGCGGATGGCAAAAAGTTGCTTTCACTGACATCACAGGCTGATCGGATTTTTTATCCAAACACATTTGAAGCTCTCTCAACAAATCACTACACACTGGATCCATTTAAACAAAGAAAAGGTGAAGCTTACTCTCCGAAAAAACGATTTGTCTCAGGTCAACAGGTCGAGTCTGAGTCAATTCGCAAGAAATGGTGATAAAGTCCAAGTTAAGTCTCACATATCAAGTTCTCTAAGTTGTGACTCAGTGCTACCTAAAGAGCCATCAGCCTTTTCTCACAGAAGTGTTTTATCAGGTACCATGCCTGACATGCTGTCTCTCCATTATAAAGCTGTACTGCACACAGATTAGATGCGCTGCAATGGAAACTGGGAAAAGTTTGCAAATTAATTATCTCGGCAACTCGGCTTCGAAGCGCCGTCCGGGCTAATGGATGAAACCGTGGCACAGCCACAGCAGTATATCTCTCTTCAGATAGGCCTAGGCTTGCACTTTCAGATGTTTATCCCTTCCTCAGCGATGCTTCTGGCTGTTTAAACTCTAGCCGCCGTAGATGGATCAGTGAATCCTTCGCAGCCTGATTAATTCCCTGCATTGTTTCCTCTCCCATGCAATGGACATCTTTCACATGAATTGTCAGCCACCACTGACTGTAACGGTGTAGGGACGTGGTTCGATTGCCCAGGAAAGAGAGCTCAATCTCCTGATGCCATGATCTTGTGCATCCCTCTGCATCTCTGCTGCGTTTCATCTTCAGAGAGAACACATGAAGAGAGCGATACTAAGCTCAGGCTTTGGATACTATTTACATTTATGCGTTTGGCAGACTCTTTTATCCAAAGTAACATGCATTGCATTTTTAAGATGGTATACATTTTTTTTTTTTTTATTAGTTAATGCATTCTTTGGGAATCAAACCCATGACCTTGGTGTTGCTAGCACTATGTTCTACTGCTTGAGGAATGCAGATGCTACTAGTGCTGGACGCTAGATACTATTTTTCACTTTGCCATGATAATGTTGCAAAAAAGCAAGTGTTGTCTCAATTTTAGTTGTATTTATTGTAAATCCTATCCAACACGGTTTTATAATGTAGTTACAGGTACAACTGCAGGCATTTCTGATAACGCTCAAAACGAAAAAGAAAATGTGCTTGGGTCCTGCAGCGGATTTGGTTCATTTTAAAGCGGAGGTCACCGTGATTTTGACAGAAAGGATGCATCAGGATATTTTAATATAGTTGAAGGTACATCCGGAGGCATTTCTGTTGATACTCAAAATGAAAAAGAAAACGTTCTTGGGTTTGGAAATGGTTTTGGTTCATTTTAAAATCACAGTGATTTTGACAGAAAAGGATGCGTTCCAGAACCAAAACTGAATATTCACGATAGATTTACAAGGTTTTGCTGATGGTATAAAATAAAGCAACGTAAATTTACAAAGATTTTAATTCACCTTTTATTTGTAAAGACTTTATAATTAGAATATTTTCTCTTCTTATCTTCAGAGTCTGGAAACATTAAAATAGCATTAAATTTTAACCGTCAGCAGCAAATTGACATTAAGAGCAATTTTTTTTTCATAGTAATATAGAAATTACCATATTTCATTCTTTATATATTGTGGAGGGAGGAGCAAACGCCAGACACAGTGGGTGTGGCATCAGGCCTTGGAGAGGCTTTTATTAAACTAAAATAAAGTGTCCAAAGGGAATAAAGTGTTCAAAATGAAGAGGGTATGTGGTGTCCTCGTCGTGCTGCGGGGTTTGTGAAGGAGGGGGAGTATTCGAGAAGGAAGGGTCCAGGTAAGGGGCGGAGTCCGGCGGCCGCACGCGCTCCCCACTCGGGTCCGGGGAGCGAGGGGCAGCGGCTTCATCCAGCGGCTTGCGGGGATGAACGGCCTGACATCCTTGCTTATCATCCATATAACGGGTGCGGTTCTGTCCGGACCGCGGGTCCAGCGGCTCACGTTTCTGGCGGCGCGGGAATCCCTCGACGCACCCTTCGGCGCCCCTCCTCTCTCACACACCCACTCCCGTCGGGAGCCTGGTGAAGGGCGGTGATTAAGGGACTGGGTGCTGCTGATAATAAGGGGGAGGCAGCCGGCTCGTCACAATATATATATATATATATATATATATATATATATATATATATATATATATATATATATATATATATATATATACCTAACATAATTTAATCATCTTTGTTGCTTTCTAGGAAAGCTGTTCAAGGACCGATAAAGATGTTGATCCAGGAACATGTCCTACTTGGCAAAATCACAGTAATTGTGAGTGATCCATGTGGAGAGCTTCTGACAGCGATTAGAAATGTCTTAATCAGCCAGCTTTCAAACACAGAACTGAGCCAAGTAATGAAGGCAATATCTGCAAATGACAGACAAATTCAAATTATGTTTCTGCATGAATAATGCAGTTAGGCATGAAAACATTCTACTCACAGAAATACGCAGGGTGCTGCCCAGGGTGGACAAATATGTTGTTTTTACAGGAACATTGTGTAATTTGGCAATCAGATGGCTAGCCTTGGTAACAAGGTAATTAAGCTCATTTATTTGTGTTGAAAGTGCATTTAAGGTCCCATACTGGGCAATTTAATTCAAGAGCGAATCACAGAATCAGGGACCCTCACTAAAACAGGCCAGCAGCCATCCAGTGTCATTCTCTCTATGGTCAGTGGAGGATTGATGCTCGGCCCACACAGCCCAGAATAAGGGTCCATATGTTAGTTTGTCTCAAGTGTGTGTGGGCTGTTGATGTGTGTGTGTGTGTGTGTGTGTGTGTGTGTGTGTGTGTGTTTTCTCCTTCATTTGTATGCATCCTACACACTCATGCGATGTCTGCACACCGAATGGTTTAAAACTGAGCAGTACAGGCCAAAATATGTGCAGGTCATTTCTCAAACCTCTAACATTAGCATCTCCTAATGGAGAGAAAGGTCCAAGGACTCGTCTTTCTCAGTGGCATCCAAATAACTCCATTACAACTCCACTGGGGCTGTGCAAGTCATCTCAGAAGCATGGGCAAGTACAGCAGGGAAGCCAACATGAATGTTTGGAGAACTCTGTCCTCTCTCTGTTAAGTATGAGCATCCATGGCTAGACACATGATATCAACCCCTGCTATTAGTATGAGCTATCAACCACTATCTGTGTTGAGCGATTGATCGGAATATGCAAGTGTAACACCCGTAAGATGTTTCACAGAGATTGCAGAGGATGATATCATCTGAATTAATAATTCACAAAAACAGTGTTATTCACACACTAAGTCAATAGCAGTGTTTTAAAAAAGAACATCATATTTGACACATCAGGCTTTACAGTATTCTATAGAAGAATATGGAGAATATGGAGCTCATATTCAAGGATGAAAAACACTTCAATTTTATTCAGAGACCCAAACTGAACATATGTAATTTGGTGCAGTTGGTGATTCTTATATGGCCAAAAAGTGAGATGAAATTCTGATAACTTGTAATGCAAATAAATGAGATCTTTATAACAGAACAGAAGGCTACTAATGCATATAAATATCAGTTATCATTTTATATCTCCCAATAATATGTCTTAGTAAGATGATGATTAAATGCATAGTTTTATGATCAAAGATCTTTAGTTTTTATTGTGTGTGGGGGGTGTGGAGGGTATAATGCATACAATAATGCAGTGCAATACAATAAGATAATTAAAGCTGCAAGCAGAGTTGAAAGGGCACTCACACCTGGGCTCATCACCACCGAATGGCTTTAGGCAGACAGCAAACGGTGGGCAATATGCATTTAAAGTGGTAAATATAGAAAGAATATGTCAAAGTCATTTATATGTGCCAAACTTCCTGCTACCAGGTGGTGGCGCTATTGAATATTGGCATGTAGATGTCTTCAGACCAGCACTTTTATCAAACATATGAAGTTTGGGGCAGACTGAACATGGTATGTTTTAGTTAGTGTAAAGTATGACATTTCCTGTTGCCAACAGGTGGCACTATGATTATAACTGAATGTTGGCTTTTAGATGTCTTCAGGCCAGAACTCTTACCAAACATGTGAAGTTTGGTGCAGATTGGACAGTGTAAAACAAGTCATTTCCTGTTGCCAGCGGGTGGCGCTATGATTATAATGGAATATTGGCCTTTAGATGTGTTCAGGCCAGGACTCTTATTGAGCATGTGAAGTTTGAAGCAGATCAGGCATTGTATGGCTGAGTTACAACAGCTTCTATTTCCATGGGGAGACATCGAAATTTGTCACGCCGCCACGGACATGCCCTTCAATGAAATCTCAAGATCTTCGCAATTTAACATCGCAAAGGCTTTTAGATTAGACTGACTGAATATAATGTTGATGTCATCAAATATGCATGAGGTGTTCGCTAGAGTGTAAAACATGCCACTTCCTGTTGCCAGCAGGTGGCGCTATGGCTATATCTGAATTAGGGATGACTCGATACCATAATTTTGGCTTCGTTACGATACCAGAATGTAATACCTCGGTATCGATACTAAATCGATACCATAGGTGACAAATAACCAGCCTCAAAAGATAAGTGAACTGAAAACAATTTTATTAAAATAGTAATAATAATAATAATAATAATAAATATCTTAATACCTTTGTATCAAACTGTAACAAAAAACCTACAGGGAATGTAGGTTACATTATGATGTTGGAGAAAAAAATATATATAACTTAAGTAATACAATGAAATTATATTCAAATCTTCAAATAACTCAAATTCAATTAATATTCGATTGTATGAAATGCAAGTGCATATATTACATGACCAAAACTTCACTGGTTCTAGCGTGTCACACATGCATATTTGAGCTTACTGTATCGCATCTGTATGTGCGCTGATCAGTTGTAAATAAAAGTTCAAACTAAATCTGAATTTATGAATGACGCACTCACCTGTCGATCTCTTAATTCTCTGAAAAGATCAGGATGAGCAAGTGACAAATGCTTAAAAATGTTTGATGTGTTGCCTCCTGTGGCAAAACATGATTTATACTATAGCAACGCTTGCATACAGGTACAGTAAGGTCAGTTCGTTCACGTTTGTCATCTGTTTTTTATGCAAAGTAATGCCATATTTCATTTCTACTGTTCTCTTTATTTATTAATTTCGGGTGCGTTGATAGAGTTTCATCTGTTTGATCCATCGCGTTGTTCTGTTGTCGCATTTACCAGTTGCGCAGCAATTTGGGAAGCACTGCCACCTACAAGTGCACTTCGCAACAGCAGCGTATGAAATACCAAATTGAGCAAAATTATGATATTCTACCGTTTGAAATATAATATATACCGGTATTTTTCCAGTACCGGTATACCGCGCATTGCTAATCTGAATATGGTCATGGACGTGTGTTCAGGACAGGACTCGTATCAAACATGTGAAGTTTGGGGCAGATCGGACATTGTATGCCTGAATTATAACAACTTCCTTTTTCATGACGAAACATCGAAGTTTGTCAGGCTGCCACAGACACGCCCTTCAAGGAAAACTCAAGATATTCGCAATTTAATATCACAAAGGGCTTTAGATTACACTGACCAAATTTGGTGTTGATCTGTTTAAATCTCTAGGATCCCCACTTCTGAAACCCATATCAGATGTAAATTTTCACCACTTCTGGCATGTGTGCAAAGTTTCATAAGTTTTTGAGCATGTTTAGGCCCTCAAAAATGTGATTCATTTTGGAGAAGAAGGAGAAGAAGAAGAATCTGAGCAATTCCAATAAGGTCCTCGCACTACCTGTCACGCCCCTGGACTGTTTTGTTGTAGTTTTTGCTCCCCATGTGTTCCTTGTGACCCAGTTTCTCCCCAGTCTGATTGTTAATTTGTTTCCAGGTGTGTCTCCTTAGTTCCTTGATTGTCCTGTCTTTAAAAGCCCCAGTCCTTTCAGTTAGTGTTTGTCGGTCTTTAAATGTCGTCTTAGGCTCTATGTTCCCTAGATGTATGTCTTCTTGTGTTCTATGTTCCCTATATGGATTAAAGACTCCTAGTTTGTGAATTCTCCGTGTCTCCTCGTTCCTGGCTCCAGCGTTCGTGACAGAAAGACCGACCAAAACAGTTACCTCCGTGTGTCTAACCTCCGTTTTGTTTTCCGTTGTCAATCAGTGTTTTTGTTTCCGTTGTGTTTACCCCATGGATCCCTACGTCCGGCCCGAATTCCTCCTCCTCCTGCTGGAGCAAGAGGACCGATCTCTCGAGGACCATACACGACTTTTCCTGATGTTAGCTAACGCCACCAGCTACCCGGACGGCGCGCTCTGCACATTCTATAACGCTAGCTTGAACACCGCGTGCAGAGCGCTGTCGTCCGAGGATGGTCCTCGAGAGGATTTCGCCGCCTTCGTGGAGTGGACATTGGCGAGGCACGGATCCCCGTTCACCGTCTGTGCCGAGGGGGATCTCGCCAGTGCCACTCCTGACCCAGAGCCCAGCCCACCAACTCCCCGCAGTGCGGAGCACCAGCCCGAGCCCACCGATGACGGAGAGCCATTCCCCGCTACGATCCACGAGCCAGCGCCAAGCCGAGCGACTGAGCGGAAGATCGTCCCGGAAGTTGAGCCCAACATGTCAGACCAGGTGCGAGAGCTGATCACGTGGGAGCCAGCCGTGGACGGTGTGAGCGCGGAGTGGAGCTCCGCCCCCTGCACCGCGGCTGAGGGTGAGCTGATGACACATCTGGGGCTGCTAGACTTTGAAGGGGATCTGTTGGACTGGGAACATGATCTGGAGGTCGACGCTTCCCCTATCCTCTCTCCGTCTCCGCTGGTTCCAGCCAGCTCCGCTCCTCCCGAGCGCCCCCCTGTGCCCGCTTCCCGAAAGCGTCCTCCAGAACCCGCCCCTCCAGAGCGCCCCACAGTGTCGGCTCCCATTCCTGAGTTAACCCCTGGAAGCCCGGAGGATCTCAAATGCCCACCCTCCCACCCGCTCCTGCCTCCTCCACCGCTGTCGTCTGGCAGCCCCTCTGCTCGCCCTCAGCCCTCCATCAATGCGGTGCGAGCTCCGCGGGTCTGCCATCCTCCATCGCCGTGGCTGGAGAATCCCTCACCTCCACCTCCAGCCTCCGAGGCCCAGACTCCACCTCGGTCCGTAGACCCAGCGGCTCCACCTCGGCTCCTAGCTCCCTCGCCTCCACCGTCATCCATCGATCCACCAGCTCCACCAGGCTCCCTCGTCCCTCCGGCTCCGCCTTGGTCGGGCGTCGACCCGCCATCGCCTCGGGACTCCTCTCCTCTGGCTGCGCCTCGTCACTCCGTCCCACCAGCTCCGTTGGGCTCCTTCCTCCCTCCAGCTCCACCTTGGTCCTCAGTCGCTCTGGCTCCGCCGCGGATCTCCGGAGCTCCGCCTCTGCCTCGGTCGCCAGAGCTCTCGGCTCCACCCTGGCCCCCCGGATCCTCGGCATCACCCTGGCTCGTCGGCTCTCCGTCTCCACCTCGGGCTCCTCCTCCACCTGCTCCGCCTCCGTTGGTCGGCCCCCTGGAGTCGGCGGCCATTCCTCCTCCATGGCTCCTCCCTCCGTCGGCTCCACCGTGGGCCATCATCATGGCTGTGGCCTGGGTCCTGCCAGGCTCCTCCTGCTCCGAGTCCCTCCTGTCTTCTCCCTGGCTCCTCCCTCCTTCGTCGCCTCCCTGGTCTCTGTCTGCCGGCCCCCTCCCGGTTGTCCGTCCTCCTCCTGAGCCGCCGCCATTGTTCCCACCTGTTTCCCCCCCCTTCTGTTGTTCCACGGTGCGAGGACGCACCTTCCGGGAGGGGGGAGTAATGTCACGCCCCTGGACTGTTTTGTTGTAGTTTTTGCTCCCCATGTGTTCCTTGTGACCCAGTTTCTCCCCAGTCTGATTGTTAATTTGTTTCCAGGTGTGTCTCCTTAGTTCCTTGATTGTCCTGTCTTTAAAAGCCCCAGTCCTTTCAGTTAGTGTTTGTCGGTCTTTAAATGTCGTCTTAGGCTCTATGTTCCCTAGATGTATGTCTTCTTGTGTTCTATGTTCCCTATATGGATTAAAGACTCCTAGTTTGTGAATTCTCCGTGTCTCCTCGTTCCTGGCTCCAGCGTTCGTGACACTACCACTGATGTTATAATTAATTATCAGTTGCTTCAATCCAATAAGTGTTCATCTTGAAATTTTACTATCAACTAAAATGCCTTTTACTTGCTACAAAGTATAAACAAATCAGATGACAGAAGACTGTAGAAGAATGTATACAGCAGGTTTCTTCAACAAAGTTTTAAAGATTTGCATCCGATATGATACAGTCAGATTTACAGGATTAATATGGTGTATGTCTAATGTATTGTCTGTTTACAAGTCTCCATTTCCACAATAATAATAGCATAATTAAAAATAGCATAATAATACATTTTAACTTGTTTTTATTCTCACTAACCTTTAGCAAAATGAGGGCATATATGCCTTATTACATTTTATTAAATCTGCTCTCTACATAATTGTTTGCTAAATATTCCAATATAAAAGCTTACATAAAGAAAGTAGGTAAAACATTATGTCTTTAATAGTCACAGGAGCATATTGCATGTTAGTTGTATTTGTGCTGGTTACCAGAAATTAAAGGGGCACCTCAGTCTCAGAATAACCACCATCCAGTGAATTTGTATAAAGAAAAAAAAAAAAGAATGATGGCAAAGTTCAAGATTGAGAAGCAATAAGCTAGCCCTCTAATAATCCTATGACATAAAAAGTGCACAGTTTTGTAAGTGGCAGCTGCACATAAATGTGGGAGTGATTTCCTTAAAAACCCATTGCAACTCTGAACTCATGGCTTCAAGCTATGGTTGCCGACAGCTTAAACCATTTGATGTTGGCTGTTTTTCTTTTTCTTGTGTGTTAAGGGTTTCTCTTAGACCTTAAGGCTAGTGGGAGCAACAGTTGTAGAAAGAGACGCTATTAAAATTTGTGAATGGTTAAAGGCAGGTATCTGTTTCCATATGTCTTACTTTCACTGGACCAGACGAATAGAGATAGAGTTGTCTGGTCTGCTTTTAATTATGTCTTTGACAGCTAGTTGGTTAATTTGATTATGTACACAGTAAATGGAATTGGAATTCAGTTCAACTGAATTGTCTGTAAGTCACCCCAGGAAGCAATCACACATGTGAAAGAATGACATTAAAAGAACAGCTCTACCAAAAAATGAAAATTTGCAGAAAAAGTACTCAGCCTCAGCCCATGTGAGATGTAGATGAGTTTGTTTCTCCATCAGAACAGATTTGGAGAAATGTAGCATTACATCACTTGCTCACCAATGGATCCTCTGCAGTGAATGGGTGCCGTCAGAATGAGAGTCCAAACAGCTGATAAAAACATCACATTAATCCACAAGTAATCCACACGAGTCCAGTCAATCAATTAACTCATCGATTAGTCTTGTGAAAGTGAAAAGTTGCTTATTTGTAAGAAACAAAGCCATCAAGACATTATTCTGGCCAAAATACAACTGCATAATCCATAATAACACTTATTTCAGAAAAAAAGTCCATCCCCTATTATCATATCAGATCAAAATCCACTGGCAAATTTGTTTAGATCATTTTGGACTGTTTTCGTTTGTAAATGGTGCTTGAGCTGTGCATATTTCTATTCTGATTTTGATTAGATGACTTTTTAACTGGAAAAAGCAAGCAATATTATGGTTAGAGGAATTGTATTTTAAGCAGAAGCAATGGTTCAAAGTTAAAAACATCTAAATGATAGATTTCAAAACATGCAGGTTTTTGCTTTATAAGACGTTAATTGATGGACTGGAGTTGTACTTTTATCAGCTGTTTGGACTCTCTTTCTGACGGCACCTATTCATCCAAGATCCATTGGTGAGCAATTGATGTAATGCTAAATTTCTCCAAATAAACTCATCTACATCTTGAATAGCCTGAGGATGAGAATCATTTCAGTAAATTTTTATTTTTTTGTTGAACTATTCCTTTAAGCACTTAGCCACAACCATATTTAGATGCAGTTGTGACACAAATCAGAAGATATAAAGAAGATATAATTCCATGCTATTGCTTTTCCAATAATAAAGCAATTGGAGTGCTATAATAAAGTTAACTAACAAAGAAAGAAAGACTATGAAAACAGCATCTATGCTATAATAAATAAAAAGTCATGCTGCATTTAGGGAGATTGGAGAGGTTTGGGGGCATTTCAGGCTCTTTTTGTGAGAGCAGGCAGTTTAGGTAAAGCTCCAAATCTTTACTGACATCCCGACACCATGAAAAACCTTGTGGGATTCATCTAGTGGGTTTCATTAAACCATCTCCATTTGTTTCTGTAGTAGGTTTTACACTAGGTGTTGAGTAAGAAAGTATAACACATCTGTAAATTATAAATACACACGCGGCAAGTAATAAAAATTCAAAAAGGGTTAAAGTATTAATCTAAGATCAACTTCAGGCAATATAATCAGACAATAGGTAGCGATGTAATGAACAATTCACAGGAATTTCCTGTATTATTGATGTGAAGCTCATAGTCATACCAGCTGATGATTCTCTAATAGGCTATTTGACTACATCACATTATTCTGTATTGAGCACACAGAAAGTAAAATCTTAAGAAGTGAAAATTCAACAATAATGTTACTTTCTTGAGGTAAAAACTAGAAAAGTGGATCTCAGGAAAGCATGTCTGAATCATATTTCATCCCAAATGCAAGAAAAATGGTAATATGTGTTAATATGTGTTACAGCGGT
The DNA here is from genome assembly GCA_039654775.1 of Spinibarbus caldwelli. NCBI lineage: Eukaryota > Metazoa > Chordata > Actinopteri > Cypriniformes > Cyprinidae > Spinibarbus > Spinibarbus caldwelli. The sequence continues at coordinate 21,828,035 of CM077257.1, forward strand.
TATCATGGTAATATGTGTAGTATTTTACACAAAATAAGATATTTTGAAGTAAGTTTGTAACCAAGCAGTTGCTTGTAGCTTTTGACTTCCATAGTATGGAAAAACATACTATGGAAGTCAAAGGCTACCTGCAAATGTTTGATTACCAACATTCTTCAAAATATCTTGTGTGTGTGTGTGTGTGTGTGTCCATAACAGAAAAAAATATTATTATTATTATTATTATTATTATTATTTTAATATTTTTGGGTGAACTATCCCTTTACCCCCTTTGAACAGAAATTTAGGCTTTTTGCATTATTTACATTACATCAGAATTTATTTGAAAAATAATTATTTATTTGAGAATGTATTCATTTATTTGAAATCGTTTGTAACACACTTTTGATCAACTGAATGTGTCCATGCTGACTGAAAGCTTTCTTTCCAGCATTGCATATAAACGCATAAATGATATTTTGTATGTTATAGGACCATTAAGAGTTTTTACATTGTGGTGATATTTCTTTCTGCTAGTTTGGTGACCCAGACACATGCTTGACAGGTTTCTTAAGAGTCACCCTTTAACACCACAGAATGAAAAAGTCGCTCTGCTGCTTAATAAAACGAGCCCCAATGCTTTCCTCCAACACACCCCAGCACACAATGTGGGCTACTGTTACCATTTTGAGAAGGCAACTGTGACCACTAAAAAGAACTCCATTGGCTGTCTTGAATGGCCTGGAATCTATTCACAGAGCCAAAATCAACAGGGCATTCAGTCAAGAGAGCACAGTATCACTGTGCTTAGGTACTTACACACTGCCCTGCATTTCAACCACACCACCATGACAACACATTCATGCAGAAGATCACACATATCCGGATATTGCCAGATGATTGCAAAAGCAGAGGTCTAGTAGCAAAAAATGTGGAACATTTGAGTGGTAACTCCAAATAAATAAAGCTGAACATTCCCTGAACATTTCAAGCACCAGTGAGACACTCTGAAGGTTTATCTCTGGTGTGCGAAACAAATCAACATAGAATAAGACAGTTTCATTCTAGATGTTAACACCAGCTATATTAAAAAGAGTTAAGTTCCCCTGTGCCATATGCAACGTCATACGGCGTTGTCAGAATAAGGATGTTCTCCAAGCGTGCTCGTGTTATTCCTCAGGTCGACATGGTGACATGTGGGAAATAAAACACCCCAACAAACCAACCTGAAAGACACCTATTACACTGAAAGCAAAGAACTGTGGAAAACTGCACGTACACTTGACAAAACAGTGAGTACTTGATGATTGCAGACTAGTTGATAAAGGTCCAAGTAAAAGCAAAGGAAGAAGAATGGCAAATAAAACCTTAGCAAAATTTGCACTATACCAGTGTCAATAGCTCACTTACTTAGATTGATCCTAGTGATATAATTCCAAAACCAATCGCAGAATATTGTGATGGAGGATATTTTCTAACGGAAATAATCATGGCCATTATCATCACCATCGTCTTCGTCGTCAATCCTGGCATCATTAACTGCCATTAGCCCATTCAGAAGAAGACATTCTCTTTTTCCTCGCCTTTCAAAATGATCTTTCGGAAAGCTCAGGCTTCAGAGCACTCATCCTCAACTCCAATTATGTGGAAAATTGTTATTGAGTCCAGCTTGACTCAATACCTCCACCTAGCTCTTCTTTCACAGAAGACACTAGACTGTGGGGAAGCTTCAGGTGGAAGTCTTTGAAACCAAACGTCACCTTTCATGCTGGCATTAAACAAACACGCATACATTTTCAAGACATCTTGGCTTGCCGTAAGCACGCTCTGAACAAAAGCAGACACCCTGGCGATGTGTGTCATTTCGACTCGGTGATGTCTTGTTGGAGGGTTACTCAAACCGCCAGACAACAACTTGCATGTAAATTTTTTAGAATGTACACACAGACGTCAGGGAATGATGCAGTTCGAGAGTCAAGAGACATAACACGATGATTCACTCACCTTCCTGGACTGCCTGAAAGGGGTTGTTGGGTTCAATATATTTTATGGAGTGGGTGATTTTCTCGCTCTGCAAAATGTCATCGTTGAGGCTGAGGTCAGAGATCGCCAACTGAAACACCTCATCATCCCGTGCTGCGTTCTCCTCAAAAATGGCACCTGCGGGCATGTGCAGATAGTTATCTGGGTCTTAGTGAAGCGTACAAAGAAACCAAAGCAATTGCTAATTTGCATACAGAGGGCAACTGACTTGCTTGGCTCATCTTGCTCACAGGCCTATTATTTTACAAACATTTACATTTATCCATTTGGCCGATGCTTTTATCCAAAGCCACTTAAAAGTGCAGTCAAGGTACTTATTATTGTTTTTTATCAGTGTGTATGTTCTCTCGGATTGAACACATGACCTTGACATTTCTAGCGCTATGCTCTACCAGCTGAGTTATGGAAACCCATCCCACAGAGAGCTCAGGGCTAAAAAAAGATTTTTGTTTGTTCACTAAATATAAATAAGATAAAAAGACATCTGATATTTACTCATTTACTCATGAGCACTAAGAAATCTTTTAATTTGAGATTAATGGTGAACAAATAACAGAAGGGTCAAAAAAGTTGTTTCATTTTAGGGCTCAACAATAAGGATTGTTGGTGAATTCTGATGATTTTGTCAGGTAATGTTACAACTGTCTAGCATAGAAAAAAGGGTAACCTAAAATATTTAAACTGACTGGTGTAATATAAATTTTATTTTTATTTATTTATTTATTTATTTTTGTCCAGTCCCTTGCCAGTGTTTACCACTTAGCCAGTCTTGACCCCACTTTATTGTAAGTGTCTTTAACTATGTACTAACATCTAAATTAATAATTTGATTTAAATGCACTTATTGTGTACATACATGTTTTCACATTGTAGTGATATTAAATATAAAAAATGGCAGCATATAATTACATCTACATCTGTTTTGTAATACAACATGAACACAATAATTATGTCAAAACAAAGGTAACTACATACAGTGGTAGTTAAAAGACAGTCAATATAAAAACATAAAGTGGGATTAAAAATCCTTACTGTTAAGCATTTACATTCCAAGCAGGTGCTTATCAAAGCAACCTACAAATAAATCTGTGCAACAAGTTGCATGTAGATTAATTCGTATTATGGCAGCTTAACGTATTTAAATTTAAGCATGATATCTGAAAATGGTTTTAGAGAGATTGAGAGGCCTCATTTATGTTTGGCCAAAATGTACCCATCTTCTCTACCTGTGTTAGAGGAGCCCAATAGGATGGGCAGGTAGACAGGTAGAATCTGGTTGATGTATCACTGCAGTGTTCATCTTATTTAGCAGAAATAGGGGTGTCGCATCTGTTCATTCCAGTTGCCAGTGAGAGCAGCCCTGATCCACACTGCCTGTACTAGCCTTCCAATTACCAGTTTTGGATGGCCATTGCCTCTGTAAATCACCACGCTGCCCTGAAAATCACTTCATGTCACCCTCTCTATTCAATGGACGGCCCTATTTTTCTTTTACCCTTCGGAGCCAAATTTGGTCAGGATGATAACATGAGCGGATGTGACAAAGTGGACGTATTGGGCACTGGAGAGGCTGGAATTTGTTATTTCATCCTGCACTGTGCACCTTTGAGACCTGCCTATTACACGGCCACAGATACGCCCTCGTCTGCACTTAAAGGTAAGAGCTGGATGAAAACGCTGTAAGACCTCATTTTTAAAGGTGGTGATGGAAGTGGATTTTCTGACCTAGACTCATGCAACAGGTAGGTAAACTGAATTATCTGAGAACAACCTGTAGATATATTTCTTTGTGCATAGGGACATAGCATCAATTCACTCTGCATATTGCATCTACCACAGTTCAGTACATGTCAAATGCATTCAATACATGTGATTTCAATGTGTGAATGCCTGATCTATCTAAAACTGCTTTCTTGAATCATCGCCAAGGCCTTGGTCAAATATACTGGGCAGCAAATTACAAAAATTACAAAGACATAGATTGCATAAAACAAGCCTAAATCTGATTTGTTCAAGCTAGTTGAGGTGACTCCACTGGGTCTGTTCTGGCCACCCGAAACGATGTGTTTTTGATATAAAAGGATAGAATGACAAGTAATTTTGTTGAAGGCCAAACAGAATTTAGAGACAAAACTACTGCAGAATCGCCAACGACAAATATGGTGGCTTATTTTCACAGAGTCCACTAAATATTCTTTTTAATGAGACAACGCCTGATTCGATACGATAAATGAGTGTTTGGATCTGAGTTCTTCATGACAACTGAATAGAGCCATAGCCGCCCTCCCCAGCAGACCCTCTTCCTCCTCTTTGCTGCTGTTGGAGAGCCAAAATCTTTCTTTCCTCACGTTTGGTGAGATAATCAGAATGCACAGGGTGTCTGGCGCATGCAAAGGGGATTGGTTAAGATGACATTTACGGCCTGGGATAGCCAAGAATAAGCATTTGTCCTCTTGTCATTTATTTACTTCAGCATCCTTTATTAAGATTTCCCTCACGTTCCATACAAAGTTCAATCTTATAGATGGGAGGGGGAGAGCAACCCACACACATTGGCTTACTCTGCCTTATGACAGACGCCTCCTGTTTTTCCAACTTACCTGCAATCTGCGATTTACACAATTAAGCGTTCCTCGTGAACAACCTGCTAAGACTGGAATTAGATTAGTCTTGTCCATGCATCTGTCAGTGCAATGGATCTATCGGCAATCTGAACAAGAGAGACGTTATCATCACAAGTGGTCTGCTCAATTGATATTCAGCCCGATGAGCAGGGCACATTTTCAATGCTTATTTACAATGGATATTTCACGCCGACCCCAACAACACACTTCTCTTAGAGTCCTCATTCTGGATGGCGCATTCATTATCATTTGCAACAAATAAAGGCTTTGAACAGCTCACTCCTTACCGATGTGAATGATGGAGTCGGCTCCCACCGAATTGCATTGCAATATCCCAAAAGAAAGGCATATTATCAACAATTCCATCTCCGCTTCTCTCCAAAGCCGCGCATCCACACGATCCTCAGATGACCGTAAATTCCCAGTGAGTGAGAAAAGTACGTCAAAGGATTGCAAATGCACCTGTGATAAACCAAAAAGTGCGCTGGCGCTGAAAGAAACCGCTAGTGCGAGGAACACTGTGAGGGAATACGGGGGAAATCAGGAAGGAGAAAGGCAGGTCGCCTGTTGGAGGGTAATGGTCGCTTCAGGATCCGGCGCGTTCGCTCCGCAGGTCTCGCTCTTGCGCGGCGCTCGCGGAGTCTGAGACACACCACAAACTCCAAACTGCGGAGGAGGGACACCCCCGCGCGCGCGCGCGCCCTCGCTAGCTTGTTCGCTCTTTCCAGAGGGCGAGCGCGAGCGCGCGCGCGCGGAGAGATGGAATTCGGCACCAAGCCGGAGAAGAGGACAGCACTAAACATACATGCAGGTGCCTTAAGAAGACATTACTGATTTTGCTTTCCGTCTGAGCAAATTCTTTGGTCTCTGTAAACATGCGTCATGACTGGTAAAAATCGCGTCTCGTCATCTTTACGCGATTTTCGCCACACGCGTTGCGTTTTCAAGTTAAAACAGTTCAACTTTTAAGAACGAGAGCCCTGCGTTCTGCTCCATTCCTGCTCTTGGTCTTTTTAAACGCGGCATGTTTGCATAGATTTCCACCCGTGAAAGCATGGGAAAAGCGAACGTGGGGAGAGAAATGTGGAAAGCCGTCGGTTCACCGAGTCGTCGAACGAAGCGGTAACTTTCTTTTGAGTGTTCAAGTGTGCTGTTGATTCATTCTCTGTTTATTTTATTGTTGATTTTACTGGACGTTGAATTACAGTTCATAAACATATGTAGCTGTCAATGAGGACGCTATAGATGGTATATTCGTAGAGATTTCCACATGGGAGAAATGAATGTGGAGATGGTGCTTCAATGTTTCGTTGCGAGCAAAAGGAAACGATAACTTTCTTTCGAGTGTTAAAGTGTGCTTTAGATCATTTCTCGCTTGTTTTACCGGATAATGCAGCACAAATAATCACTGTGCAATGTCACGAAGAGGAATCGACCTTCCCGCGGCGCGAGACGGAGCACCGCTGTCAGAAGTCCGAGGAAATACTCCACATAAGGCGCGTTTCTCCCTGTGAACAAGGTTTCATTCAGACCCGGTATTTAGATATTTTAAGGACGTGTTGCAGAGACGATGATAGCATGTTCTTTGTATATATTTCAAGGTTTCCTTGCACTGTATATAGAAGGGTTTTTAAATGTATCACAGTAAAGGGAGGTTTGTTAGGTTGTAACACAAAGGATCTAATTTCATTCATGTCAAAACATTATTTAGCACCTTAAGGTAATAACTGCATAGTTTTACTTTTTGTAATGTAAGACGTGCGGCATTTTGACAAAATGCGTTTGTGTTGGTCTCATGTATGTTTTCTTTTTTCTTTTTTTTTTTTTTCTTTTTTTTGGTATGGTCTAAAGTTTATTTGAATTTTACCTTTAATTTGAGGTTTCGGTATGCTATGTATCTTCTTAACTTTTAACATGTTGATATCAAAGGGCAAAATAATGAGAGCAGATTTATGGAGAGCTGAAAGTGAAGCGAGGAAATTGAACTTCAGAGAGAGAAATGAAAAGCAGCGCTGGATTGACTTATCCACATGACTAAAGACTTCATCAGCAGAGACGGAACATAATATTCTTACTCTTACAATTAAAGGATATTTCTTGCGGTTGAATATAAGAACAGAAATGTCCCTTAATTGTTTGGTTAAGTATATGTGATGTCTTTCAGCACCACACACCGGTGGACAGCTCCCGTAAGCTCTGTCGGTCACGAACAGAATTACAATGGATCAATCATCAAGCTCCAAGCACTGAGCCCTCTCCCTTTCATGTTCATATCTTGCATTGAGCACAGTGTCACAATTTTACGTAAACCAGTTTTTCTAATCTAATTATTCTTGCAAATGGTCTGGAAGCATTCAAAAGAAATATGTTGCAGCAATGTGATGCTACCTTTACGCTTGTTGTGAAAATAAATAAAATAAAATAAAATAAAATAAAATAAAATAAAAACCTTCAATTCACTCGCCTCTGTTTTGTCGTACTGTGGTGTTTTTTGATGGCAGGTATATTGATCGCACGGAAATTTCCTTCTGTGATTAGATTCAGCAGAAACCAAATAATTAAAATCATTCTTAGCAGATCAGTACGTTATATACCATATAGCACATCAGCAATGTTATTTCATTTAGCAAATCAGTTATTATGCATAATATATATATATATATATATATATATATATATATATATATATATATATATATATATATATATATATCGCAAATGTGTGTTCAGATGTGCTATATAACGCATAACGTCCCTCATCTATAGCACAACATCACTGATACATGTATAGCAGATAAGTGATGTAGCAACTGTGTTGTAGAGGGGGAAGTGTGTCTGAACCCTGCTGGAGTAAGTGGGGGTAGCCAAAACCAGACTGTGCTGGTTTGCGGTTGTTAGTTGGTTTTAGCTGGTCTCCCAGTCTGGCCAAGCTGGTGTTCAGCTGCAAAAGATCGTGTGTACGAGATAAATGCACATTAACGCCACCACAGTCATTAATACAAGTGCGAAACTAAGTGAGTTGGGGTCGTCAGTGAGTAAACATGTTGTGCATAGTGGATGCATCCTCTGTATTGACGGTAAATTTGTTGAAATTGACATATTTAGAATAGCCAAACAATATAACGTTTCAATTTACAAAATAATAACAATGGAATAGAAATGGTATGCCATCTTGCTCCGACTAAGTGATTTAAACGTACCTAACATCGCAATTACAACTTCCCAATTAGAATGAACTTTCCAGAAGGACTTGGACCAACTATTTCATCTGGTTGGTCAGCTGCCAACTATGACCAGGCTGGAAGACTAGCCAACCAGCCTAGACTTGTTTGTTTGTTTGTTTATTTATTTATGCTACGAGTTGTTGCTGGACATTTCAGAAAGACATAGTCCTACCCTCAGAGTGTAAACAGCTTTTCTTACACTTCCTGCTCTTGAGAATTTGTGGAAACTAAGGTGATATGTTAGGAGAGAGATCTATCTATCTATCTATCTATCTATCTATCTATCTATCTATCTATCTATCTATCTATCTATCTATCAGTGCGTGTTTGTGTGTAAACGCTGCTGTTGTGGAAGGGAATGCAACCGGTGGCAGTATTGTGATTAATGTCTGAGTATATGGGGTAAGAAGGCCTGTAATAGTGTTCCAGCTGAATTAACTACCTATATGAGTGCAACTAATTGCAGTGAAAAAAGCAAATACATATGCCAGTCCAAGGATGATTTATGTAAATTAATGTGCATATGATCTAAATAAACCTCTCTGCAGTAATATTGAAGCATTATTTGCTTTTGATTGTTTTGATTTATTTCCAAAAAAGGTATTCAAATTTTAAACCTTTAATAAAATGTATTTTTTCCTGTATAGTTTATAATTGAAGCAAAGCTTCATAATTAAGTTTACTATTGTGAATCTAGATTGTCAGAAATATTTATTTATTTATTTTTCCAATTAACTTTGCTTTTAAAACAGAATGATCCTTCTACCTTCTTGTCTATGCAGTTTTTAAAGTGAACCGAGATACTGTTCTAACTGTGAATGCCACTGAAGTGTTAAATTAAACAGGCACCGAGGGTGCATTGGCTTCATATCTGGACCAAACAAATTATAACTTGCTCACACATTGTCATAAAATATCAGCACACGAGCCACAAAGCCCAGAACCCTTTCTGTGATGCTGGGTGACAGTTTCTGGCACTGGTGAGTGATGAATGCACAATCACATTGTCATTTGAACCAAACTGATGGAGACAGAATTGCATGGCATGTGTAACAGGGCTGATGAGACGTGAGACGTGCAGATCCAAGTGCAAGCTTTTATTGTGAAACATGGTCAAATACAGACAGGGTCGAACAAATGGCAAACAGGTATATAGAGGGCTAGACGAGAGAAGTAATCCAAAACGTGAGCAATAATCCAGGCAAGGCGCGAACAATATCCAAAGGGCAAGGCAGAGATAGTCCAGGTACACAGATATAATCCAAGCAGGGGCAAACAGAGTCTGAATGGTGAGACGGGTAAATACAGGGAACACAGACTAGAAAACAAGAAACAGATTCTGCATTGCATCTAACACTAGGGGAGTGAAAAATGCAGGACAATACTGGAACTGAACAGAAACACGGAATGGCATGGAAAGGCAGCTAGCGCTTGAGGAGTGCTATACCCAGAACAATACTCGGCAGTGTAACTGAGAAAGTCCATGGCTTAAGTAGTGTGTGTGATTGTGTAATGAGAGTACATTGCTGGGTGCCACCACCATAAAAGGAGCTGAAGCGAGCACCGCCACTTCGGAAGGTTCTGCAGCATGTGCCGCCACCTCTGGAAAAGCTGCAGCGGGTGCCATCACCTGGGGCAGTTCTGAAGTGGTGTACGCAGCCCAAATGCAACATAAAGCGATCCCCCATCAGGGGAAGCGCTTCGGACAGGGGATCTAGTTCAGGGACAGAAGGGTTGGAGAGAGTGAATTTGGGGATAAAAGCTGCGCGTGCAGACACCAGCGGTACATCCCTCACACTAGACATCAGACTGGGATACCGGAAGACTGACCTTGATGATCTGGGTGCAACAGACAGGGCATGACAGGACTCTAGATGAACAGCTGTGACATGACGAGACTCTAGCAGATCAGCTGAGATGTGATGAGACTCTGGCAGATCAGCTGAGACGTGATGAGACTCTGGCAGATCAGCTGAGACGTGACGAGACTCTGGCAGATCAGTTGAGAAGTGACGAGACTCTGGCAGATCAGCTGTGACTTGAAGAGACTCTGGAAGATCAGCTGTGACGTGAAGAGACTATGGAAGGTCAGCTGTGACGTGAAGAGACTCTGGAAGATCAGCTGTGACGTGAAGAGACTCTGGAAGATCAGCTGTGACGTGAAGAGAGTCTGGAAGATTAGCTGTGACGTGAAGAGACTCTGGAAGATCAGCTGTGACGTGAAGAGACTCTGTAAGATCAGCTGTGATGTGACGAGACTCTGGAAGATCAGCGATGACGTGATGAGACTCTGGGTGATCAGCGATGACGTGAAGAGACTCTGGAAGATCAGCTGAGACGTGACGAGACTCTGGGTGATCAGCTGAGATGTGACGAGACTCTGGCAGATCAGCTGTGACGTGAAGAGACTCTGGAAGATCAGCTGTGATGTGAAGAGACTCTGGAAGATCAGCTGAGACGTGACGAGACTCTGGGTGATCAGCGATGATGTGACGAGACGCTGGGTGATCAGCTGAGACGTGACGAGACTCTGGGTGATCAGCTGAGATGTGACGAGACTCTGGCAGATCAGCTGTGACGTGAAGAGACTCTGGAAGATCATCTGTGATGTGAAGAGACTCTGGAAGATCAGCTGAGACGTGACGAGACTCTGGGTGAACAGCTGAGACGTGACGAGACTCTGGCAGATCAGCTGTGACGTGACGAGACTCTGGAAGATCAGCTGTGATGTGAAGAGACTCTGGAAGATCAGATGAGACGTGACGAGACTCTGGGTGATCAGTGATGACGTGACGAGACTCTGGGTGATCAGCGATGAAGTGAAGAGACTCTGGAAGATCAGCTGAGACGTGACGAGACTCTGGGTGATCAGCAATGACGTGACGAGACTCTGGGTGATCAGCGATGACGTGAAGAGACTCTGGAAGATCAGCTGAGACGTGACGAGACTCTGGGTGATCAGCGATGACATGACGAGACTCTGGGTGATCAGCGATGACGTGACGAGACTCTGGGTGATCAGCGATGACGTGACGAGACTCTGGGTGATCAGCGATGAAGTGAAGAGACTCTGGAAGATCAGCTGAGACGTGACGAGACTCTGGGTGATCAGTGATGACGTGACGAGACTCTGGGTGATCAGCGATGAAGTGAAGAGACTCTGGAAGATCAGCTGAGACGTGACGAGACTCTGGGTGATCAGCGATGACGTGACGAGACTCTGGGTGATCAGCGATGACGTGAAGAGACTCTGGAAGATCAGCTGAGACGTGACGAGACTCTGGGTGATCAGCGATGACGTGACGAGACTCTGGGTGATCAGCGATGACTTGAAGAGACTCTGGAAGATCAGCTGAGACGTGACGAGACTCTGGGTGATCAGCGATGACGTGACGAGACACTGGGTGATCAGCTGAGACGTGACGAGGCTGGCAGATCGGCTGAGACGTGACGAGACTCTGGCAGATCAGCTGTGACGTGAAGAGACTCTGGAAGATCTGCTGTGACGTGACGAGACTCTGGAAGATCAGCTGTGACGTGACGAGACTCTGGAAGATCCACTGTGACTTGACTTGGCTCAAAAGTGGCAGCTGTGACATGATGGAGCGTCATCGTGGCCACCATTGTGTGAGCGCGCTCCAGTGCGGCCGCCATTTCACAAGCGGGTTGACTAAATCTTGCGGCCGCCATTACCGGCCCGGACGCATTATCGCGTTCCTCCTCCGTGACACCCACAGTGAACAGAGAGCCAACAGTCAACAAAGCAAAGTCCAAAAAACAACTTAGTGATGAACGCGGACCCTCGCATCTAAGCTTAGACTTGAGAGGTGGGTTTATGTCATCGCAGAAAATCTCTATCCAAATAATGTCCGGTAATTCTGAATAGTGAGCAATGGCTAAAAATTCTCGAATATGGTTCTCCAGTGATCGTGGACCTTGTTTAAGGGCAAATAATATTTCTGTTGTGTCCATACCTGGCCAATGTCCGTTTGAAAAGCTGCTGGATCCTTGTGTGGCCGAGTATTCTGTAACAGGGCTGATGAGACGTGAAACGTGCAGATCCAAGTGCAAGCTTTTATTGTGAAACATGGTCAAACACAGGCAGGGTCGAACAAATGGCAAACAGGTATATAGAGGGCTAGACGAGAGAAGTAATCCGAAACGTGAGCAATAATCCAGGCAAGGCGCAAACAATATCCAAAGGGCAAGGCAGAGAGATAGTCCAGGTACACAGATATAATCCAAGCAGGGGCAAACAGAGTCCGAACGGTGAGACAGGGTTAAATACAGGGAACACAGACTAGAAAACAAGAAACAGATTCCATATCGCAGCTAACACTAGGGGAGTGAAAAACGCAGGACAATACTGGAACTGAACAGAAACACGGAATGGCACGGTAAGGCACCTAGCGCTTGAGGAGTGCTATACGCAGAACTGAGAAAGTCCATGGCTTAAGTAGTGTGTGTGATTGTGTAATGAGTCTTAGGTGTGAGTGTGTGATTAGGGAGATGGCTGCTTGTACTTAGTGCAAAGAATGATGAGAATTGTAGTCCGTGGGTGACATGCAACAGTAGTGTAGTGCAAGAGTCAGTGTAATGGAATAGCGACCTCCGGTGGCCAGAGGACAGAAGTCCATGAACCAGATTCATGACAGCATGTTGAGCTCCTGTGAATGATTCTGTTTGGTTTAAAAGATTATCTGAATGTCTGCCAGTCAACAATGAATATTTAGCATGTTTCAGTGGCCATACATGTAGTGGGTATTGTTTAAATGGCCGCTCTGAGGAAAATGTTAGTTCCAGAATGTAACAAAACTGACTGAGTCTCCATGATGCAGATACTATCGAAGGTTGGACTGTGAGGTGGCATAGAATTGATGAAACACACACACACACACACACACAAAAATGACTTGTAAAAAGCATGAATTTATATAATATACCTGTATATACCAGATTAGGGTTCCTAAACAATAACAATAACAGAACCCTTTTTGATGTTATAGATCCATTTTTATATGCTGCATTTCTACAAATCTGTTCTGATGAGGAAATAAACTCATCTACATATTAGATGGCCTTGGGTGAGAAAATTTTCAACTGATTTTCTAATTTTCATTTTTGGGTGAACTTTTCTTTAATATGTTCCTTTATATTATAATGGTGTTATAAAGAACCTTTTAAATAGTGTCTGGTCTTACAACCCCTTATATATATATATATATATATATATATATATATATATATATATATTAGTATATGAGCCTCTATTGTGTTTGCATTAAAAGTGACAGCAAGTTGTGTTAATTAGGTAGTTTTGTTTTTTTATTGACGTGGGAAATTGTAGCAAAAATGAAAGTGATCTGACAGTTATTAGCTATATACATTACTTGATAACATTTGACATTTTATTGACATTCATAATTACATAAAACAAAGAGAAACACAAAACTGATGTCTTTATGTCCATCATTATGTGTGTATTTTGGTGTAACCGAGTGGAAGTTTCTCACTCCACATGATGAGGTTGTGACAGCATCTGTCTGGGTAGAAATACACAAATAAGTTAAGAGTCACAGTATGTCTTCTAGTTTTTTTTTTTTTTTGTCCTTTTGTAAAGGTAATTATGTTTATGAAGGCCACAGGTATCCATTGTAAATGGACAGTATATGAGCCCTTCAGAATGTTCACAAAAGTGATAAGAACTCATTGGATGTTCTTTTATGCTTGTTTAAGTTTATGCATAAACCCAAGTAATAATTGAGAACTCAGAACTCGGTAACACTTTATTTCGATAGTCCACTTTAGACATTCTACTATCAGTAAGTAACTGCATGTCAACTAGCAGTCATTAGAGTATTAGTAGACTGTCTGCTTAATAACTTCTAACACTTTATTTTGATGGGTCCACAACATACAACATACAACATACAACATACTGACTATGAGAAACTTTGTAAGTATATGTGAACTTATTCTACTAACCCTAAACCTACCCTAACAGTCTACTCTGAGAGTTAGTAGACATGTAGTTGCAAATTAATGAGAATTATTTGACATGTAGTTGACATGTAGTTACAAAGTTACTTATAGTTAGTAGAATGTCTAATGTGGACTATCAAAATAAAGTGTAACCCAGAACTCTAATAATATGGATTGTAAATTCAATACTGCTTACTTGCTAAGAAAAACGAACCATTTCAGAATAAAAGACAATATTGTTCTAAGTAGAACTATCTTTTTTAGAGTGTGCTCTTTTGTAAAGGGCAATCAATCAAAATGAGGCAACATTAATGAAATAAAAACCTGCCAAAAATACTTTATGGTTATATTTCGCTTTCCCATCCATCCATCCATCCATCCATCCAGTTAGTTAGTTATCTAGTTAGTTTGTGCATTTTTCTTAATGACATACTATTTGCTGTTATTTGAAAATTAAATATATTTTATTTATTATTTTTACTTCTTTTTAAATTTGATTTTAGAGTGAGATGTTCTTTGTTTGATTCACCAGTGCAACTGTATTGTACAATGTAAGTACAATGACACAGTGGTAGAAAAAAAAAGAGCCTAGGGAAAGTTATTGGCCTTGAACACAAAAACATTTCAAGATGTTGCACTACAAAACACATCTGACAATCGCTGATGTGACATGATTAATAACTTTAAAAATTGACATTAACATTTTAATACATTTATAATAGACACTGTCTGTAATCTGTGGATTTTTACGCTCTAGCTCACTAAAAGCTTCTTAACAGTTTTACTTGTCCTTTTTCAGGCCGCTTTGCCAATCACACGGCTTGTCAGACCTTTATAAATGATGCAACACAATACAATGTAGTTTTAGTGTAGTATAGTCTATTTTCTGCAGCTTGTGATTCACTTTGCTGCAGCATTTTTTACCTTGACAAACACACACACCCTCACACATGCACATAAGCACAATCTCTTTTTCATCTCCTCAACACCTTAATTAAATTAAGCTTTATGCAATGTGGTTGTTCGATCATCCAGAGACTTTCCTGCCAAGTTTTGCTGAGTAGGAACGCAAGTAAGAATATTAAATGAGCTCCAAAATGACTCTGAAGAAGCTGTGGCATATCAGTGTGCTTTAACTGCAAGAGAGAACTTGCAAATTTGTTTGGTGTTTTGAAGAAGAGTGGGAATGGATGAGTCTATTACTCAGGACATGTCCGGGGCTTATAAGAGATCCTGTTAGTGAAGCAAAAAAGAGAATAACAAAAGAAAAGACTTTAGATTTACTACACAGTGTCAGCACCCTCTGGGCAAATAATGAGTATGCCTGCATTAGCCGACTGTGTGATTTTTACATTCAGTATTCATTTACGCATAAAAAATTAACTCAGTCACAAACTTTTTTACATGACTTAATAAAGCTGATTTTAAAAGATGGCGAATGTAAAAACACAAACCTATGTTGTTAACAGGATTGCTTACCAAAATATTTATATTTTTGTAATCAATGTCTTTGTTTCTTTCATGAAAAACGAGAAGAGACGTTTAGTAGAACATTCACAGTGCTCTTTTTAATAAAAATGGAAGCATATGTGACCAAATGCTCCAAAAGGACCAAAAGAAGTATTGTGGAATGAACAGACCTCGATTTAAAGGTAACAGGTCATTTCTGTACTACTAACTGCAAAAATAGTGACTATTTCCAAACAGGTTTCCAAAAAAAAAAGTAGTCCCGCCAATGCTGGCTATTAGTTGAGGTAATTTTGGGCTTTTGGGAGACACAGTGAGCTTTGACGACTCTGTCTCACAGAAAAACATAACTATTTAATGAAGTGGCAATTTCGTATGAGTTTATATGGTGTAAATTGAACAAAAACATTTTAAGAAATAAAAGTAAGCATGAAGGTCCATAACCCCACCACTAAACATACTCAGATCAGGCAGATCATACAAAAAAATAAATAAATAAATACGAATGAAATTCATGTAAATTCATACAAATTCATATAAATGAGATTGCCGCAGTTCGTACAACTTGCTAGCCAACAATTTGCCAAAATTTAAAATGGATTCAAATTACCGTGATGTTGGTTTTGACAGCCTTACAGCCATGGTGTTTAATACTTAAAGATGACTGTGGAATACATTTCCATTACATTTACATTTAATTATTTAGCAGACACTTTTATCCAAAGCGACTTACAAATGAGGACAACAGAAGCAATCAAAACCAACAAAAGAGCAACAATATGCAAGCGCTATGACAAGTCTCGGTAAGCCTAACGCCGTACACTTAGCAAGTTTTTTTTTTTTTTTTTTTTTTAATACAGAAAACAAGTAGATAGAATAAAAAAAGAAAGCTAGTGTTAGAGGGTCAGATAGATACAAAGAAGACTAATAAATACAAAGAAGACAGATAGATAAAACAGAATTAGAATAGAGAGTGCTAGAGTTAGACTGTCAAATAAAGATGGAAGAGGTGTGATTTTAGCCATTTCCTGAAGATGGCTAAGGACTCAGCTGCTCGGATTGAGTTGGGCAGGTCATTCCACCAGGAGGGAACAGTTAATGAAAAAGTCCATGAACGTAATTTTGTGCCTCTTTGGGATGGTACAATAATGCGTCATTCACTTGCAGAACGCAAGCTTCTAGAGGACACATAGGTCTGAAGTACTGAATTTAGGTAAAGGGGTGCAGAGCCAGTGGTGGTTCTGTAGGCAAACATTAATGCTGGCTGGCTGGAAGACCTGCCAAGAGAGCATTGCAATAGTCCAGTCTGGACAGAACAAGAGCTTGAACAAGGAGTTGTGTTGCATGTTCCGAAAGAAAGGGATCTTCTGATCTTCTGATGTTCTGGAAGAAAGAGATCTCCTGATCTTCCTAATGTTGTATAAAGCAAATCTGCAGGACCGGGCAATGTGGTCTGAGAAATTCAGCTGATCATCAATTACACCTCCAAGGTTTCTGGCTGTTTTTGAAGGAGTTATGGTTGATGAGCCTAACTGGAAAGTGAAATTGTGATGAAGTGATAGGTTTGTTGAAACCACAAGCAGTTCTGTCTTAGCCAGGTTGAGTTGAAGGTGATGGTCCTTCATCCAGCAAGAAATGTATGTTAGACATGCTGAGATGTGAGCAGCTATTGGTGGATCATCAGGATTGAATGAGAGGTTGAGTTGAGTGTCATCAGCATAGCAGTGATATGAAAAGCCATGTTTCTGAATGACAGAACCAAGTGATGCCATGTAGACAGAGAAGTGGTCCAAGAATTGAGCCCTGGGGCACCTCAGTAGCTAGATGTTTGCGACTTGGATACCTCACCTCTCCAAGATACCTTGAAGGACCTATTTGAGAGGTAAGACTCAAACCACTGGAGTGCGGTTCCTGAGATGCCCTTTCCTAAAAGGGTTGACAGGAGGATCTGGTGGTTGACCGTATCAAAAGCAGCGTACAGATCCAGCAAGATAAGTAATGAAGACTTGGAAGCTGCTCTTGCAAGTCTTAGGTCTTCAACAACTGAGAGCAAGGCAGTTTCGGTTGAGTGTCCACTTCTGAAGCCAGATTGGTTGCTGTCCAGGAGGTTGTTCTGTGTGAGAAAGGCAGAGACTTGGTTAAATACAACTTGTTCAAGTGTTGCAATGAAAGGTAGAAGGGAAACTGGTCTGTAGTTTCCTGAAAGAGTTGGGTTAAGATTGGATTTCTTAAGAAGTGGGGTAATACAAGCCTGTTTAAATGCTGAGGGAAAAACTCCAGTGTGAAGGGATGTGTTAACGATGTGAGTAAGTGTAGGTACAACTGCAGGAGAAATGGCTTGAAAGAGATGAGATGGAATAGGATCAAGCGGACAAGTAGTAGGATGACTGGAAAGGATAAGTTTAGATACTTCTGTCTCAGAGAGTGGAGAGAAGGATGTGAACGAGTGTATATTTGTTGGCAAGATGTGTTTGACAGTTTGTGGTATGGAGAATTGTGCTGTGAGCAGTGGTGTATAAAGTACCTGAAAGCCATACTCAAGTAAAAGTACAGATATCTTACCAGAAAACGACTTTAGTTGAAGTTGAAGTCACCATTTAGAATACTACTTGAGTAAAAGTCTTAAAGTATTTAAAGTATTTATTGTACTTAAGTACGTAAAGTATTTTTTTTGTTTTTATCTTACACGTACTTAAGTATTGAAAGTAAAAGTACAAGTAAATGCAAAATGGAAAAGAAGCAAATAAATATTAAAAAAAATATCAAAAAATATTAATGTTCATACACAGCTTGAGTAGCAAGACTGTGTTCAGTTTAACTCTTTCTTCCATTTTGTATTTTTGGGTAAGAATAAGAAGCACTTCATCTGGTACTTAGTGTCTTTCATTCCAACATCAGAAAACATTTCTGGAATCTGGATTTGAAATAGCATTTAGATGTATTTACACAGTTTAATGTATCTCAGAGGGGACATGGATGCATTTAACCTGCAGTTACAGATGCATAAATAATGTTTTGTTTTTAACATAAAACGTTGAATACTGATATTTGAAATAATTTAAGACATTAAAAAATAGTTGAAATGTGAAATTAAAACCACCAGTAGGTGGCAGCAAGTGACTGTTAATGAGTGAGTCATTGAGATTCAACAGATTCGTTAAAAACGGCTGATTAATTCAGGAACAAAGTATTTGACTGTGTTAATGAGTGAATCACTGAATCATTTATTCAGTCGATTCGTTCAAAAAGCTGATTCATTCAGTAAGTAAACACCATTGCTCAGAGATGCAAAACAGTGCTGTTATCTTTGTTTGGAACTATTTTCGTTGGCAAAATTGAGCAAAAACAAGCAATATTATGTCTAAAATGTAAGTCACTTATGGCGAACTTTACTGAACTTGTATAAAATGATTATCATGCTGATATCTGCAGAAAATCGGTGCTATTTGTGTCATATAGATTGTTAACTATATTAAATTCTATAAATATAAAATGCCTTGAATTTTAAGTTTTAATAGACTAATAAATCAACATGCGTGCACTGTGTGATTTGGTGATATAGCCTACTTGATAATGTCAGATTGCACATCATTACAACAACACTTACCATATTATTGCAGACGATGCTGTATCGCACACCCCAGACTCGACTTGAGTGGAAAATGAAATCATCCGCGGCTGTGTGAGCACTTATTTGCACATGAGCATAGGTGTTTTTAGGAGTCTAACTTGCAATCGCCAGACCACTGATTTGTCAAACATGCTTTCCTGCAGTCTGTGTTGTTGTTCTGACTTCTGACTATTTTGTAGTAAGTAACGAATATGCTTCGGGGAAATGTATCGGAGTAAAGGTATACATTTTTATTAGGAAATGTAGTGGAGTAAAAGTAAAAGTTGGCTGAAATATAAAAACTCAAGTAAAGTACAGATACTCCCAAAAAATACTTAAGTACTGTACCGAAGTATTATTACTTCGTTACAATACACCAATGGCTGTGAGGTTTGGAGGAGGGGGAGGAGGAGGAAAAAGGAGGGAGGAAAATGTTTTAAAGAGCATGCGAGAGTTAGGTGAATTGTTAATTTTGTTGTGATAGCATGTCCTTTTAGCAGTGGAGAAATTAGCGGAGAAGTCAGAGAGGAGTGATCAATATAAATTAATGTCAGTAGGATTCTGCAGCCCTGAGCTTAGAACGATGTTCGCGGAGAACATCAGATAGCCAAGAGGCAGAAGGGGTGATGCGGGCTGGCCTGGAAGATTAGGGGCAGAAAGTGTCTAAACAAGATGTCAGAGTGGAGCAGAAAGTATCAGTAGCACTGTTAGCATCAGTGTTGGGAAGGTTACTTTGGAGATGTAATAGGTTACAGATTACAAGTTATCCTACTTAAAATGTAATAAGTAGTGTAACTTTTCAATTACTTTATTAAAGTAATGTAACTAATAACATTTGATTACTTTTTGATTACTTTTCTAAATGTCTAATGTTTTCAACTGTTAATCATTTTCAAACATGAAAACCAGGCAGGGTTAACCTTACAGTAGTACTTAACACTGATTACTGTCAGACTTTCAAAATCCTTCATCACTTGAATTAAGATGATAATATTTTAATTTTAAAGGAGATATTGGATGCAAAATATCTTAATTTGCATATAAATGTGTCTTAGTAGTGCATTGACACAACCACCCTGCAATGATAAAAATTCACTCCTTTTTTTTAATCCCCCAAAAACCTAAACAGTCTCAATTATCAAGCCATTTTGATTTTAGAGTGAATAACCAGCGCTCTCTTCCACCTTCAATACCACGACTGAGGTGAGACCCTTGAGCAAGGCACCAAACCCACAACTGCTCCCCGGGTGCCGCAACAATATGGCTGCCCACTGCTCCGGGTGTGTGTTCACGGTGTGTGTGTGTGTGTTTACTGCTGTGTGTGTGCACTTGGATGGGTTAAATGCAGAGCACAAATCCCGAGTATGGGACACAATACTTGGCCACATGTCACTTCACTTCACTTTCACTAAATTCGTTTATGTCTGGCTGCGCAAATCATTTTACTCCAGACTGCTTTCTAAATGAGGGACAATTCAAGGCAGGTTTTGTTAAAAAGTTAAAACTCAAGGATGGAGAGAGTGCGTAGGTTATGTCGAAAAGTGACGTGGAGGGGTATGTGTTGTGTCAGGAATCATGTTGAGGTTAAGAGTGAGTAGGAAGTGATCCGAGGTGTGCAGTGGAGTAACCAGCACATGATCAGTGGAGCATTGTCATGTGTAAATAAGGTCCAGTTGGTTGCCTGATTTGTGAGTAGCTGAAGTTGACACTCGTTTAAGATCAAAAGAAGTAAGAAGAGTGTGGAAGTCTGCAGCCTGGGGTTTAACTAGGTGGATGTTGAAGTCTCCAAGTATAACTAGGGGAGTACCATCCTCAGAAAAGGTTGAGAGCAACACATCTAATTCTTCCACGAAGTTACCTAGTGGTCCAGGAGGTCGATAAACAACTAAAAAAATGGGTTTTAAGAGGGTAGGTAATAGTAACCGAATGTGATTCAAAGGAACTGTTGATACCGAGAGATGGTAAAGGAGTATATTTCCAATTATTAGAGATGAGCAAACCAGTACCTCCACCTCTTCCAGTCAAACGGGGGGGGGTGTGGGAAAAGGAGGAATTATTTGAGATTGCTGCAGAATATTAAGTGTAAGTTATTACGTTTTGTAACATCAAATAAATCACACACTTCAGATTCTCAATCAAGCTTTAAAACGTCATATCATTGGTTGATTGGTGCCTCCTACCTGTTGTGATGTGGTACTTTTAAATATGCCAAGTAGGACATGCAAATTAAATTTCAACAGGGATTTCAAAGGTTTTCATTGAAAGATGTAAATTTCTTCCAGTTCTTTATAGGAAGCTACCGTATGGCTTCAGAAGATTTAGAATATAGCGTACCGCTTTGGAGCGACACAATGAGGGAGAGCAAATGATGACAGAATTTTCATTTGAACAAATTAATTTGATACATTACAGAAACACTTTGCCTTGCAGGTCAAGGTTAATGTTATTTCCTTTTGTGTATGTGCATATGATTACATGGGTAAGTGCATGCGCACGTGTGCATTCATCATTTCATTTGTGTGTGTGTGATGTGTTTCTAGGGTGAGCTGTATATCTCGGTTCTGATTAAAGACATGAGGCAGAAAGCAGCTCTGTTCACTCTGCCAAGCTTCAGAGTGCTGCTAATTGATGAGACCTAGGAAGAAAAGAGTGATGGCTGAATTAATATCTCTCTCTCTCTCTTTTGCTCTCTATCTCCCTCTCTCACCCGCTCTCTCCAGCTTTCTTGGCAGACGTTACTGCAGTGGCTCAGAGTAAAGCTCCTGCAGAGGGGAAACTGTCTTTCTCTGTAGAGCACATAGTCATTACCGCATAACAAAAGCTACAGGTCCCCTCTAATATTTCTCGGCACAAATTCAAAGAGCCCATTAATGGGTACCAGTGCATTTCAGGACAGATTCAGAATGCTGTTCTAGACCTTGTAATTAGTGTGTAACTTACATAATGAACAAACTAAAGCACACACAGAATATCAGAAGATGAAAGGCAACGAACCGGTATTGTGAGCCTACATCAATGCTCGGCAGATTCAATTCAATTATTTATTTTAAATCAATAAGAAGAAATGGGAAGCCCACCCTTCTCTGGTTGTTTGGAGGAGAAAGTCATAATTATCAGTCAGTCAGTCCGATTTTTGTTTTATATTGTTTGTTTTTGTTGTGCAGCTATATGCTCCATTACTCTAGTCTTCAGTTTCACATGATCCTTAAGAAGTCATTTTAATATGCTGATTTAGTTCTCAATTTGTATCGATTATTATTGGTACTCAATTGTCAATGTAATCAGCTTTGTTTACGTTGAGGAGAAAACGTGCGCATGCTGAACGTAAACAATGCTGATTATGTTGATTACGTTGTGGGGAAAGCATGCATATGCATCGTGGTACTCTCCAAAATGGCAGAAGACGGTAATTTGGGGAGAAGAATTGTTAAATAAAGTCATAATTTTTGTTTTCTTTGCACACAAAAAGTATTCTTGTAGCTTCCCAAAATTGAAGTTGAGCCATTGATATCACATGAACTGTTTTACCGATGTCCTTGCTACGTTTCTGTGCATTGATCGTGGTAATATCCTTGCTGTCTATGGAGGGCCCGAGAGCTCTCAGATTTCATCAAAAATATCTTAATTTGTGTTCCAAACATGAACGAAGGTCTTACGGGTTTGGAACGACATGGTGGTGAGTAATTAATGACAGAATTTTCATTTTTGGGTGAACTAACCCTTTAACCGTTTGAATAATAGGAACCGTATGCTTGCCTTTGCAAATACCACAAAGAACTACAGTAAAATAAATAAATAAAAAGGAACATCCACAAATATGACCTTGTCATATAACACTTACAAAAAAGAACAGGCTGAAATTGGTTTGAGGCAAAACCTGTCACGAGGAGACACTTTTTCAAGTCATCAGCTGGCAGCACCTCCCCGCAAACAACATCATAGTTACCAACCTTCATGAACTGATAAGACCATACTTCATATCATATTAAATAGCATTTGATGTGTTTATGAAGTTCTCTGGCTGTGAAATCCACACAGATGCTTTTTACACTAATTTTATATGTCCATAAAGGATGATCCATTGGCATACTGTATAATTCTATGATCCAATTATGCATAATTTCCTACAAGGCACTGAATAGTGATACTGGCTCATTGTCAAAGGCGTGTTTAGAGTTTTCAAAAATACAGATCCTCGTCTCTTGCTATATCTAAAAAAACGTAAAAAGCTTTATAATATGATTTTACATTCCGTGATTTGAGGTATCTGAGCTGCAGTAATTTACATTTTCATTTTCAGCTGGTCTACCACAGTAGATTTTTAAAATAGGAGTGATGCTTGCCCGTGCAAATAAATAAATAAATGCTAGGGTTTGCAAAGTGTTGCTATGCTGTTGCTATATGGTGTTTTTGGTGGTAGGATATCAGTAGGTGATTGTTAGGGTGTTTTAGGTGGCTGCTACTTACAATAAATTTCATTGATAAACCATTAACAAAAATTATATAATGCTTAATGAATCATTAATATATATTCACATCACTAGAAGTGGTTGTTAATGTTTACTAATGGACCTCATAAACATTACCTTAACAGATCATTATTTCATGTAAACTGAAATGCTTACAAATGTCTGAAATCTTTCAATTCATATGAGCACTTTTTCAAAATCTACAAATGATATTAACAAATTATACAATGATTATAAGCTTATTTGTTAATGTACTTTTGAATGCTAAC
The DNA here is from genome assembly GCA_039654775.1 of Spinibarbus caldwelli. Lineage (NCBI taxonomy): Eukaryota > Metazoa > Chordata > Actinopteri > Cypriniformes > Cyprinidae > Spinibarbus > Spinibarbus caldwelli. The sequence goes on from CM077257.1 coordinate 21,851,702, forward strand.
AAATGCCATTAAACTTCAGTTCATATATTACCTAATGCCATTAAACTTTAATTCATATATTACCTAATGCACCTTTTTGCATTTACAAAAATAGCTTAAAGGGATAGTTCACCCAAAAATGAAAATTCTGTCATCATTTACTCGCCCTCAAGTAGTTCCAAACCTGTATGAATGTCTTTGTCTTGTTGAACACAAAGGAAAATATTCTGAAGAATGTGGGAAACAGAGCAATCTGGGGCACCATTGACTTCCATAGTATTTGTTTTCCTACTATGGAAGTCAATGGTGCCCCAAAACAACCTGGTTACAAACTTTCTTCAAAATATCTTCCTTTGTGTTCGGCAGAACAAAGAAATTCATACAGGTTTGGAACTACTTGAGGGTGAGTAAATGATGACAGAATTTAAATTTTTTGGGCGAACTATCCCTTTAATAAGTCATTTTAAGCTCTTCACAAACTATTCATGTTAACATATTATTTACTAACTCTTATTTATTTACTAATAATAGTCTGTTAAGGTCACATATTTGGTCTTTGTTTGTTGTGTAGACTTCTACTGTTTACACATTTTCACAAATCATTTATTAATCAATTGTTCATGTTTTTGCAGTATCCAATCTAAAATTGAGACTGTTCATAATTTGTAAATGTTTATAAACATTTACTAATAATTTAGTATCTTTATGGGCATTAGATTTTTAGCTATTGTAACAACATTTGTGTAAAGGGTGGCTAGTTAACTTTAGCTAAATGCTTGCTATAAAGACATACCATACATTGAAATTTGGGTGCAAAACATGTTTTATTGCCTCAACACTTATATTAGTATACTACATATCATTAAACAGGATATTACTTGAATCATCCATCAAAAAGAGAAAACAAATATTTATTTATTTACTTTTATTTATTTATTTTTTAAGAAAATGTTTGTTCATTTATCAAAACAGTGTGATAAACATACTGAACCATGTTTTCTTATGGTAAATAAATTGATCCTTGTACACTGTTGACCCCTTAAACCCACCCGTACCACCAAACCTGTCACTAACCTTACCCGTATCACACCTCAATAGCAGCAAAAGCACTGTACATTAGCAAAAGCTTTTTCATTGTATAAGATCTGTTAAAATCCTTTGTAGATTTTCAAGAAGTGCATGATCATATGAATTGAAAGCTTAATGACACTTATAAGCATATTAATTTACATGAAATAATGATCTGTTAATCAGATAGGTAATGTTCAATAAGTTTATTAATAAACATGAACAAGCACATTGTGACGTTTCAAGCTTTTTGAATATATATCGACTAATGATCTGTTAAGCATTATATAATATTTGTTAATGATTTATTAATGAAAGTTATTATAGAGTGTTACCAAAGTGTCAGATGCTATTTGGAGGCAAGGATAGAACTTGAAATCAGCTATAATGTTGGGACCAACCAATGACCCACAATATAAAACAGATGAAAAAATATACTACATAATGTTTTAATTAGTATGAAAAAGCACATTGTCCACCATAAAATTAATCATGGTTACTACAGCAACAATTTTTTTTTTTTTTTTTTTGGAGCTTGACAGACTTTTTTTTGTTCACACTAAAGGATGTAATTTGTACAGGTCTGGAACAACATTTGTGTGAGTACATGATGATATGATGCATGTTCATTTTGGGTGAACTATCCCCTTTATAAGGTCTGTTAAAATCCCTGATGTTAAGTATGAGAAATTATATTTATCTTAGCAAGCTTCCACTAAAGAGAGAGAGAGATCTATCAATGTCTCTGTCAGTTTGTGGCAAATACAGACTGAAAGAGAATTATAAAGTGACTCCAACATTTCAGAAAGGAAATACGTCCTCAAATATTTCCATCCTCTTGAGTTGTTCGACAGGTCAGGCTAACTGTTAGATCATATTTACAGCCAGCCCAGCGGGAGACGAAATTTCTCTCTTAAACCCAGAGGAAGGCCCGTGGATTGAGGCTGGTTGCTTGAATAAGTTTTGATCTACATGCTCAGAGAGGCAGATCCACACAGAGCCGAGAGCCATTAAGCGCTCAAATCCCACTCTATTAAAAATGCAGCATACAAAATCATATTCGTGCACAATCCCAAACAGAAAGAGTCAATCATTAGCAACACTCACCTGAATCGCTTTGGACCTCAGACTGAACAAGCAACAGAAACCTCCAAGAACAGCAAAGACTCCAGCAGTAAGTCATGCAAAAGAATAGTACATTAGTTAATTTCAACAAAGTAGTAGCTTCACACTGCATCTCAAAAAACAAAATAGGTGTTACAGATTCTATACTATTTAAGCTTTGCCTTTTTCACTTCCCCAAAGACAAATATCAATGTGCTCAAAATTCTGTAAATGTAAACAGACGAAAGGGGATGAAAGACTTCCAAAGAGCTCACATCTGCTCAGTTCTGATTTTTATTTCTTGGTACCTAGTACAAACAGAACTGAAATGCAGACTATTGTCATGCTATAGCTTTATGCTGAGATTATTTGATCATTATTTTTTGATGAAAATCTTGCCATTTACCATAGCTCTCAAATCTCGTCCTTGCTTGTGCACATTCAAAAATTTTTGGTGTGTCTTATTACTTATTGAGTTATCTTTACCAATTCAGGAAGACTATCTATCTATCTATCTATCTATACTGTATATATATATATATATATATATATATATATATATATACAGACTGAACAAAATTATAAACGCAACACTTTTGTTTTTGCCCCCATTTTTCATGAGCTGAACTCAAAGATCTAAGATTTTTCTATTACACAAAAGGCCTATTTCTCTCAAATATGCTTCACAAATCTGTCTAAATCTGTGTTAGTGAGCACTTCTCCTTTGCTGAGATAATTCAATTCAATTCAAGTTAATTTGTATAGCGCTTTTCACAATTCAAATCGTTGCAAAGCAGCTTTACAGCTTTGATAATTGAGTATCATCAGCAATACAATGGAAACTACTCCCGTATTTTCTAATAATATTACCAAGGGGCAACATGTATATTGAAAATAGCAGAGGACCTAGGACAGATCCTTGTGGTACTCCATACTTTACTGGTGATAATTGAGATGACTCCCTGTTTAAATAAACATAGTGGTAGCAATCAGAGAGGTAGGATCTAAACTATCTTAAAGCCTGCCCTTGAATACCCGTATAGTTTTGTAATCGATCTATGAGTATGTCACGATCAATAGTGTCGAACGCAGCACTAAGATCAAGTAAAACTAGCAGTGAGATGCAGCCTTGGTCTGACGCAAGAAGCAAGTCATTTGTAATTTTAACAAGTGTGGTTTCTGTGCTATGGTGGGGCCTGAAACATGTCTGAAATTCTTCATAGAGATAATTTTTTTGCAAAAAGGAGCACAACTGAGCAGACACAACTTTTTCTAAAATTTTAGACATAAACGGAAGATTAGAAACGGGTCTGTAATTTGCTAGTTCATTAGGATCTAGTTGTGGTTTTTTAATAAGAGGCTTAATAACCACCAGCTTGAATGATTTTGGGACGTGACCTAAAGATATCGATGAGTTAATATTATTGTGAAGCGGTTCTTCTGCTGCAGGTAACAACTCTTTCAGTAAATTAGTGGGTACAGGATCTAATAGGCATGTTGTTGGTTTAGATGCAGTGATAAGTTTATTTAGCTCTTCCTGTCCTATAGTTGTAAAGCACTGCAGTATTTCTTGGGGTGCAATGAATTGAGCTGAAGGACTAGACGCTGCAGAATATTATTGTATTTCTGATGTTATCTATCTTATCAGTGAAGAAATTCATGAAGTCATTACTATTAAATTGTGAGGGAATATTTAGATCGGGTGGTGTCCGTTTAATTGTTAATCTAGCCACTGTGCTAAATAAAAACCTTGGATTGTTTTGGTTATTTTCTATGAGTTTGCGGAAATGCTCGGCCCTGGCAGCTTTTAAAGCCTGTCTATAGTTGAACATCCTGTTTTTCCATGCAATTCTAAAAACTTTCAAGTTAGTTTTTCTCCATTTGTGCTCAAGTTTACGAGTTTCTTTCTTGAGAGAATGGGTATTACTGTTGTACCATGGCGCAGTACGTTTTTCTCTAACCTTTTTCAATTTGATGGGCGCAACAGCTTCTAATGTATTAGAGAAGATAGTGCCCATGTTGCTAGTCATTTCATCTAGTTCATGTGTATTTATGGGTACACAGAGCAGTTGAGATAAATCAGGCAGGTTATTTCTGAATCTATCTTTAGTGGTTGGAACAATAGTTCTGCCCGGACGATAACGCGGAGCCATGTAGTTAATATCAGTAATACTCGGCATGCACGATACTAGGAAATGGTCAGTAACATCATCACTTTGAGGTACGATATCTATATCAGTAAGATCAATTAATATAATTAAATCTAGCGTATGATTAAAACGATGAGTGGGCCCGGTGACGTTTTGTTTGACTCCAAAAGAATTTATTAGGTCAGTAAACGCAAGTCCTAACGCATCATTTGTATTATCAACGTGAATGTTAAAATCTCCGACAATTAGCACTTTATCAACAGTAACCAATAGGTCTGAGAGGAAATCTGCAAATTATTTTAAGAAATCTGTATACGGCCCTGGCGGTCTAAACACAGTAGCCAGAGCAAGAGATAGGAGAGATTTATTTTGCACATCTGACAGTGTAACATTAAGCAGAAGTAATTCAAATGAGTTAAACCTGTATCCTGTTTTCTGGGTAACATTGAAAATATCACTATATATTGTTGCAACACCGCCGCCACGGCCAGTCTGACGGGGCTCATGCTTATAACAGTAGCTTGGTGGAGTAGACTCATTTAGACCAATATAATCACTTGGTCTGAGCCAGGTTTCAGTCAAGCAGAGCACATCAAAACTATTATCTGTGATCATTTCATTTACAATAACTGCTTTGGGTGCGAGTGATCTAATGTTTAGGAGCCCAAGCTTTAAAAATTGCTTTTGTTTATTTGTTTTGCATTTTTCTGGTTTAATCTCAGATTATTTCTAGATCCTGCATTAAATTTATATTTTGGCTTCACTAAAGCCAAAATATAATCCATCCACCTCACAGGTGTGGCATATCAAGATGCTGATTAGACAGCATGATTATTGCACAGGTGTGCCTTAGGCTGGCCACACTAAAAGGCCACTCTAAAATGTGCAGTTTTACTGTATTGGGGGGGTCCGGGGGGGTCCGAAAACCAGTCAGTATCTGGTGTGACCACCATTTGCCTCACGCAGTGCAACACATCTCCTTCGCATAGAGTTGATCAGGTTGTTGATTGTGGCCTGTGGAATGTTGGTCCACTCCTTTTCAATGGCTGTGCGAAGTTGCTGGATATTGGCAGGAACTGGAACACGCTGTCGTATACGCCGATCCAGAGCATCACAAACATGCTCAGTGGGTGACATGTCCGGTGAGTATGCTCGCCATGCGAGAACTGGGATGTTTTCATCTTCCAGGAATTATGTACAGATCCTTGCAACATGGGGCCGTGCATTATCATGCTGCAACATGAAGTGATGGTCGTGGATGAATGGCACAACAATGGGCCTCAGGATCTCGTCAAGGTATCTCTGTGCATTCAAAATGCCATCAATAAAATGCACCTGTGTTCATTGTCCATAACATACGCCTGCCCATACCATAACCCCAGCGCCACCATGGGCCACTCGATCCACAACGTTGACATCAGCAAACCGCTCACCCACACGACGCCATACACGCTGTCTGCCATCTGCCCTGTACAGTGAAAACCGGGATTCATCCGTGAAGAGAACACCTCTCCAAAGTGCCAGACGCCATCGAATGTGAGCATTTGCCCACTCAAATCAGTTACGACGACGAACTGCAGTCAGGTCGAGACCCTGATGAGGACGACGAGCATGCAGATGAGCTTCCCTGAGACGGTTTCTGACAGTTTGTGCAGAAATTATTTGGTTATGCAAACCGATTGTTGCAGCAGCTGTCAGGGTGGCTGGTCTCAGACGATCTTGGAGGTGAAGATGCTGGATGTGGAGTCCTGGGCTGGTGTGGTTACACATGGTCTGTGGTTGTGAGGCCGGTTGGATGTACTGCCAAATTCTCTGAAATGCCTTTGGAGACGGCTTATGGTAGAGAAATGAACATTCAATTCACGGGCAACAACTCTGGTGGACATTCCTGCAGTCAGCATGCCAACTGCACACTCCCTCAAAACCTGCGACATCTTTGGCATTGTGCTGTGTGATAAAACTGCACATTTTAGAGTGGCCTTTTATTGTGGCCAGCCTAAGGCACACCTGTGCAATAATCATGCTGTCTAATCAGCATCTTGATATGCCACACTTGTGAGGTGGATGGAGTACCTCAGCAAAGGAGAAGTGCTCACTAACACAGATTTAGACAGATTTGTGAACAATATTTGAGAGAAATAGGCCTTTTGTGTACATAGAAAAACTCTTAGATCTTTGAGTTCAGCTCATGAAAAAATGGGGGCAAAAACAAAAGTGTTGCGTCTATAATTTTGTTCAGTGTGTATATGTAGTAGCTAGGATTGATATCTTTCAGAATATTTATCCAGTTCCTTCTACTTCAGATCGGGTTCATCAGACCAGCATATGAAGCTCATTCAGTAATTACTAATTAACTAATATGTTTACTGTCATTGTCAGGGACTATTTTTCTAGCAGATGGTATTCAATGATTTTACTTAAAAAAAAAAAAAAAAAAAAAAAAAAAAAAAAAAAACGGAATGCATCAGTACATATTGTTGGCTAAAATATTTATATTGTATGTAATAAAATAAATAAGGTACTCAATGTGTGCTGCATTGTAAATACAGTCACACTGTGCCTGAAACACCTTCAGAATACAGCACACCTTGAGTACCTTATTGAGCGCACACACACACACACACACACACACACACCTCTGTGTGTGTATTCCAATGATTTTTTTTAAGCAAGCAAGTTGTTCAAAAGGTCTCAGTGAATTTGATGTCGTGACATCAAAAAAAAAAAAAAAAAAAAGCAAATTGGAGAAGAGGTAGTCAGGTTTCTTTCATCACAAATTATTGTGCTACATAAAACAGCAGATCACATACACCAGCCATCCAAGCAAATGTGAGAAATGAGAAAATGAGAAATGCTTTGGATGTCAGTAAGATAATCAAAGAGCAACACATCGTTCAGCTCCTGTGCCAAACATTCTCCATATGTCCTGAGAGACTTCTCTAAAGTGTGCCACTATGTTTAGCAAAGACCAGTTTGATGAGCGAGTCAAAGATTTGCAGACTGTCCAGAAACATCACAACTGCAAGCCCTTCGTGAGAAAAAAAAAAAAAAAAAATATATATATATATATATATAAATATATATATATATATATATTGTAGCATGCATTATTTCTGCTTATAGCAAGAAAGGCTGTTTAACCTAATGATTTATTTATTTATTTATTTAATTTTATTTTTTATGCAGCCTCTGATGAGTCTAAATACTAAGCAAAAATCCAAGCAATTTCACATGGCTTGAAAGTGCTACAAATTACATCCTGCTCAATGGGATTTGTGCAATATGAGATTTGTACAGTCGCGCTAAGCCTCATCCAAGACTCTTATGTATCAATATCAATTTATAAGATTAAAGTATACTAATCTAGGATCAGGTTTTCAAGTGTTCATGTCTTCATGAATACACTATACATTTAAGGAAGAGCTAATCCTAGATCAACAGCCTCTTCAGCTTTATTAAGATGAGAACACATTCCATAAGAACACTGAATCTGTTTTTTGGCTCCCTCTATTCTGATGGGAAGGACTGACTTAGTGAATGAACCTTGAATTGTGTTTAGAGTTGTTTTCCATCAAGGCCTAACTGTACCATACACACAACAACAACAACAATAATAATAATAATAATAATAATAATAATAATAATAATAATAATAATAATAATAATAATGCTATTTTCTATCCTGTTTTTGATTCTCTCCGGAAAGCATTCTGTTTTTATGCAGGTGTATTCAAGACTTAAAAGTAAAAGCCCACTGCTACAGTATAACTGGCTAACAGTTTCGCATATATAAAGTGCTAGATGGATGCTGCTGTGACGTATTCTGAAAACAAGATGGATTATTTTGGTAAAAAAAAAAAAAAAAAAAACATAAATACTCAGTGAAGAGGTAAAAAAAAAAAAAAAAAAAAAAAAAAAAACCACGTTTGTTCACACTTGTGTGTTGTGACATTACTGTTGGATCCAATATAGTCAGACTCAGCACTACTGTTACCTTCTTCTGGAGAGGCGATCTTTCATCACACTATGACGTCAGAATGTGACAGATTCCAAAATGGCAACTTGCTTTCATTAAAAGCTGTTTTTGAACAAACCAGAAAATTTGGAGGTCTGAAAGCAGTGGTGGCTGGTCAGTAGGGGGCGCTGGGGCGCCGCCCCCATCAAGTTAGCAAGGGAAGAAGCCTACTTCAACATGTTAAAAATAAGTTAAATATATATTGCAAAATAATCATGAAATTGCATTATTTGGTCATACTATTTGACTGGTAGTGATATAGCACCTATTAAAAAATAGTAATAATAAAAACTGTATTTCGTTTGTGTGTGCGGGGCGCTGGACAAATGGGTGTCTGTTAGGTCTGTAAACTTTCCAAACGCATGTGACTTGAGGCTGAGCTCTAATTGGCTTGTTTCAGATTGTCCTCGGGACCCTCCCACTTTTGATCTTAGCAAATCAACATAGTTTTTATATATTTTGGCCTCGTGTGGTTGGACCGTTCTCGACTGTCAAATAGGTGCAAATCTCTCTTCCGAGATTAAAGTAAATTCGATTTTATCTTTACAAAAAATCCTTTCACAAGGTGTTCAAATGAAGAAAAAAATTAAATAAAAATACGAATCATGGAGTTTGGAGGGAGTTAGTGAGATGGATGCGATGTAAGTCATGACTTTTATTGTTTTCCCTGTTTGTTATTTCAAAGTCCTGACACCAAAGCGTTGTAGGCAACGACACAGAAGGTAACTGAAGCAATGCAGTTTAACATCGAGATCCAAGCACAATGGCTTGTGTAGATGATGTTGTTATACAATGGATGTCTCTTTTCAAGTAAATTATGAGTCCTTATGTGAGTATTATTATATGCACAATATTCAAATATATAAATAATATAGTGTCCCTTTTTCAGTTGGACATATTCAGTTACAGTATGTCTGACAACTTGAATAATATATTGTCAATACCATTAAAATTAAGAGAAAAAAATAATGGTATATAAGTATTTAGGAGATTACAGTTTTTGCATACTTATTACACTGGGGTTTATTAAACCTTATGAAAATATAATAAATTTATATACTTTTTTTTTTTTTTTTTTTTTTTTTTTTTACTACAAGTCAATTTTATTGAACCATTTTTTAATCTTTATCTTGAAGGATTTGCTATCCTGTGGCTCCCTTGTGTGGACAACATTATCTCTGAATTACATTAATATAAATGGCTAATATTGTTTGAATGATTACAAATGTTTAATGACTACCTTACTGATAATATACCCACATTAAACTTAAATTCACTGATTCGGTATCTTATTTCATACTTTAACAGTTGAATTTTCAACTTACATTTTTAAGAAGTAATGATTCATTATTATGTCACTTGTTAAATGGCAACCCCCATATTTTTCTTATAATACATTGACCTGTTATGGATCAAATGGTCAAGGGAAATTTGGTTTGTCAGTTTATGACCACTTTAAAAACATAATCAATACTATTTAGTGGTATTGACTGAGAGATATAACTAGGATCCATGTGCAAAGTTGACTCAGTCCACAAAATCACAGACCAATGATCACACACATATCCAAGGTCAGTGAGTAAGGAGATGCTTTGCAATAAAACACGTCCCAGATTCATAAAGACTAAGGGAATAAGGCAGTAAATTTACAGGGTCATGTATTAAAGCAATACACACGCACGCACACACACACGCACACGCACACACACACACACACACACACATATATATATATATTTTTTTTTTTTCTTTTTTTTTCATTATATATTTTTTTTTTTTTTTCATATATCTAACCCCACATCATCTTGCTTCACATTTCATACTGTTTAGAATTAAAGACTGACATTTCACACTGTACACTATACAACCCACACTGGGTTAACATTCTTATTTGTATATTTGCGTGTCAGTGTCATTATTGTACAAATGACATGCACAACCTGTTTGCGGATCCTCGTATTAAGCTACTGCTGACTGTATTATCAAGTTTTTCTTCAGTGGACCTTTCAGACTATAAAGGTACTATAAGAATGGCACAGATATTTGATATTTTTTCCCTCAAAATCTGAAAAGACTGATTGTTCATGCGATTGGGTGTCTCTTATTAAGCATCTAGCCTGTTTTTATTAGCAATTCAATAGAATATTTCCAATCAATCAATCAATCAATCAATCAATCTTTCATCATTTACTGTCTTTAGCTGAATTTACCTTCAGAATGACACAAAAAGTACAATAATAGAATCAAGAAATGGCCCATATGAATTTCTTATTATATTCCAAGCCTTCTGAAGTTACAATAGGTATGGGTGAATAACAAATGTATGTAAAAATTTGCATTGTTATTCACTTATATTTATACTTATATACTTATATTCACTTAGACTGTTAGTCCACTTCAGTCACTTTTTTTTTCCTTTTTTTTCAGAAAAAGTGATATATAGGCCTATTGTAAAGTATTAACTGTTTCTCTTTGAAGATCTTTGATGACATATAGTTAGTGTACAGTAGCTAGGTGTGTTGAAATCTCTAACTTCTAATTGCCACTATATCTTGGCAAATCTTAACACAAGACAATATTCATCTAAAAGACTTCACTTGTGAAAGATTAGAGAGACACGTGAGATTACGGGGATCTTTTTCTCAGGAGAAAAGAAAAGTCGTGACGTATTGTCAAGTATGGTGACCCATACTCGAAATTGGTGCTCTGCATTTAACCCATCCAAGTGCACACACACAGCAGTGAATAGTGAACAAACGCACACACACACCGTGAACACACACCCAGAGCAGTGGACAGCCATTGGTCCAGTGCCCGGGGAGCAATTGGAGGTTCGGTTCCTTGCTCAAGGGCACCTCAGTCATGGTATCGAAGGCAGAGAGAGTGCTGTTTATTCACAATCCCCACCTTCAATTCCTGCCGGTGTGAGAATCGAACCAGCAACCTTCAGGTTACAAACCCAACTCCCTAACCATTAGGCCACGACTTCCCCCAGAAACATATAAGAAGAAGATGTCTCCATTTACTGTGACATTAAAAATATTTTACAAACATCTAATTTCTAATATTTCTCTTGTGTGTTGGCATGTCTCTTTCTCTGTCGTGTAAATACAGACTCTTACTGTATGTCCTTGACATTTGATCTGAATCTATAAACACACAAAATCCACTCGTCCTCATTCCACTTGCTTCCTCTCCATTTTGGTTGTGTGTGTGTGCATGTGTGTGAATGCTGGTTGACTACTTAATTGTGTGTGCTGGTGGTGGACCTCTTCATTATGTGTGTGTGTGGGGGCGGGCAAGTGGGACATGTAAGTACAGAGTGTAAGAAAACGGCAACAAACTGGAAGACAATCAGCATTTATTCATTTAGATATGAAGTAATGCCATTATGAAGATTCTTTCAGAACATTGTCTGCTAAAAACATAAATATTAATGTGTACTCCCACACAGTGTAAATAACAAAACAAGATGTGTTTTATAAATGCTGAGAAGTATGTACTAGAAATTGTCACCTTCTAAACAACCACTGGGTTAAAGGAATACTTCAAACTAAAATTGAAAATTCATTTATTTACTCACTCACTCACATTTTCTTTCAAACATGTATGTCCTTTCATGAAACAGAAAATGAGAAATTTTGAATAATATACTAGACTATTTCATGCTTAAAAATGGATTCAAAAGCACCATTATAGTATCATTAACAGTGGTCTATGAGACTTGTATTCTATATTTAAAGTCTTTCTGAAACAGTCCCAATTTTAAAGTGTGTATTAAATAAATAAATAAATAAATAAGTTATTATCCTACTTGATGCCTTAACCAATTGATGTGTTTGATACTATATGCCTCCTGTAATTTCAAGTCAATCAGACCATTGCACACTGAGATATGAGTCTCCATGTGTTCACACTCTCTGGCGGCCATTTTGAAAACTGTCTAAAAACTTTCACCAAAAAAGAGGAGCCCCATAAATGTGCATTTTTTTAGATGTTTAAGCCTTTATTTTGGGTAAGTTTCACTACTTACTGTAAAATTAAGATATTGATATTTAGACTTTTGCATATTCTAAACTGTAACTTGGATGTGGGAAATAATTACAGTTAGATCCAAAGGATAGTTTTAGCAACATAGCACAGATGCTACAGAACACAGTTAGCTGACTAGCTGTATAAGATTCCGTGCTACACTAATATATTACTTCACATGCATTACTGGCTTGTATTTTTTAAATGCATAATATTATAAATTAACAGTTTATTGATGGTCTGTGGTTTTATAATGCTGTGATATTTAAAGATTTCATATTATTTTAAGGTGATCTTAAAGGGTTCAATACTATGAAAATTACACTGCTTCAGTGTGACATCTATAAGAAAAAGTAGAAGTTCATAGATATTGTTAATGATAGTTGTTCATATTAAAATATGTATGAACTTAATACATGACCTAGATTGTTTATTTTGCAAAATATTGTCATTTTAATAAGTATTACATGAAATTTATTAAAAATTGTTGCTGCTCCAATTAAGCTCAGTGTGCTCTCTTTAATCTCTTCCACATCGAACGTCTATGTAAATACTTCATAAACAGACTTTAAATATTAACTGATGGTTGTCACTTTAAGTGCTTAAATGACACTTCACTATGAACATATAACTGATCAAAGTGAGTGCCTTGTTGTTTGATTTTAGTGTTCTCTTTTTTCATGATTGACTTTGTACCTTTAAAAAAAATAAAAATAAATAAATAAATAAATAAAAGTAATGGCGGATAGAGCGTCGCTGCATCTCCTTTCGCGATTCTAGTGTAGAAACCAGTAGAGAGAGAATAGTAAGAACCAGATTAAATGCAATATTTGATGTTTTAAGAGTGTTTGTTAAGCTATTTGGGCAATAAGTGTGGCATTTGTAACATAGATTATATGGAGTTTAAGATAACCATGCGGTCCTATGTGTTATTAGCTATGAGCTAATCGAGTGCACTTAGATTAATTGAAAGTGTTATTCTTCAATATTAATGTTATATTCTGTTAAAAGAATGTGAAAAAAAAAAAAAAAAAAAAGGAGTGAGTATTGATATGTGTATAGTACTGTGCTTTACAGGTTGAAAATGTTCAATTGAAATGTTAAAGTTGTCAAATAGGAAATATTTGTGATTAATTGTGCTTTTTAGGGGTGTGACGAGACACTTATCCCACGAGACTGGGTTCACGAGAACGAGACGAGATTTTTAGACTTTTTTTTTTTAATCCTCAATGATGAAACATAAAGGGAAAATAGTCTTTTATTCAACAGAAAAACACAAAATGCAAAAAAATGTAGGTGTATTTTGAAATCAGCTTATACTTTATGAAATTAAAATTCTATTTTAATTAATTATATGCAGTAATAAACAACATGTAAACTAGAGCTGCACGATTCTGGATAAATTGAGAATCACAATATTTTTTTTTTAAATAAAATTGGAGATCATCTCTAACGTAATTTACTAGTTGTTCTGACAAAATGTTCATTGCTTAAGTCTTTTAAAATATATTAATTTGAACAAAATTAAAAAAATTAAAAAAAAAAAAATCAATGAAGGAGTCAGTGTCTCACCTCATAAAGACTTGTTTCACTATTGTATTGGAATCTCCTGAATGAATGATTCAATGTCAAATACATTTTTTAAACGGGTTGTCGCCACCTCCTGGCGGAAGATGATAAGTGTTACAATACAAGTGTTAAGATACTTTCGTTTTGATCGCTACTGTAGAGAATACGTGTTTATACCCAAACTATAAACTTTTATCCCAGTACTTGTGTTATTTATGTCTGTAACACAGAAATAATGATATGTGGTTGAAAAGACTGTTTGTGTTGCTCTTTCTGGATCAGCAGCAGCATGAATGCAGATTTGAATGTCTTTAACACCTGTTTCACATCGTAAGCGTCAGTGGAGCGTCAGCAGCGCGTTTAGTCTGACAGCATTCACATCGGAAGCGTGATGATGGTCGACCCTCTGATTCATCAACAGGTCACGCTCCACTGACACTCCTGATGTGTCTTAATAGACATAACTGAATCGTTGTCATTCAGGAATAAAATCGCGTGGGTGTTTGAATCACGATCGCAAGCGCAATTTTTAACGATTAATGGTGCAGCTCTAATGTAAACATTGCAAAATATTTTACAAGGATATCGTCACGTTCTCGCGAGACCAGTCGGATCTCGTCACATCCCTAGTGCTTTTGCATTGTTTTTGCAAGGTTGGGTTTTTTTTTTTTTTTTTCTCCCTTTTCCTTTCCATCTTATTCGAGTTACTGTACCTGAATTCATCTCTGGAGTTGGATTGAGGTTTCCTGGACTTCTTAATACACGTGTTGTTTCTGCCATCTGCAAGGAGCACAACGTTGGCAGAAACTGGCGAACCAGACCGTTTTCTGAACTTGGACAATCGTTGTAAAGCATCAAAGTGGTAGGATCATTTCATACGTTTCCCTTGGACATTGTTGCGGAACACAGGATCGATTTCCCTTTTCCTATGCGGATTTGCATTTCATAAATGGACTTTGGACTGAGTTTGACTTACATCTGCAAGCTAAATTACCTCAGGGAGATTTCATTGAAGGGTCTTGAAATTGTATTTTCTTTTGGTTAATTTACCTGTATTCAATTGTATTGTTGCTGTTGTTTATTCGGTCATTTAGTTTAATTGAAAAGGTTCCGAAAAGAAGCAACTCAAGGGGTTGATTCAAGTTATATTTCATAATACAGAGTGTAATTTGGTATATAATTTACAACAAAAGAAAATAAATCAAAAGTTATAGCTGAGCTTAACCAAGTACTTCCGGGAAAAATAAATAAATAAAAAAAAAAATGAATGTAGTGAAAGTGAATGTAGTCTTCTGATCTGGTCCACGATATTAAAACTGTTACGTAGCTTCAGACTCTAAAGAAGTTTTGCGCTCATATAGCAGTGAGAAAACCTGTTAAAGTTGTTGAGCCAGCCAGGAGCCAGTTCTTGTAGCGAGGGTAACTGTTAAAGAAACGGAGAAGGGAAATTAGTAAAACAAGAGAAATAAGTTTTTGAAATTTTCAAACGTTACAGTGGAAATCGTGAAGCGGGAAAATGTTAATGTAGCAAATGTGCTCATAGTCGAAGGCCTCACGTCGACTGAAGCAGACAATGAGCTAGAGGTGTATTTGCAGAGATATGGTTCAATTAACCGTAATCTGGTAATTGATGACCCAAATTCAGAATTTCACAGAAGTGTCATTGTAGAATATAATCATAACTCAGCAATACAAAGCTTGTGCCCTTTTTTACCCTTAACTTTGGGGAGTCTCTCTGACTCAGCTGTTACCTTCTGATTGCGTGCCTTAGCTACTATCTACACTCAGACTGCTAGCTGCACTGCCACTGAGGGGTACCTCAAGGAATTGAAGGCCATTGCTAAAGAGAGTGTTAGGTCTTTCCAAAGAGGAACGGATGAGGAAGCATCTTGGGATGACAAAGCCCCATAATGCCTACCCCAAGTCACGGGCAATCTCTAACCAATTGTCAGCCTGTTCATGTGAGGTGCCCAACTTTGATAATTCTGAAACTAGCCTCTTAAAGAAACAAGTTGCGGAAATCCAAGCTCAAGTTACTGCCTTAAAGCAGTCTCCTGATCAGAAGAGTCCAAAGAGTCATTCAGAAAAGGCTGAGTTGACCGATTTAAAGAAGGCGGTGGAAGAATTATGCACCCAAGTAGCTGCAGTGAAAGCATCGGTCACCCAGGGACTGAACCGAAGCAATGCAGATGAGTCAGAAATTGCTAGTCTACAACGTCAGATTGCAGAGCTGCAAACTCAAAGTGCCACTCAGAAGATGCATCGAACTTCTTCCATGCAAAGACCGCACGAGACAAAGACAGACAGAATTACCAGGAAGGCCCAACTAAGAGCTAATAGACCACAACCTGGGTACTGTTTCCGGTGCGGAGAGGATGGCCATCCGAAGGTGCCGCAAACCCTTCCAAAGTTGAGGAGAAACGACTTAAATTAAGAGAGCTGCAAGCCCAATGGGACTCTTTGTATGGAAGCCCTGATCAGCCTTTAAACTGAAAAGGGTATCTGTAGCAGGGCATATGGAGACCAAACGTTCAGACTGTCGCCCTGAATGTTACAAACAGACTTCTGATGTGTGCAGCCATGGTGTGCCGCCATTGAAACACTTGCCAAAGGGACTAGTGGGGATAAAATGCACAACCAAAGTCACCATTGGAGAGAGAGAAGTAGATTGCTTTTTAGACAAGGGGTCGCAGGTGACCACAATTCCTCAGTCATTTTATGAATCAAATTTGTCAGACTTCCCCCTGAAGCCATTGGAAAATTTGCTGGAGGTAGAAGGAGCTAACGGACAGGCTGTGCCGTATCTGGGGTACATTGAGTTAACCCTGAAGTTCCCCAAAGCATTTATAGGAGCTTAAGTTGAAGTCCGCACCCTGGCCCTTGTGGTGCCAGATTTAACAAGTCTTTTCCAAATTCTAGTTGGAACCAATTCTTTAGATGTGCTGTACAGCAGTGGTTCTCAACTGGTTTGGCCTTGGGACCCACGTTTTCCCATGGTCATCAAGCCGCGACCCACTTATATATATATAATTTGTTAAAAAATAAAAACAAAGCAAACTTATTTAACAAAAATTAAGTTAAGACTGTTAAGAATATTACTAATACCGAATAAACAGCCTATAAGGTAAGGCTATTAAATAGCAGTCCCAAACTAGTTTTTGTTAATACAATTAAGTTGGTATGAGACACCACAGTCATTTAAGCATATACAAAATAACACAAAGTGGAAATAACATGATATTTTTTGGGTTATGGAAACAACCGTTACCATGAATAACATGAACTGTTAATAACATGTGAAAACTGCTCCTGAATAGAATGAATATCATACCTTCATGCAAATCCTTTCCAGCTAACACATGCAGTACCAGTTATGTGATGTATCGGTACTGTACTTTTATTTCACGCGTTGCATTCTCGTAGTTTCTGCGCTTTAGTGAAGTGATATACAGCGCGGCGCGGCGTTCGCGCGTGCTATAGAAGAGTGCGCGCTATGAACACTGTATAACATCTGACAGGACAGGATAGTTCGCTTTTCTGAGGTGAAAGACTTTTTTTCATAGCAAGTTACGAAAATAACGATAGAATAATGACACTGACTATAAATCTGTCTCTGCATCTCATCTGACCGCAGCTACTAAATCTGGACAGCGCGTTTTTCTCAGGAATTATTACTGCATCTGACAGAAGTGTCAACAGCTTTCATGCATGTCTTTTAAAATAAAAGTCTCGCATCACGGAAAAAAAAAAAAAAAAAAATTAGAATTACATTTTTTGTTGTTGATGTCATTTCTTTGGCCGTACACTCCGCGACCCACTTTTGGGTCGCGACCCACCAGTTGAGAACCACTGCTTTACAGCAAGTGTGCTAAAGAAAATGCAGCTAACTTCCAGTCAAGCTTCCATGGTTATCAAGCAGTACTTAAAGTTTTGGAAGCTAGGTGGAGACAAGCCAGTAGTAAGACTCTGGGTTATGTGCAGTTGAGAGGAAACTCCCCTGAAGTTGTGCCTGCAGGAAGCACAGTGGTCCTGGACGGCTTTGTCCACCTACATGGACCCCACACAGAGAAATGGGTGACTCTTGGGCCTCCTTCGGTTCCCTTACCAAGTGACCTGCTGATTGCAAACATTTTGCACACCTTACCCCATAAACGTCCCTCCAAATTGTCAGTTTTGCTAAGAAATGAAACACAAACCGACGTAAAAATCCCCACTAAAGCTGTGCTGGCAGAGATTCATGCAGTTCAGAAGGTCATGGACCAGCAGCATCAGAGTTTGGATGTCAAAGCTGAGGAAGAAACACTTACCTGTGCTAACCTTACCTTCGAATTTGGTGACTCCCCCTTGCCCACAAGCTGGAGAGAGAAGATATCAAAAATGTTGAACTCCATGCCTGAGGTCTTCTCCCTGCACGACCTTGACTATGGCCACACTGAGAAAGTCAAACATCAGATAAAGTTGAGTGACGAAACACCGTTCAAACACAGAGCCTGACCCATCCATCCCCAAGACATTGACGCTGTGAGAAAGCACCTCCAAGAACTACTAGAGGCCGGTGTTATCCGTGAGTCTGAGTCTCCGTTTGCATCACCCATAGTATAGTTGTAGTCCATAAGAAGGACGGTGAAGTGCGGCTATGCATCGACTTTCGGAAGCTCAACTCGCAGACGATAAAGGATGCATATGCCTTACCAAACCTGGAGGAGGTCTTTTCCATACTAACAGGCTCGAAATGGTTCTCGGTGCTCGATTTGAAATCCGGCTTTTACCAAATTGAGATGGAAGAAGCCGATAAGTGTAAAACAGCATTTGTCTGCCCGCTTGGATTCTGGGAATTCAGCAGAATGCCACAGGGGATTACTAATGCACCGAGCACGTTCCAAAGATTAATGGAACGGCGCATGGGGGATTTGAACAGAAAACAGGTACTGGTTTTCATCGATGACCTCATAGTTTTTTCAAAGACTCTAGAATCCCATTTGCTGCAGGTTCTCAACCGACTGAAGGAGTATGGGCTGAAATTGTCGCCAGAGAAATGTCGGTTCTTCCAGACGTCAGTGAGGTATCTGGGTCATACAGTCTCACAAGACGGAGTAGAGACCGATCCGGCGAAGGTTGAGGCCTTAAGGACTTGGCCAAAGCCGACAAACCTAAAGGAGTTGAGGTCCTTTTTAGGTTTTGCCAGATACCATCGGAGATTTGTGCGTGACTACTCCAAGATCATTAAACCTCTCACCGACCTTACAGCAGGATATCCTCCACTCCGGAAAAGCAGTAATAAGAAACAGAAGGATGGCGGTTACTTCAACCCCAAAGAAGAGTTTGGTGATCGATGGACTCCAGACTGTCAGAGTGCCTTTGACTCTATAATTGGCAAGCTTACATCTGCACCTGTTTTGGGCTTTGCTAACCCCAAGCTTCCCTATGTGCTTCACACCGATGCCAGTACCACCGGGCTCGGTGCAGCTTTATACCAGGAGCAGGAGGGGCAGATGCGGGTCATAGCCTTTGCCAGCAGAGGATTGACCAAGGGTGAAAGTAAGTACCCCACACACAAACTAGAGTTTTTGGTGCTAAAATGGGCAGTCACCTCCAAATTTAGCGACTACCTCGATGGTGCAGAATTTACCGTCATAATGGATAGCAATCCTTTGACGTATATTCTAACCTCAGCAAAGCTTGCCACCAGTTACCGCTGGCTGTCCAGCTTGTCAACTTACAACTTTAAGCTGCGGTACAGAGCTGGTAGCCAAAATCAAGATGCTGACGGGCTTTCTTGACGACCACATGGCGAGCCTCTAGATGACCTGGTCTCACAAAAAGAGAGAGAAAGGATTAAACAGTTCACACTACACCATCTCATGGGGCCAGGGGCCAAGTCATCTGTTCTCTTGGCAGACACAATAAAGGCGATCTGTGAAAAGCATCAGGTGGTGAGGTCATCTGAAAGTACTAGTCCCTCTCACTCCTCACTTACCTTGGTTGAATCCCTTACTCACCATGAGGACACTCTGCCAAATGAGTTCCAACATGAAGATAAACATGGTCTTCCAGATCTTCCTCACCTCTCAGAAGCTTCCTTGGCAGAACTGCTGAGAAAGATCCAGAAATAAGGATTGTTATTGAAGGGTTGGAGAAGAGAGACCAGCCACCTATCATGAGTTTGTGGTCTAAAGAGTGGAACCGTCTCGAGCTGAGAAGTGGGGTGCTCTACAGGAGGAGGCAGGAGCGTGGAGCCTCTCACTATCAGTTGGCACTGCCCACCACATTAAGAGACATGGTGTTAAGGAGCCTTCATGATGATATGGGTCATCTAGGTATCGACAGGACCCTGAATCTCGTCAGGTCAAGGTTCTTCTGGCCAAAAATGTCACAGGCAGTGGAAGAAAGGGTCAAAACTTGTGAGCGCTGTGTCCATAGAAAAACACCCCCGGAAAGAGCAGCTCCTTTAGTAAACATCCAAACTAGCAGGCCCTTAGAGTTGGTATGCATAGATTTTCTGTCCCTTGAGCCAGATCAAAGCAACATCAAAAACATACTGGTTATCACGGACCACTTTACAAAGTATGCCGTTGCGATACCAACTCGAAATCAAACTGCCCAAACCGTTGCTAAGAGCCTGTGGGACAATTCAGGGGCAATCCAGTGGAACGATTTAATTGTACACTCCTCCAGATGCTGGGGACACTGGAAAATGAAAAGAAATCTCGGTGGAAGGAGTTTGTAAAGCCTTTAGTGCACGCCTACAACTGCACCCGCAACGACACCACTGGGCACACTCCTTACGAACTCATGTTTGGGCGGCAACCCCGCCTGCCCGTTGATCTGGCTTTTGGATTGCCAGTAGACACTCCCACCAAGTCCCACTCTCAATACTTGCGGGATCTAAAGAATCGGTTGCGTGAGAGTTACGAGGTGGCTACTAAAAACGCTGAGAAGGTAGCAGAACGTAATAAAAGGAGATTTGATGAGCGTGTGGTTGCTTCAACCTTGGAAGAGGGTGACAGAGTTCTAGTAAGGAACGTGCGATTGAGAGGAAAGCAAAAGCTGGCGGATAAATGGGAACAAGATGTTCATGTGGTTGTCAGAAAAGTTCGTGATCTGCCAGTATATAGTGTCCAACCAGAGGGAAAAGGTGGTCCTCTCCGGACATTGCATCGAGATTTGTTGCTGCCCTGCACCTGTTTTTGCAATCGATCAAATCTGAAGAACAACCAAAGCAGAGAGTAGTCAGAAGGCCTAGAACCAGAGCTGCTTCTAAGAACGAAGGGATACAGAAGTCTGTTTCTGAATGCTCAGAGTCTGAAGATGAGCTAATTCTCTGTTATGTACCTGCAAGGACTTTAGGCTCTGAAACTCAAATTATCACGGGTCACTTACCTTGTGTTCAAGAAGATGCAATTGACTTACCTGTCCTTGATCCTACTGGCGAGAACTTACCGGCTCAGGAACCTGCGGAGAGTAATCCAGACGAACCTGCAAAGGAATACTTACCTGAATGGAAACCTGTGGAGGAAAATTTGGATGAGTCTGTAGGAATGGAAACGTGTGAGGATGAGCCTGAATTACATTGTACTGCACCAGATGTCTCTGTGGAGCAAAAATCAGAACCAGAACAATCCCCTGAGTCCTTGAATGAATTCCCAACTCAAATGGCTGAGACGGCTCCGATCAATTCTGAGTCACAGATTGAAGAAGAAAACATAACCACAAGTGAAACGAGTCACATTGAAAACACCCTAAACAAAGACAGAGGCACTGGAGCTGAAGACAGTGTTGCCCCCAGACGCTCACAAAGAGAGAGACGCCCCCTAAAAAGTTTGAATATCCTCAGTTAGGAAACCCACTAACCGTAGTGATTCAGTCCTTGTTGCAGGGTCTAAGCGAAGCGTTTAGTTCTTCTTTAGAAGAGTCAGTTGTTGCCCCTGTAGTTCACGTGTAGATGCAACGGGACGTGCATATATTCCTAGGTGGGAGGGTGTAACCCAGGATGCTAGAGATATTAAGATGTGTGTCTGTATATATAAACATTTTATTTTATTTTACATTTTGAGGAATTAAATACGATGATAGAGCAACAGAAAATTTCACAATTAAGAAATTACAAATATGTAAATATATGTAGAACTGAATAGCTGAATGTAGCTCCGCCCACTGCCGATTGCATCATTGCAATCATTTAATCAACGCAAGTTTTTTTTTTTTTTTTTCTTTTTTCTTTCTCCTTTCCTTTCACTTCGTGAGAGAAGTAATGGCGAATAGAGCGACGCTTTATCTCCTTTCGCGATTCTAGTGTGGAAACGAGTAGAGAGAGAATAGTAAGAACCAGATTAAATGCAATATTTGAGTTTAAATTTGCTGTCATGAAAGAGGAAATTGTTTAATGAGTTATTATTCTCATAAAGTAATCGAGGAGCTGAGCAAATTCGTCCGATGAAATCTGTATAAAACAGCCTTTCTGTGGTGCATCAGGGATTATTTCTAACTAATATCACTCTTTTCTTGGTAAGTGAGCAAATAATTATTTCATATGCTTTATGGAGTTAGTATTATTCGCTCTTTTTGAGAGTTGATTGAATTCAAATGATGCTGTGATTACATATTCTTTGAAAGTGTTCTAAAAGTGTGTAAAGAGGTGAAATATGAGTTTATTCATAGGTTAAATGGATGATTTATTGTTTTAAGAGTGTTTGTTAAGCTATTTGGGCAATAAGTGTGGCATTTGTAACGTAGATTATATGGAGTTTAAGCTAACCATGCGGTCCTATGTGTTATTAGCTATGAGCTAATCAAGCGCACTTAGATTAATTGAAAGTGATATTCTTCAATATTAATGTTATATTCTGTTAAGAGAATGTGAAAAAAAAACAAAACAAAGGAGTGAGTATTGATATCTGTATATTACTGTGCTTTACAGGTTGAAAATGTTCAATTGAAATGTTAAACTTGTCAAATAGGAAATATTTGTGATATAATTGTGCTTTTGCCTTGTTTTTGCAAGGTTGTTTTTTTTTTTTTTTTTTTTTTTCTTCTCCTTTTCCTTTCCATCTTATTCAAGTTCCTGTACCTGAATTCATCTCTGGAGTTGGATGAGAGGTTTCCTGGACTTCTTAAAACACATGTTGTTTCTGCCATCTGCAAGGAGCACAACGTTGGCAGAAACTGGCGAGCCAGACCGTTTTCTGAACTTGGACAATCGTTGTAAAGCATCAAAGTGGTAGTATCATTTCATACGTTTCCCTTGGACATTGTTGCGGAACACAGGATCGATTTTCCTTTTCTTATGCGAATTTGCATTTCATAAATGGACCTTGGACAGAGTTAGACTTACATCTGCAAGCTAAATTACCTCACGGAGATTTCATTGAAGGGTCTTGAAATTGTATTTTCTTTTGGTTAACTTACCTGTATTCAATTGTATTGTTGCTGTTGTTTATTCTGTCATTTAGTTTAATTGAAAAGGTTCCGAAAAGAAGCAACTCAAGGGGTTGATTCAAGTTATATTTCATAATACAGAGTGTAATTTGGTATATAATTTACAACAAAAGAAGATAAATCAAAAGTTATAGCTGAGCTTAACCAAGCACTTCCGGGGAAAAAAAAACAAACAAACAAACAAAAAAAAAAAAAACAGTCTCTTGTGAATTGCTTATGTTGCAACTTTGTTTCGTTGTATAAAATCAAATGCAAATAAGGAAAACCCTTAACCTTTTGGCGACTACAACCTGGTGTTGGTGGTTATTTCCCTTGTCTCGTTGCAACGCTGGCTCACGAGTGAATATAGGCTTCTGATCTGGTCCATGATATTAAAACTGTTACGTAGCTTCAAATTCTAAAGAAGTTTTGCACTCATATAGCAGTGAGGATACCTGTCAAACACACAACCACACAAAACTTCTTTATTAATCAATAATCTGCCCCTGTAATCATAATTTGTGTGGAAAGGAATAAAAGTCATTGGTGATTTACTCCCACTACTTTTCATTTTAACTGAAATTTTCAGCGAACAGTGTACATGTTTTGTAGGTAGAAGCAATGAGCCTACTGTAGGTTGAACATAACAGATTACTCTTGTCTCCTGAGCTTTGAAAGAGCAACCTCTGAGAAATAAATACTTTCCTCTGGGTTTTTTAAGTATAATCAGCCCTGTACACCGCATCTCATTTGTAAGTTGCTTTGGGTATTCACATCTGCTTAATGACTAAATGTAAATGTCAAAGGCCAAGAGTTATATATGGAATTTTGCAGGCAGAATCATATTTTTATAGCACACATGTACAACACATAAAAAAAGGCTGCTTATACTATATACCTGTACTATTAAACAGCTCACTTACACAGTCAGAGAAGACTAGAATGAAAGACTGACAAGGAGAAGAGCAGAGTTAAAAGAGAAATGAATCAAAGCTTAAGAGAAGCTGAGACAAGAGGGATGACATTAAAGCAAATGTAAGTGAAGCCTACAGTGACAGACAGATAAACCAGAGCTGAAACACAGCCTTTGGCAAAGCAAATAATGAAAACAAACACCCCAGTCTAACAACACAGAGCAAGGTTTCTTTTTCCACGTTTAAATACACCTACATCTGAATACATGTGTGCGAGTTTGTCATTTGCGTCAGGGTGCAATATTGATGAATTCTCAGTGGTTTGATGCTTATTCTCACAGTCACACAATGGGCCTCATTTATCAATTTAACATAGAAACGAGCGCAGATCCGTGCGCACAAATCAACTTACGACAGAGTTCACTTGTGATTCATGAAACATTCAAATGCCGCCAATCTCATCGTACGAATGATCGCACGTTGATAAATGTGGCTGCAGAAAACAATCGTCATTTGAATATCACGGCCCTAAAAACACCCCAGTTTAGAAGCCTTGCCCATAGAATTTGAGCACGACACTGAGAAATGAAACCTGACCAAAAAGAGGAAGTAATCTCATAAAAGAGAAATTGATCTTACTCCAAAAACACTCGTTAACCATGTAATTGCAAAAAATTAGGCTACATTAATTTATGTAATTTATATGTATATTAAAATGCTGGTAAATATAAACATTATAGCCTATTTAGTTCCCCTCACTCTACAACAAATATTTTAAATTTAATGGTATTAAGAACAGAACAAGAATGAAAAATAAGTAGTTATAAAATTATAAATTAAACTATAAAATAAAACACAAAATAGGCTATCGTGGCATTCGTTATACACAGCATACAAGCAAAACTGAAACGCCGTTGGCCTCACGAGCCTGTCTCATTCCACAAGAATCCAAATGTTTCCATTTTTGTCATAGGCTATTTGTAACATTTGGTTGCTAAACTGTTATTCATTATGCAGCCTAAACAAGGCTTTATCCTTCACTCATGTTTTAATATCCGTATGAAATCCTTCACATGCGCAAAAAAATGTTTGTTTGGGCGCTGCACGCTTATTTTACAATGGACTTTTTAAAATAAACAGTGCAACTTTTATGTTTGGTTGACTGCATTTTAGTTTGATGATGAATGGCTGAAATGTCAGGCAACGCAAGAAATAATGTTTGTGTGTGCGTGAGGTGCCTGTGCGATCAGATGGATTAAATCAAATAAAGATATAAAGAAAATAAATAAAATGCATTAAGATTGTCACAAAAACGAGCGTAGCCTATACTTGTTGCACAGTTTTTTTTTTTTTTGTTAATCTGTTAATTATATTATAGCCTATTCTATATTTTGTGTGATCCTATTTATTTTATTCATTTTATAGACTTAATTTCTGAAGCTATGAGAATACTTTTTGTGCACAAAGAAAACAAAAAATGACTTTATTTAACAATTTATTCTCTTCCATGTAAGTCTTCAACTCACGTTCACATGATTATTTAAATTTTAGGGTAAACTAACCCTTTAAGTATACATGAAGATCTTAAATCATGTCAAATAAATAATAATAAAAAATATGTTAAAATACATTTTAAAGCATTGTTTTAATTATCTTTTGTTGTGATTTAAGCATACTTTTAATTTGTTGTTGACTAAAATGCTAAATTACAAGTAAATTATCATTTTAAATGTAGTATATTATTTGGTATTAATTTTAAGCTTTAAATGTAAGTAAATAAATAAATGACATTCAAGTTTAAATAGAAATGGCATTATACTGTATATTTCAGTTTACCATATAAATTAATTTGCCATGCTTGTCAGTACATTCTGTAGTGCTTCAAGGACAATCAAAGTAATAATGAAATTACATAGAAGTATATAATTAAATCTTAGTAGGTCAAGTGTCAACTAATTGCATTAATTGTAAAATTAAACTATAATACATGTTCATTTCATTTTAAATACCATGCAATTAAGTGTCTGATCACAGTATATTCAGCTAATAAGTGTTGTAATGGCATCATTCTTCAGTGGCTCCAAAGTGTTCCATAGCATTTATTTATTAAACAAAAACAACAACAAAAAAAACTCTAAAGACAGGAGCATGGATGTTGTATACTTCAAAGGCAGCATAACCCAGCCAAGCAACTGCCATTGATATAACAGATACCAACAGAAGCTTTCTCATGCTGGATTTTGGGTGTAAGTCTTGAAGTCAACAATAAAGCAGAAATGATCAAAATGTGAAAAGCTTGAAATCACTTACAGCACCTTTAAGAAAACAAAATGATAAGTAACTGCCTAATGGGGGTTTAATCAGTATTTGGATGACTTTTTGATGTAGATGTAAATCAATTTTACCCTTGTCTATACATTATGAAATTCTGATTTGAAGAACCCCAGGAGACTGGCCTCTGACATCTCCTCATAGGATATTTAATGTTTATGGACACAACGCTGTCGGTTTGATGTGAGAGCACGAGCACTCTTGTTGCCGTGGTGACTAGATATTTCCCATGCAAGCTGTAGAGATGAGAGGAGACATGAAAAAAAGAATAAGCGTGTAGAGATTGCTCTGGAAATCTTGATGCCTCTCAGCTTAGTCCATTAGTACATCAGCAAAACTCATAACAAAAAATAATAATAATAAAAAAAACATATTTACTGACAGTTTATTTGCTGTTTTGTTTTACCTTATATAAACTCACAAAGATCTGGGCTTTACAGGGTTGCTTTCAAATTAATTTCAGATAAGCCAAATCTGAAAAACCACGTACTAGATTGGGTACTCTGAAATTCCCTTGACATTTGGCCTGGATTTTTGAATATCAATAGTTCATCCCCAATTCCAGAAAAGTTGGACATTTTGTGAAATGCTATAAAATCAAGAATATGTTGTTCCATTTCAGTCGGTCACTCTCGACGTCATGTCGGTATGACAGACGAATTGGGATCCCAATTCGTTGGTCATACCGACGTGATGTCTCCGAAAAAATAAATAAATAAATAAATCCAATGTTTTTACTGGCCAACTTAATTTTATTTTGTAAATATAAACAAATTTTGATTTTAATGTCTGCAACAAACTCCCCAAAAAAGTTGGCACAGAGGCATGTTTAACACACTGTCACGTCAATTTTCCTTTTAATTACAATGTTTAATTTTTTGGGAATTGAGGATACGAATTGTTAAAGTTTTGCAAAAGATTTTTCCAATCTCAGTTGATACAAGGCTTCAGATGCTCAGCAGTCTGTGATCATCATTGTCTGATTCTCCTTTTCATGACTGTTCAGACATTTTCAGTAGGAGACAGAACTGGACTGCAGGCATGCCGGTCTAGCACATTCACTCTGTATCTACTAAACCATGCTGTTGTAGCACATGCAGAATCAGAGCTGGCATTGTCTTGATTTAATAACCATGGACTTCCCATGAAAGACGTCATCTTGATGCTAGTGCTGCACCCCCATACCATGATAGATATTTGCTTTTGCATCTGTCACTGGTGAAAGTCTGGATGGTCCCTTTGGTCTTTGGGACTCAGAATTTGATGTTCGTTTTTCCCAAGAACAAGCTGAAATGTGGACTCCTCTGACCACAGCACACATTTCCACTCTCTTTTTAACTATCTGAGATCAACTCTGGCCCACTGCATAGAATTGATATATAGCTTTCTCGGTCACACTTTATTTTAAGGTCTGATTTTTGCTATTAACAGCCCATTAACTATGACTTTTGCCACAATAAACTCCTAATTTGCTGCTTATTAATAGTTAGTAAGGTAGTTGTTAAGTTTTAAGGTATTGGGTAGGATTAGGGATGTAGAATATGGTCATGCAGAGTATTTGCTTTGTAAGTACTAATAAACAGCCAATATGTTAATAATAGGCATGCTAATAAACAACTAGTTAATAGTGAGAGTTGGTCCCTAAAATAAAGCGCTACCGCTTTCTCCTAGAGTAACAGAGATTCAAGTTACATTTATTGATATAGCAGCAGACTGTGTTAAGTGACAGTGATTTTCCGAAGTCCTCCTGGGCCCATGTGGCTATATTTAACTCCGCAACATGACAGTTTCTTATGCAATGTCAAAGGTCATCCACATTCAACTAAGGTTTCCTGCCTTGCTCTACACATACTGAGATTTTTATTTATTTATTTATTTATTTTGGATTCCCTGAATCTTTTCACAATATAATGTATAGTAGTTGGTGAAAGACCTTAATTCTTTGCGATTTTGCATTGAGAAATGTGATTGTTGATTTGTTTGACACAGCTTTCATGAAATTTGGCACAAAGTGATGAGCCATGATCCAGCTTTGCTTGCAAAGACTTAGATGCTCCTTTTATATCCAAACATGATAACCTCACCTATTATCAATTCACCTGCTTACTCTGTTTCAAAACAGCTTAATTTGGATATTCTATAACCTTTTCACAAATTTTTATTTTGATGGGTGCAACACACTCCAAAAAGTTGCAACAGAGGCAAAATAATTCCTCTATTTAACCAGGAAATCACATTGAGATATTACTATCTCTTCTCCAAGTGAGTCCTGGTCAAGACGGCAGCACATAAAGTTTCATACAAAAAGAATCACAGAGGCAATGCCACAAATTACACAATCACAATTCATAAATACAAACAGATCATGAAAAACAATTACAAGTATCCTTTAAAACATTATACAAAAGACATTTAAAAGTACTCAATGTTGGAAGTGTGTCAAGATTAATTAAATTTTGCAATTCATTCCAGGCCCAAGGAGTATAAGCGGAGAAAGCACATTTACCAAATTTTGACAATACCCTTGGATCTGTTAACCAAATACAAGAACCTAATCTAGTACAACGACTATTTATATGGAACATTAACAAATTAGAAAGGTTACACTTTATTTTGATAATCTACTTTAGACATTAATATAACTATATTACTAACTATAAGTAACTTTGTAACTACATGTCAACTAATTCTCATTAATTTGCAACTACATGTCTACTAACTCTCAGAGTAGACTGTTAGGGTAGGTTTAGGGTTAGTAGAATAAGTTGATAAATAAAGTGTTACCATTAGAAATATAAGATGGTAATTTACCTAAGAGAGCCTTCACGATAAATAAATACATATGTAACTTTCTCCTTTGATGTAAAGATAACCTAAAGGATCATCTAAAGATTCATACAAAATACAATGATGCATCCGTGACTCTGCACCAGTGACAAAACGTAATGCTGCATGATAAACAGAATCTAATTTTCTAAGTAAAGAAGTAGCTGCATGCACATATAAATGATCACCATAGTCAATTATTTATAAAAATGTACTGTCTACTAATTTCTTGCGGGTCTTATAAGGGAAGTTTTTTTAGACGATAAAAGAAGCCTAGTTTTGGTCTAAGCTTTTTCAACAACTTATCAATATGTACAGTGGGTACGGAAAGTATTCAGACCCCCTTAAATTTTTCACTCTTTGTTATATTGCAGCCATTTGCTAAAATCATTTGTCCATTTTTTACCTCATTAATGTACACACAGCACCCCATATTGACAGAAAAACACAGAATTGTTGACATTTTTGCAGATTTATTAAAGAAAAACTGAAATATCACATGGTCCTAAGTATTCAGACCCTTTGCTGTGACACTCATATATTTAACTCAGGTGCTGTCCATTTCTTCTGATCATCCTTGAGATGGTTCTACACCTTCATTTGAGTCCAGCTGTGTTTGATTATACTGATTGGACTTGATTAGGAAAGCCACACACCTGTCTATATAAGACCTTACAGCTCACAGTGCATGTCAGAGCAAATGAGAATCATGAGGTCAAAGGAACTGCCTGAAGAGCTCAGAGACAGAATTGTGGCAAGGCACAGATCTGGCCAAGGTTACAAAAAAATTTCTGCTGCACTTAAGGTTCCTAAGAGCAGAGTGGCCTCCATAATCCTTAAATGGAAGACGTTTGGGACAACCAGAACCCTTCCTAGAGCTGGCCGTCCGGCCAAACTGAGCTATCGGGGGAGAAGAGCCTTGGTGAGAGAGGTAAAGAAGAACCCAAAGATCACTGTGGCTGAGCTCCAGAGATGCAGTCGGGAGATGGGAGAAAGTTGTAGAAAGTCAACAGTCACTGCAGCCCTCCACCAGTCGGGGCTTTATGGCAGAGTGGCCTGACGGAAGCCTCTCCTCAGTCCAAGACACATGAAAGCCCGCATGGAGTTTGCTAAAAAACACCTGAAGGACTCCAAGATGGTGAGAAATAAGATTCTCTGGTCTGATGAGACCAAGATAGAACTTTTTGGCTTTAATTCTAAGCGGTATGTGTGGAGAAAACCAGGCACTGCTCATCACCTGTCCAATACAGTCCCAACAGTGAAGCATGGTGGTGGCAGCATCATGCTGTGAGGGTGTTTTTCAGCTGCAGGGACAGGACGACTGGTTGCAATCGAGGGAAAGATGAATGCGGCCAAGTACAGGGATATCCTGGACGAAAACCTTCTCCAGAGTGCTCAGGACCTCAGACTGGGGCGAAGGTTTACCTTCCAACAAGACAATGACCCTAAGCACACAGCTAAAATAGCGAAGGAGTGGCTTCACAACAACTCCGTGACTGTTCTTGAATGGCCCAGCCAGAGCCCTGACTTAAACCCAATTGAGCATCTCTGGAGAGACCTAAAAATGGCTTTCCACCAACGTTTACCATCCAACCTGACAGAACTGGAGAGGATCTGCAAGGAGGAATGGCAGAGGATCCCCAAATCCAGGTGTGAAAAACTTGTTGCATCTTTCCCAAAAAGACTCATGGCTGTATTAAATCAAAAGGGTGCTTCTACTAAATACTGAGCAAAGGGTCTGAATACTTAGGACCATGTGATATTTCAGTTTTTATTTTTTAATAAATCTGCAAAAATGTCAACAATTCTGTGTTTTTATGTCAATATGGGGTGCTGTGTGTACATTAATGAGGAAAAAAAATGAACTTAAATATTTTAGCAAATGGCTGCAATATAACAAAGAGTGAAAAATTTAAGGGGGTCTGAATACTTTCCGTACCTACTGTATATCAAAAGATAATCTTTCATCCATCCAAATACCTAGATATTTATAGGAACTAACTCTTTCTATAAGTGGACCATTCAAGGTTGTAATTGTCAGGTCTGTTACCTTAGTGTGACCGTGACTAAAAAACATATGCTTTGTCTTATTTGACTTTAAAACCAATTTTAACTGTAACAACGCTTGATTTAAACAAGATGCTGCCATATAAATAATTGTATCTGCATACAAATGTATTTTAGCTAAATCTATTCCATGACTTAAATCATTAATATAAATAGAAAATAACAAAGGGGCTAAAACAGATCCTTAAGGAACTCCAGTATTTACATGAAGAAAAGGTGAGTTATAATTTTCAACAAACACACATTGAGTGCGTTCTGAGAGATAGTTTTCGAACCATTTTAAAGCAGCTTCACTGAGACCTATATACCTAAGTCTCTGTAACATTAATTTGTGATCTACTGAATCAAAAGCTTTAGACAGATCAATAAATAAAGTAGCACAGGACTTTTTACTATCTAGAGAGGTTATAATATCATTTGAGACTAATGTAGCTGCAGTAATGGTGCTATGTCCCATTCTGATCCCTGACTGATAATCCTGAAGAGTATTATTAGCTGACAAAAATTGTTTTAATTGATCATTTATCAGTGATTCAAAGACTTTTGCTAAGACCAGCAATTTAGAAATAGGGCGATAGTGATTTGGATCTGCAGGATTTCCCCCTTTAATAATGGAATAACCATTGCTGATTTCCACATTTTTGGTATTTCGTCGGAGGTGAGGCTTAAATTAAATATAGAGGCTATAGGTTCTGCTACACGATCAGCTGCCAATAGTAGGAAGTAAGGCTCAATTTTATCAATTCCTGGTGATTTTATTTTATTTATTTAATTTGTTTTTTTTTTGCATCTAAATTCTCTAGTGCTTTATGAACTTGTGCAGTAGTAATGGGCATAAAATTAAATGAATATGAAGTGCAATTTTGAGCAAACTCAACAGTTTCCGTAGAAGTATGGGCACCCGAGTTAGTAGACTCGGAGGTTGAGCCAACTGATGTAAAATAAATTTTAAAAATATCTACAATAACTTCTCTGCCCTTAACTTCAGTGTGATTAATGTTTAAATTATTTGGTAAATTAGATACCAGTTTAGGTACTGAAGGTACCGACTAGTTTCCAAAAATTTACAGGATTATTTCGATTTCCGTTTATCATGGACAAATAATAATCACACTTTGCACTTATAATTAATTTTGTGCACTTATTTTGTAATGCTCTATAAGAAATCCAATCAGTAGAATTATTTGATTTCTTTGCCTTGGCCCATACAGCATTCCTGTGTTTTATTAAAGTAGAAACAGTGTCATTGAACCAATGATTATCTTTACCACTTATTCTAAATAGTTTAACTGGAGTATGTTTATCACATATAGATAAAAATGTTGATCTGAAATAGTCCCAGGCCAAATTAACATCTGGTATACATGAAACAACACCCAAATCACTGAAATAAATATCACGTATACTCTCCTCCCATAACTTTTGCGTCTGAAAGGGAAACTCCTACAAATGCATATTCAATAAGATCAAGCGCAAAAATAACTGTGTCTACGCCTTTTCAGCGTTAATTCTTCACTGCGTGTCTTTAGTAAAACCTGACTGTACTATTTTAACGCCAAAAGATGGTTCGTGCTGGCGTAAGCTGTTAGTAAAACTGGCCAGTAAATTAAACTAAAAACAGTAATGTAAATTAAAATATTGTGGCTGTTTAAGTATAAACTCATACCTCAACATATGTCATAATAGCAAAATTATACACCAATTTTATTATTATTTATTTATTTATTTATTTATTTTTGTCATGAAAAACAATGGAATAGATCATTGATATTGTTACACTGGGTACCTTAAGCCACTTAACCCTGCTTCAGTTTTTGATGCTTTGGGAGTGAGAACAGGTCAACTATATGGGGATGGAAGAAAGGAAGGAAAGGAATGAATGAATGAATGAATGAATGAATACTTTCTTTGAAATATTAAACAATATATTCTACAACATACCTTTAACCTGCTTAAAATGTCTTAAACATTATTAATGGATTGTCACAATTCAAAAAATCATCTCTTCTGTAAGCACTTAACTGAATACTTTTGTGCTTTTACTATTCTTCTGTCGCTCCTTCTTCTAACTACTTCTATTCTGGACAATGCATGATACTTTGTATTGCTAGTACTTCTCGTGTTATTGGTTCTTTATGATAAATCACTTGTTGTATTCCTAATTTGTAAGTCTCTTTGGATAAATTGCATCTGCTAAATGAATAAATGTAAATGTAAAAAAAAAACTTCAAATAATTGGTACCATCAGCTATTATAATTGAATTATAAAACCCATGTGACAACTTGCACTGGCCAGACATTTATAAAGCGACTAAGAACATGGTTGCCTTAATTACATATATTATTTTGACCTTTTATGAATTCAGATTCAGAATTCAGATGGATTGTTCTAATTCAGCTCTCTATACGTATATCTGAAACCAACATTAGAGAAAACAAGCATTTTTGTATTTGGACATCTGACTGACCTTACCCTTGGTTCCTAAGATACAGACCTTGTGAAAACTCCCCATGTGACAGATATACTGTATGTATATAGAAAATGTTTAATTTTATTTATTTATTTTTTCTCCAAGTTTTTAAGTTTTTACTTGGAAGTAAAATGACTTTTGCTGGCCAGCATGTAAAACAAATGCTTCACAGTACATTGTTAATTTAGCCACAGGAAAGCTCTTATGCAAATAATTGAATGTTTATCTGAGATGGGGTAAAGCTTGTTTCTCATTCACACAGTATTCAGCCTTATGCTTGATAGCCTTTCAGAGCTCAGATGTGTCCAAATACAAGCATAGCACAGTTGAGGCACTGAAAAAAGCACTGAAATTGTTTATTGAAATCACTGATAGGCACTAAATTTGCCTGTTGAGTAGAACTGTGAATATGAAATTAGTCTGTTCACAGTAATGCCATCTACAGAAGCACATCATGATTGATCTGAAGGCATGAACATGAAGGTGAACATATAATATGGTATAATATAATATAATATATAATATAATTAGGGCTGGTCAAGTTAATGCGTTATTATCGCGTTAACGGATTAATTGATTAATTCCGACAATTATTTTATTGTTCATTAACGCAGTTATTTTTTTTTTTTTTATTAAAGTCTGTTGCTCACTGGCTCTGAATACACATACAGGCAAACCATGGGTCACAGGAGGGGTGGGATATTGATCAGTACTGCTTGGGATGGGTGTCATCACGCGTCTTAACCAATGAGAGCATTTGGGGTGGGCCTAAGACTGGAGCAGCACTCACATGAAGCGCTTACGACTTCATAAGTGGGAAATAGGAAGGTTCCGATAGTACGTGAAGACAGCGGAGAAGCGCTCTTGCTCAGCACAGTGGAGTGCATCGTTTTGTTAACTTTGTGGTTTATTTTTCTGAGTCGTTTGGGGCACTGTAACACACGGCCCTCTCACAATATATTGTTTTACAGATCTATGACTTTTGCAGCTCAGAAATGTTCACACAATCATGCTGCACATATCAGCAGTTCAGCGCTCCGAAACTTCATGCTTACCGCGCCCGAGCCCAACTGAACCGTGCTCTGGCCCACCTCTTCCAACCGAGCCAGAGGCGGCTTAATCTCAGCCTCAGATGTCACGCCCACAGATTGTTGGCTAAATGTCTGATGCATATGGTACACTTGGCTGGAAACACTTCAGGAGTTTCAAAGTTGTCATAGGATTGGTTATATTATACAGGATTTCTGGGAGATGTGTGTGTCGCGTTCTTTAACGTTCCGCCTGGAAACAAAAATGCCGTGGCGCCAAACCCCCTCACGAAAGAAGAAAGCCGTCGTGTTTACAACCGATGACAAGCACTTGTCATGATCAACTAAACACTGAATTTTCAAAAGTATGTGAAAATTTTAAAGTTTGCGGCCTAGAATCTTTAAAATATGTCCGAGAGTTTTACACACTGGTCTATTATTGTGGTGACATTTCCACGCCCCTAAACATGACGCGGAACAAAACGAAACATGATTGGTTGCTTTACCTGTCAGTCATATGTCCTCTTGGGTGGGCCTTGGCCATTCAAAGCGGCCAAAGTTCCCAGACCTTCAGCCGTCAGTCTGAAGGTCTGGCTATGCGAGACTAGGGACAGCTAAACAAACCGTGCCCGAGCGCAACACGGAGCGATCACACTAATCAAACAAACCGGGCTTTGGGGGTCAAACGCGCTCGGGCACGGTTAACATTGCCTAGTTAAGATTGCCTAGTGTGAGTACACCTTTATTCTCCCACATCCCGCACACACAAGTCTCTACCCGCCCGCACCTGCACTCACCCATCCAGTGTTGTCCCGCGCCGCACTCTTGCGTTGGGTTCCATGATCGTGCAGGTCTCTACTTGGAAGGTGCCTGTTATAATGTAATGATCAAGGCTCTGGACTCTGAGGATAACTTGTTTTTCTATAACAAACTATAAAATATTTTCAATAAAAACTTTAATGCCCTGGCAGTGGCAAATAGCTTTGGTTTTATATTTAATTTGATTACATAAATGTTATAAGTTGAGATTTACAAGAAATATTTTAACTGCTACTATGTAAAATAAATACTACTGTAAAAAAGCACCTTATTTGTTTAAAGACTTTGCAAACCAAATGTTATTGCACTTGTGTTCATATAGCAATACTTTTAAATGAAAAAGTGTATAATACACTACTTTTAAATTCATTATTGAATTTTGTGCATAACAATGTGATTAGTCGTGATTAATCGCAGAAAATCATGTGATTAATTGTGATTAAAAAAATTAATCCTTGCCCAGCACTAAATATGATATATAATTCCCTTTTTAAGACTATTAGTACATTTTTGTAATGGCATTTAAGCACATTTTGCCCAAATCATCTTGAAATGTGAAAAAAAAAAAAAAAAAAAAATGGAATGGTCTTAAAATGGTTAACGACAAGTTGGACAATCATAAAGAAGTACAATCTGGGAAGGTTTTGTTGTGACTTTGAAGCCATTTTGAGGGGAAAACCTTCATGGCAAGATTTCCTACCTCTCAGTGCTAAGCTAGGGATTTAGTGGAGTTTGGAAGCTTGCCATCTTGTTGTACTGTGTTGACAATGTTGCACAGCACTAAAGAATCATAGTCAACTAGAATCCAAATAGTTATTGTAGAGCCAACAGCAGGGCTCAACGCGACTAGTGCTGTGATTGCAGTCCTATGATTCTGCAAAACAAAGTACAAAGTTATTTGTTCTCATTTTGTTCAACAAAGAAATATGGACAGGTATGGAGAAATGCAAAGTTCTGTCATAAAATTTTGGATGGAGTAGGCTGATTAAAATATAACTCAATCTGATTTAATTACATCGTCATTCACATGGTGCAGCTGATGGTTTCTTTTCACATCTGCAGCCAATGAGCTTGCTGCTCAACATTCAAATACATGGCTTGTGCTTGCTGTAGCAGCTGCAGCACACTTCAGAAACCCTTCACCTTCCCCAACTCCCCCTTTACAGATCTGCTACAGGGTAATTTCATTTGTTATATATGTGTCTTATTTTATATATGTTATATGTGCAGCAACACTATTTCCCACATGCTCACAGCAGCATGTCTGTAAATGTACTGACAGTAGCAAATCTCTGTACTTGCTCTGCTGCTGCAGCTGTATAGTATTATTATGCTATTTTTACACTATTCTGCCAAGACCAAACACATTAACATTTTACCACTCTAAACTCCCTGAGAGTTGTCATGACAGAAATACATTAGTCATGTGTAACAGTCCTGTAACATATTCTTTAGGTGTTCATATAGGTCACCGTGAAAACAGTTTTTTTTTTTTTTTTTTATTTATTTATTTTTTTATTTATTTTTTTTTTTTAATCAAAAACTTAAGTTCATCATTAAAAAATACACTCATTTTGTAGAAATGTTTATTGATGTCTCTTTACTTTTTATGGCAAAAAACTAAATAAAAAATCTTTGTAAAGAGAGAACTTATTAATGTAAGAAACTATTATCTAATTTAAATTATTATAGCATTAAGTGCATTATACACTGCCATTTTAAAATGATGATTTTTCTATGCTGGCATTGGTCTTGTTTTTCACAGTTCTATTTAACAATTAAAATCATAGAACAGTGTCATAATTTTCAGCTCATCTGCTTTGTCACCTACACCTATTTTTCAATTCAATCAACAAAATTCAACACATTTCCACATGCTCATTTTGTCATAGATGTGTGGGAGTGAGATCAAGCGTACAACGAAGAAGACAGGTATACAGGAAGACAGGTAGAATAACAGGTATTCCAACACGGTATCCACAACCAAATATCAACTTAAGCAACATCAATAATCAGCAGGGACTGAACAAAGGGGAGTACTTATACCAAAGCAAAAGATGGACTAATGACTTTGGCTCGCCATCTGCGTTGGACTCTGGCTGATGCTCTGCGCAGCGGGGTGATGGTTGACTGGGCTCTGGGTCCAGAGTGGGGCTGGTGTCATCCACATCAGTGCGACAGACTGTGAGAAGAGACTTGCAGCACATCAGCACCCACTCCACAAAAGCGGCGAAACTCCCCTGTGTACCATATCCAGACAACTTGGCCTGTGTTGCAGTGTTGAGGCTTGCCTTGTAAAAGGTACACAGGCAGTCGTCTGAGTAGTGCGATAGATGGGTTAGCTCGATAAAAATCCTCGTGTGGTTCTAGAGGGAGCGATCCCCTTGTTCCAGGCAGAGTAGGAGAAAAGAGGGGATTATACATGATGGGATTCCAACAAAAATACACAAACACAAAAAACACCACAAAACTTCTTTTGGCACATCATTATTTTACACTCGCGTAAGAGTAATACAAGGTGCATGATGAGGAATACAGTTCAAAAGGTTTGGGGTAATCCAACACACTATACAGACAGAAATCAATTACTGGCATGGACTGAACAGAAATAGGGAGAACTTATACCAAAGCAAGAGAGAGACTAATGACTTAATAGAACGAACACAGGTGAACAGAATGAACTAATGAACAACACGAGAAACTAGGTCAATGAAATAAACTAAAGCCCGAGACACTGCATGATTTTCGGCTGTCCCATCTAAAAGATTGGTATCGTGAAACAATCGTGGCGATTTCTGTGATCATGGCTCCTAATCGGTGGTCCTATGTTGAGCAGTGAGAGAGGTTCAAAGATGGCTGTTGTCATGGTCTTGCAACCAAAGATAGCCTACGATAATTTTCTGAGTGTCAGTTCTATGACCCATGTTTACTGACCAGCCAATAAATATGCGACATAAAATCAACGCCAGTTCGTGCTAAAACATACAACTGCTTACCTCAAGCTCTTGTCCCTTCCTCTTTTACCGCTTCCACTTTTTTTCAGCACACATTAAGACTACAAATACTAAAGTGTGATTTATCATGCTCTTTTTGTTTACCACTAACGCATGCTGATGACGTTTTATTCTTCTATAGTAATGTGCATCACAGCCTACAAGTCAATAGGTGTCATCATTGCACAGTCTACATGCATGTCGTACCCAAGTTTATTAGATCCATGTCACACAGTGTGGTTTGCAGTGATCTTATAGGATTGCTAAAATTGCGCAGTGTGTTTTGGGCTTTAGGCAGGAGAGCAGGAACACAAACAAAAGTCCATAACTGTGACACGTTTAACAGAACATGATTTCCCTCTAAAAGAATTGGGACAAAACTGTGATGTACAGAGCTCTTTGTTGTTTAAAAATTGTCATGTAGACAATTTCTTCAGACACCCCCCAAGATTACTGCTATAAAAATGAGCCACGTCCAAAAAGTAAAGGGGGAGGTGTTGCTACAATTTATAGCAATATTCTCAGTATTTCTCAGAGGGCAGGCTTTAAGTATAACTCGTTTGAAGTTATGGTGCTGCGTATAACATTATCTAGAGAAACACGTGTTAGTGATAAATCCCCTGTGAATTAACGAAAAATAAAGCATCAACAGGTGTTGGCATTTCCCAAGAGGACAGCTGTAATGACTTTATGAACTACTTTACTTCCAAGATCGATACTATCAGAGATAAAATTGTAACCATGGAGCCGTCAGCTACAGTATCGCATCAGATAGTGCACTATAGATCCCCTGAGGAACAATTCCACTCATTCTCTATTATAGGAGAGGAAGAATTGTATAAACTTGTTAAATCATCTAAACCAACAACATGTATGTTAGACCCTATTCCATCTAAACTACTAAAAGAGCTGCTTCCAGAAGTCATAGATCCTCTTTTGGCTATTATTAATTCATCATTGTCATTAGGATATGTCCCCAAAACCTTCAAATTGGCTGTTATTAAGCCTCTCATTAAAAAACCACAACTTGACCCCAAAGATCTAGTTAATTACAGACCGATCTCAAATCTCCCTTTTCTGTCAAAGATACTACAAAAGGTAGTATCCTCACAATTATATTCCTTCTTAGAGAAAAATGGTATCTGTGAGGAATTCCAGTCAGGATTTAGACCATATCATAGTACTGACACTGCTCTCATTAGAGTTACAAATGACCTGCTTCTATCATCTGATCATGGTTGTATCTCTTTATTAGTTCTACTGGATCTTAGTGCTGCGTTCGACACTATCGACCACAACATTCTTTTGAATAGACTAGAAAACTTTGTTGGCATTAGTGGAAGTGCCTTAGCATGGTTCAAATCGTACTTATCTGAACGCCATCAGTTCGTAGCAGTAAATGAAGAGGTATCATATCGATCACAAGTGCAGTATGGAGTACCTCAAGGCTCAGTACTAGGGCCGTTACTTTTCACGCTTTACATGTTACCCTTGGGAGATATTATCAGGAGACATGGTGTTAGCTTTCACTGTTATGCTGATGATACTCAGCTCTATATTTCTTCACGGCCCGGTGAAACACACCAAATTGAGAAACTAACGGAATGTATAGTCGATATAAAAAACTGGATGACGAGTAACTTCTTACTGCTAAATTCTGAAAAAACAGAGGTGTTAATTATCGGACCTAAAAACCCCACATGTAATAACCTAGAACACTATCTAACACTTTGACGGTTGCTCTGTCAATTCTTCTTCATCAGTATTCTTCTTAGGTGTGCTGTTTGATAGCAATCTTTCATTTGAAAGCCATGTTTCTAGTATCTGTAAAACTGCGTTTTTCCATCTCAAAAACATATCTAAATTGCGACCTATGCTCTCAACGTCAAATGCAGAAATGCTAATTCATGCGTTTATGACCTCAAGGTTAGACTATTGTAATGCTTTACTGGGTGGTTGTTCTGCACGCTTGATCAATAAACTACAGTTGTCCAAAATGCAGCAGCTAGAGTCCTTACTAGAACCAGGAAGTATGACCATATTAGCCCGGTTCTGTCAACACTGCACTGGATCCCTATCAAACATCGGATAGATTTTAAAATCTTGTTAATTACTTATAAAGCCCTGAATGGCTTAGCTCCTCAGTACTTGAGCGAGCTCTTATCACGTTATAGTCCTCCACGTCCGCTGCGTTCTCAAAACTCTGGCCATTTGATAATACCTAGAATATCAAAATCGACTGCGGGCGGCAGATCCTTTTCCTATTTAGCGCCCAAACTCTGGAACAATCTACCTAACACTGTTCGGGAGGTAGACACACACTGTCAGTTTAAATCTAGATTAAAGACACATTTCTTTAACCTGGCTTACACATAACACACTAATACACTTCTATTATTCAAATCCATTAAAGGATTCTTAGGCTGCATTAATTAGATCAACCGGCACCGGGAACACTCCTCATAACACACGATGTACTCGTCACATCGTAAGAAGAATGGCATCTACGCTAATATTTGTCTGTTTCTTTATTATTCTGTTTCTCAGTCCGTGTCCGGATCAGATGGTGGATCGGCGCCGGGAGATGATGTCTGCGACCCTGACCGTCGGCGGAGGCCGGACACCTGGATGAGCCCCGGGGACATATCCCCAGTGAAGACCTCGACTTAAATACAATAAAACTTAAAATTAAACAAAATAACTATAATATAATAAAATACCTAACTACATAATACTATTATTGTTAGAAATTGCAACAATATAAAAATAGAAATATAATACATTTATACATTTAAAATTAATTAAAACAATAAGTAAAAAAATATAATAATATCATGGCCAGAGGAGAACTGGCCCCCCGTCTGAGCCTGGTTTCTCCCAAGGTTTTTTTCTCCATTCTGTCACAGAGGGAGTTTTGGTTCCTTGCTGCTGTCGCCTCTGGCTTGCTCAGTTGGGGACACTTAATTTCTAACGATTATCGTCAATTTCATTTCATAGATACTATTTAAACTAAACTGAGCTACACAATGACATCTCTGAATTCAATAATGAAATGCCTTTAACTGAAAATTGAGTGTTTAATCTTATTATTATACATTACTGACACTCTATCCTCCAATTTGATACTGTTAAGTGCTTTGACACAATCTGTATTGTTAAAAGAGCTATATAAATAAAGGTGACTTGACTTGACTTGACACACACACAAATTGTATTTATATTTTGGTAGCACTTTATTTTACAGTCCTATTCCTTATTTCCATACTATGTAGGGTACAACGGGGCTAAAGGTGCCCCAGGGTAAAAGACGCCTTTGATGTTTTTTTTTTTAATCTA
The DNA here is from genome assembly GCA_039654775.1 of Spinibarbus caldwelli. Classification (NCBI taxonomy): domain Eukaryota; kingdom Metazoa; phylum Chordata; class Actinopteri; order Cypriniformes; family Cyprinidae; genus Spinibarbus; species Spinibarbus caldwelli. Next base: position 21,893,818 of record CM077257.1, read on the forward strand.
AACCACTAAATGGCACAAAAACGTGGCGTAGCACTTTCCAAAACATTTGATTTTCAAGATGCACGTGTATATTTGTCTGATCCTTGATGCGATTACGTGCAGCAGTGCAGAGTTGATTCTGTGCTTACTTGATCTAATATTTTATGTTTTTTTAAAATGTTGTAGATTTAAGTAGCAAATTAGAATTGCTAAAATTAATGCATATATTTTGAGACAAATTATGTCTCAAACTGAGACAAATTATAGACCAATTTTCAGTTTTAAGATAATTAAAGCAACAGTTTTTAAATAACATAATATGTAAAAGGGTGGTATTTGGGGAAAAAAGCACCCCTGCTGTTGGGACTCAAAGGCACAGTAATTAACATGATAATTAATAGATGGCTGACTTTTCCATTTGTTGACATGACATGGTTAGATTCAGATGGTAAATATCATATATTATGTTTATGTTATATACATGTTTAGAATGAAACCATCATATTTAAAAACGTCTCAGGTTAACCATGGTTCCCTAAAGGGAACGAAATGCGTAACCTGAGACATGTGTAACCTGAGACATGCGTAACCTGAGACGTTCCCCTTCTAGAACTCGAGCTGCGTCTAAAACGCTATGGGAATGAAATGCCCACGCCGCCAGACTTTCAAATCCCTACCTAGTGTGGAAGAGCCCAACTAAGGCGAGAGAACAGAGGAGTCGGGAGTGGCTAAAGTGGGCGGGGCCCGCGTCCCGAAGGCCAACTTCTGGGGGGGTGAGCCTTGACCCCCAGAGGCGAGGGGAGACCAGAGGACTCAAAAGCAATGGAAATGGCATCAACTATCCTCTGACTGAGGGTCTGCTTCGTAGCAGGAAGACCCCTCTCAGGGGGACCATAGCACATAAGCAGTTGGTCCGCCCTTCTCCACAGGGCAGTTCTGTGGATGTACGTGTCCAGTGCTCGGACTGGACACATACAGTTAAGCTTCTGCTGGTCTGGCTCCCTGAAGGGAGGAGAACAGAAGGCCTGTAGTACGATGGGCTGTGGTGTAACAGAGGGAACTTTAGGAACATACCCTGCTGGAGGGTACAGAAATGCTTTGGCCATGCCGGGCGCAAAGTCGAGATAAGCAGGGGCCACTGAGAGGGCCTGAAGATCACCAACTCTCTTGAGAGAGGAAATAGCCAGAAGGAAGGCAGTCTTAATAGTGAGATGTCGATCAGAGATCTCCTCAATAGGCTTGAAGAGAGCCTTGCAGAGAGCCTCTATCACCACAGCCAGGTCCCACGGAGGGACACGGCATCGTACTGGGGGCCTCAGCCTCAGCGCACTGCAGAGGAAACGTGTAACCAGGGGGTGTCTACCCACTGACTGGCCACCAAGAGGGGTGTGGTAGGCCGCAATGGCCGCCACATAAATTTTAAGGGTGGAATGTATTAACCCTGCGGAGAAACGGGCCTGCAGAAACTCCACAACTGTACCAATTGGGCAGTTGACTGGGTCGAGCTGGCGATCTCCGCACCATGAAGTGAAAAGCTTCCACTTCAGGGCATACAGTTTCCTCATTGAGGGAGCTCTGGATTGGAGGATGGTCTCAACAACCTCGGTTGAGAGACCGGAAGCTATGAGCTGTGCCCCCTCAGAGGCCACACCCACAACTTCCACAGCTCTGGGCGAGGGTGGATGATAGTGCCCCCCACCTGTGAGAGGAGATCCCTCCTGACGGGAATCTCCCAGAGCCGTCGAGGAGAGAAATCAGGTCCGATGAACCATATTCGGCCCAGCCAGAACGGGGCTACTAATAGCAAATGAACCCCATCCCGGCGCACTCTCGCCAGAACTCCTGGGAGCAGAGCGATCGGGGGAAAAGCATACAGACGAAGACTCGGCCAAGTCTGCACCATAGCATCCAGTCCCAGAGGAGCTGGAGGAATCAGAGAGAACCAGAGGGGACATTGCTATGTCTCCTGAGTCGCAAAGAGGTCCACTTGAGCCTGGCCAAAAACTCTCCATATCTGCTTCACCACCACCCGGTGAAGCATTCATTCCCCGGGCCTCGGCCACTGCCTCGACAGGATGTCTGCTCCCATACTGAGATGCCCAGGAATGTGAACTGCTCTCAGTGAGAGGAGTTTGTCCTGGGACCACACAAGGATCTGGTGCACCAGCTTGTACAAGGGGCGCGAACGCAGACCTCCCTGGTGGCTAATGTAAGAGACCACCGATGTGTTGTCATGCGCACCAACACATGGTGACCTCTTAGATCTGGGAGAAAGCGTTTCAGAGCTCGAAACTCGGCCAGCATCTCCAGCCAATTGATGTGCCATGTCAGATGGCGGCTGCTCCACAGGCCGCGGGCAGGGTGGCCACTCATGACCGCTCCCCAACCGGTAAGGGACGCATCCATCGCTAACGTTACACAGCGACAAGGAGCTCCCAGCACCAGGCCCTGAGACAAGAACCAAGGTTTCCTCCACATGTCTAAGGCACATATGCCGCGTGACCTTGATCATGCAAAGCAGGTTTCCCCTCGGGAACCCCTTGGTCTTGAGCCACCACTGTAGGGGCCTCATGTACAGCAGACCAAAAGGTATCACGTTGGATGCAGCTACCATCAGACCCAGCAGTCTCTGAAACTGCTTCACAGTGAGTGATTGGCCTTGTTTCACTCTCTTGACTGCCATGAGGATCGACTCAATCCGAGCAGGGGACAGACATGCCTGCATCACGGTCGAATCCCACACCACACCCATATAAGTGGTTATCTGTAATGGAGAAAGCACACTTTTCTTGGCGTTTAGTCTCAAACCCAGCTTTATCATGTGAGTGAGAACGACATCTCGATGTCGAACCGACATCTGCTCCGATTGAGCTAAAATCAACCAGTCGTTGATGTAATTCAGTATGCGGATGCCCTGGAGTCGCAGAGGAGCCAGAGCAGCATCCACACACACTTCGTGAAAGTGTGGGGTGAGAGTGCAAGGCTGAAGGAAAGAACCCGATATTGGTGTGCTTCACCCCCAAAAGCAAAACTCAGGAACTTCCTGTGAGTGGGAAGGATGGAGATGTGGAAGTATGCGTCTTTTAGATCTATCATGACAAACCAGTCCTCGGACCTGATCTGAGACACGACCTGTTTGATAGTGAGCATCTTGAACTTCAGTCGCATGACTGAGCGGTTCCACTGACGCAGATCTAAAATGGGACGCAACCCTCCATCCTTCCTTGGAACTATGAAGTACCGGCTGTAGAACCCAGACTCTCTCTTGTGAGGAGGGACCCCCTTCCTCAAAAGAGTGTTCAATTCTTATTCCATTACCAGAGCCCGCTTGGGGCCGACCAAAGTAGGAATGACCCCGCTGAAACACGGCGGTGGGGAGCCGACTGAATATGATAGCCTTCTTCTATCTTGTGCAGGACCCACTGAGACACATTTGGCAGTAGTTTCCCTGCTGCTAAATAGTCTACTAAGGGAATCAGTCTCTCGAGACTGATCTCTGGTGTAACTGGAGTGGCTAAATCGGTGCCCTGAAGCGGCGCACCAGCCAATTTAGCCGCCCTAGAGACCTCCGAAGAGGTGGCGAGCCTCTCAGCTCCGCAATGTTTCCGGGTGGAAGAGACTGAGAGAAGCGCTCGCTGGAGACCGCTGCGCCCTGGAACACTGGCAGGGTTGGCAGACCGATCTCCCGAGGGCACTGAGGAGAGACGGGCACTGTTTAATGCGGTGTACACCACTCTTCCCCAGAGGGGCCGGCCCTCAGAAGTCCTGGGCCATAGGCAGCAGGACGTTTTAGCCGAAGACTATCCAGCGAGAATGACGGTCCGCAGATCCGCCTTCTTCTAGAAGCCTTCGGCTCCCTGAATGAGGAGCTGGAACACGGTTGGGACTGCTCCCGCCCAGCAGCCCCTGCTGACCACCTCAACCTCGGGGGAGGAAGAAAGGTAAGAAAAATTATCCCAAGAAGCTCCTGTATACCATATACCATACCTATATACCCCATATATATATATATATATATATATATATATATATATATATATATATATATATATATATATATAAATATCTTATCATAGTCAGATGAAATACATCATTTAATTCCTCCAAGTTAAATGCAGCCAATCAACCAGACAAGTAAACACGGTGTGATGTGGAAAGATTAAAAAAGAACTGGGAATAATCGTAAAGCACGCACTGCCGAGGCAACGAGCATATACAAACAATATCAATCTCCTCGGAGAAAGATAGCAGCAGCGGGCTCTCACTCAAAGGGGGAAGAAACCGCTGTGCGGGCTTCCGAACCCCGAGAGAGAGCACTAGATCTGGGGAATGCAGGTGGAGAAAGGGCGAGCCCGTCTCCAACCCGTCCGCCAGATCCATGTGCGATCCCCACGATCTCACTCGCCGCCGTGCCTCGGAGCATGCCCAGCGGGAGCGGAACACATTACAGAGGGGAAAAGTACAATCAGCCCTCCTTTTTTTCTTCGAGAGCTGACTGCGCGAGCTCTGCTTCCCAGAAATACTGCTCATAATGATACTTGTTCACAATATGCTTGTGCAAACAAAATGCTTGTGCAACTGCTTTACAAAAGCTCACCGACGTCCTCCACCTCCCCGGAGGAAGACAGGCAGAGCATTGAGCCCTCTCTCCGGGGGGAAGCTGAGGTTTGGATCTATGTACAGATAGTTTAATTAAATAACGAAGCAAACAAAGAACTGGAAACACTGGGAACAAGAACAAAAAAACGAGCAGAGTGGCAACACTAACATTCAACAACTGACAAAGCACAAGGGAAACACCAGGCCTATTTATAGAGAGAGCTGAGGCAATGAACTAATCAGTAACCAGGGCAACTAACAAAGAGATAGGTGTGGTTCTTTGAGTGTACATGACAACAAACAAAGGAGCAGAGCAGCAGGAAACAGGAGGAGAACAAGGCAACAAGACACAGAACTACAAACTAAAAGTCTTTGAACACAGACACAGGGAACACAGACAGGGATCGTGACATAGCAGGAACGGCCTCATTGACCGTGGCAGGACAGTCAGAGAGATCAGGAATGGCCTCCATGGCCATGACAGGATTGTCAGATAGTTTCCCGTCTGCCTCCTTGGCTGTGACGGGACAGTCAGCAAGTTTAGAAGCAGATGCCACCGATTCAGGATGTTCTGCAGCAGAACCTGCCACCTCAGAAGGAGCTAGAGCTGGCTTAGATGACTTGTGAGGTTCCGCCATGGGAGCTGCCACCTCGGGAGGAGCTAGAGCTGGAGCGGGCACTGTAGTGTATCTTGTGTAGCGACTCTGGGTCGGCGGCCATATTGTGCAGCGGCTCTGTGTTGGCGACCATCTTGTGCAGTGGCTCTGGGTTGGCGGCCATCTTGTGTAGCAGCTCTGGGTCGGCGGCCATATTGTGCAGCGGCTCTGGGTTGGTGACCATCTTGTGCAGTGGCTCTGGGTTGGCGGCCATCTTGTGTAGCAGCTCTGGGTTGGTGGCCATCTTGTGCAGCGGCTCTGGTTTGGCGGCCATCTTGGGACGAGACTCTGAATTGGTGGCCATCTTGGGATGAGACTCTGGAATGGCGGCCATGGAGAGGCCTTGATGTGGCAGCCATTTTGTGAAGAGACTCTGGACTTGAGAGTGCTGAAAACACAGGAGTGACAACCTTAATGACTGGACATGGTGGTGACGTTGGTAATGGCAAAAAAATAAATAAATAAAATAAATATATAATAATTATTTGGGATTTCAACATGGTCCTCCTCTCTACCTCCCCCACAGTTAGAGGGAATCCACGCAGCCTCAGGGCAAAATCAATATACTGTGCCAGAGTCCACCTGGGCTCACCCTCTGGCATTAGACAGCCTATATCCTCATCCAGAGCACTCCAGAAGCATTCCTTTAGCATTACCTCATCCAGTGGGGCAAAATGGCAGTAAGTCACAAACTCCTTCACATAAACTTCAATGGGTTGGCCATTTTGATAAATGGAGCAGAGAACATTCACGCGATCACGAAAAACTCCTACTAGATGCATGGTTTGGTCAGTTGTTCTGTTATGTTGAAAGGGCAGGAGGAAACAGGCTGAGGCACGGATCTACGTGCAGGTAGTTTAATTAAATAGCAAAGCAAACAAAGAACTGGAAACACTGGGAACAAAAGCAAAAACACGAGCAGAGCGCCAACACTAACATTCAACAACTGACAAAGCACAAGGGAAACACAAGGCCTATTTATACAGAGAGCTGAGGCAATGAACTAATCAGTAACCAGGGCAACTAACAAGGAGATGGCTGTGGTTCAATGAGTGCCCATGACAACAGGGAAACAGGAGGAGAACAAGGCAACAATAGGGACACAGAACTACAAACTAAAAGTCCTTGAACACAGACACAGGGAACACAGACAGTGATCGTGACACTACTGTAAATATATATTTAATTATTATTGGATCTCCTTCAATGATTTCAGAATCTTACTTATTAAAATGATTTTGTTTGTGTATTTTATAATATATTTTTTATATTAACACATTTTAATGACAGTATATTTATTGAACAAAATTCTTTTATTTTTCAAAATAAGCAGAACATAGTAAAAACGTTGTTAAAGTGATTGTTTTGAACAAGTATTAACTTAGACATTATTAAAAACAAAAAAACAAAAAAAAAACAGCAACATTATTTTATCTGAAGTATTTGTATCAATACCATGTGCCTTTTACCCCATGCTGTTGAGCACCCCCCTTGCCACCTCATACATTTTTAAGATTTTTAAACAAAATAACTTGAATGATTTATTTTCACACAAAATCTGTTGCTCCATTTAATGTTCAGTACAAACGTATATATTTTTTCATCAATTTTAGGCGCAGTGAATAGCACATTTTTTCTTAAGGTGTGCCTTTAGCCCCGTTGTACCCTACTTATTGTAGTAATTACAATAACTAGGTAATAACTAGGTACTGACCCTGAACCTACCCCTAAACCTAACCATACGTCATGTAGTTACCCTATATTACCAGTACTTCCTTGGGTAAGTACACTGTAAGTGCATTGTAAGTACATGTAAGTACACGTACTGTAAAAGAAAGTGCAACTCATATTTTTTTCTAGTTTCACACAAATTGCATGGTGACTGCATTCATCAAGCAAAACAATTCACTCCTGTTATCAAAGTTTTTGTAACAAAACAATGGCAACAAAAAAATTGTTTGCCTTTACTTTTTCTTCCTGTTAATAAATATTTTATTGAATGTCATTGAATTTTATTGAATTAGGATTTATTTATTTTATTTATTTATTTATTTATTTGTTTATTTATTTATTTATTTTGCTCATTCAGGATCTTCACTGCCCAATAAGTGGTCTTGAAAGAAAATAATACCATCTTCTCAAAAAATGATGCTTAGCTGAATTGAGCAAGGGATAAATGTAGAAAGCGTAGAGAGTGTACAGTAATTGTGAGATTATTAGTATTCTGGACAAAGTTACACAAAAGTGTGAAGAAAATGTACTATATATCATGTATCATAATTCAATATGTGACAGTATTTTTGGTGCTGTTGTTGTGTTCTACCTCTGATTTTGCCAAGTAAGACATGTTACTGGATCAACATCTTTTGTTGATCCTGGATCAACATTACTGTCCAAAAATATAGACTTAACCCAACCCCTACCCCTAAACCTAAACCTACCCATAATTTATTCCTAAAATCAGTGTGAAATGATAGGTGATTAACAAGAGTGTAGAAGCACCTAACCCTGATCATAAGCCTAAAACAGATATTTCCTGAAAAGTTATCCCTCAATTCTGATTGGTTGATTGGAATGTTGATCCAGGAACATGTTGTACTTGGTGAAATCACGCTCACCGTGATCTCAGATGATTCTCTGTTACATTAACTTAATATGCAGTTGAACAGTGCACACTATCCCTCTATTACTATTATTCCCCAAATTAGAGAGAGAGAGAGAGAGCATTTATTAATTGTATATTTCACCCCCCCCCCCCCCCCCCCCAAAAAAAAACAGAAAAAAAAGAAGAAAATTCTGCTCACCCTCAAGTTGTTCCAGACCTGTATTTTATTTATTTATTTATTTATTTATTTATTTACTTACTTACTTATTTTCTGTTGAGCACATTGGTGGTAAAACGATGGTAGCCATTGACTTCCGTAGTATGGAAAAAATACTATGGAAGTCAATAGCTACAGTCAACTCTTTGGTGAGTATATTATGACAGAATTTTAATTTCTGGGTGAACTACCCCTGTAAATTTCATCTGTACAAAACTAGACTTTTTCTGACCATGATATAAAAAGTGCTTCATACACACACACACACACACACACACACACACACATATATATATATATATATATATATATATATATATATATATATATATATATATATATACATATACATATATATATATATATATATGAGGTGCCAAACAGGAAATAATTATATAAAAATCTGAATATATAAATGTAAATCTGAATATATAGTTATAAGTATGAATATATAAATGTAAATCTGAACATATAGTTATAAGTCTGAATATATAGAAGTAAATCTGAATATATAGTTATAAGTCTGAATATATAAATGTAAATCTGAATATATAGTTATAAGTCTGAATATATAGAAGTAAATCTGAATATATAGTTATAAGTCTGAATATATAAATGTAAATCTGAATATATAGTTGTAAGTCTGAATATATAAATGTAAATCTGAATATATAGTTATAAATCTGAATGTATAAATGTAAATCTGAATATATAGTTATGTCTGAATATATAGAAGTAATTCTGAATATATAGAAGTAAATCTGAATATATAGTTATAAATCTGAATATATAGAAGTAAATCTGAATATATAGTTGTAATTCTGAATATATAAATGTAAATATGAATATATAGTTATAAGTCTGAATATATAGAAGTAATTCTGAATATATGGAAGTAAATCTGAATATATAGTTATAAATCTGAATATATAGAAGTAAATCTGAATATATAGTTAAAAGTCTGAATATATAAATGTAAATCTGAATATATAGTTATAAGTCTGAATATATAAATGTAAATCTGAATATGTAGTTATAAATCTGAATATATAGAAGTAAATCTGAATATATAGTTATAAATCTGAATATATAAATGTAAATCTGAATATATAGATATTAGTCTGAATATATAAATGTAAATCTGAATATATAGTTATTAGTCTGAATATATAGAAGTAAATCTGAATATATACTTATTAATCTGAATATATAAATGCAAATCTGAATATATCGTTATAAGTCTGTATATATAAATGTAAATCTGAATATATACTAATAAATCTGAATGTATAAATGTAAATCTGAATATGTGATGCGATATAGGAAAACCCAACACATGGTGAAATTTGACCTTTTTGGGTTTTGATACCATGGAAGCCGGGTTCAAGCCCTTTCCAAAACTGTTTTCATTTTGTCCATAGCTTGAACGTAACAAAAGTTATGACTATCTGAAGTTGGCTGATAGCTATTATTTTCAGGAATGGAATTTTGAGAAAAACGGGTTTAAAGGGAGACGGGTTTCACTTTCACTTCACGGGTTTAACGAGAGCTGTCTGTCAGGAGCGCTATTCTGCATCATTACACAACCAGACAAACGTTACCCTGAAGAGGACAGTTTTCCGTTGTTTATCATGATGGGCATAGACTCTGAACTTTTGATCACCCCTTGTATGTTTAGATAGCACCAATAGTGTAGCTACCTTGTAGTTTACATTTAGAACTGTTCGCGCACCTGTGCATATAGGCTAACAGACTGTCATCGGACTCTTCCTCTTTAGTAACTTCATCTTCCGATCCTTCATCTCTGGATGCGAAATAGTCCATTATAACATCGTGTAGGGCACTACCATCAACCAAGATTGAGCAGACTGAGATGTGCAAGATCATTTAAGTGAGCAGCTAACGTTACTTCAGACTGTTTTCTCGTGTTCCGCCATATCATAATATACTTAATACTTAATAAATTATTATTTACTTAATAAATAAATAAATAAATAAATAAACAAACTTTGCATGCCATAGTTTACACAGGACTGGCAGGAAATGTGCATTGATCCAACTTTATTATATATGTTACGTGGTTTATTTTGATAGGTTAACAGTTTTTGTGGTGTTAAGAGAAAGCACCTCCTCAGCGCGTTCTTAACATAAGAGAAAGACACAGTCTTTTCTGCTTGCTGCAATATATCGCTATTTTTCTGTACTAAACAAGTGAATTTTGCCAAGATAATTTCAGAGACGATAGACAAGATGTTATAGAATAATATTTTAATAAAAACCTAATTTTGACAAAAAAAATTGACATTCGACTTATTTTTCGAATTTCCTGAAAATGTCCCAGCGCGACATCCGACGGGTTTTCCCAGATCGCATCACATATATTCACATTATATTAACATTTAGTCATTTAGCAGACGCTTTTATCCAAAGCGACTTACAAATGAGGAAAACAGAAGCAATCAAAACCAACAAAAGAGCAACAACATGCAAGCACTATGACAAGTCTCGGTTAGCCTAACGCAGTACACGTAGCAAGTAGATAGAACAGAAAAAAGAAAACTAGTGTTAGTGTTAGATTTGTAACTATACATTCAGATTTACCTCCATATATTCACAATTTACGTTTATATATTCAGACTTATAACTATATATTCAGATGTACTTCTACATATTCAGATTCACTTCTATATATTCAGATTTACATTTATATATTCAGACTTATAACTATATATTCAGATTTACATTTATATATTCAGATTTATAACTATATATTCAGATGTACTTCTATATATTCAGATTTACATTTATATATTCAGACTTATAACTATATATTCAAATTTACTTCTATATATTCAGATTTATAACTATATATTCAGATTTACTTCTATATATTCAGATTTACTTCTATATATTCAGACTTATAACTATATATTCAGATTTACATTTATATATTCAGACTTGTAACTATATACTCAGATTTATATGGATATATTCAGATTTACATTTATATATTCAGAATTATAACTATAAATTCAGATTTACATTTATATATTCAGATTTATAACTATATATTCAGATTTACATTTATATATTCAGACTTAACTATATATTCAGATTTACTTCTATATATTCAGATTTACATTTATATATTCAGATTTACATTTATATATTCAGATTTATAACTATATATTCAGATTTTTATATAATTATTTCCTGTTTGGCACCTCATAATATATATATATATATATATATATATATATATATATATATATATAATATGAAGTACTTTAAATCATCTGAATTTGTTCGTTATACACTGTGCACCTCGGCTCTGAAATCACTGTGTCACTGTGTCGATGAAAATCACTTAGTGTCACCGTCACTGAAATTATTCTATAGTTTGATATTCCACATGCAGCTGGACATTATTAGTGCATCACTCAATGGAAACTTAATAAGCACTTCTCATATCTCTGCTAACAGCAATAAAACCTTCAGCTGTGAGCTATTGGAGTTGGCACGTCAAAATCAAGAATTTGAATTTAGCTTGTAGAGAGATCGTCAGAAATACATTATGCATGGTCACTGTCCCTCAATTAATGTCTTTAGAAGACGCAATATTGTGCAAAAATTGCATGTGCTAATCAGCGCTCTAAGAAAATAACCTATTAGCACAGTATGAGCAATGTACATGCTGAGCTCTGATGCAGATAATGTGTCATTGATTGGATTGCTGTGACTGACATTAGCTAGAGGTTATGTGTCAGTTTAATTAAATCTCATCAGTTAGAAGACCAACTGTTGTGCATGCTGTCATAGCTTAATCGCTTTTCACTTCAGCCTTTTTTGTGACTAAATTCAACATAATCTGGAGCTGATGCAATGGCACAAACCATAGAGAAAAACTACAGTACTGTTACATGTATACTTTGTTACTCTAAGTAGGTTTCTAATAGCAAGGCGAAAATCTTCATTTGCATACATAAATATTTAATAAGCTTCAGTGCTTAACGTCACAATTTGAGAGGGTTTGCATAAAATGATCAGATTTGCATAATAATACAATAGTATAATTTTTATCAAGCTTTCAGAGAGACTTTCTCACATTGTATATCACAGTTATTAATGAATTCTCAACTAAAACGGTGAAAAACCGTCAATAAATGTCTGAATCATATTTCACTCTCAAATGGTTTTTAAAGGAATAGGCCTTGTTCACCCGAAATTAAAAATTTGCTGAATATTTACTTACCCTCTTACATTGGAACAAATTTGTAGAAATTTATTAATGTCTTGCTCACCAATGGATCCTCTGTGAATGGGTGCCATCAGAATGAGAGTTCAAACAGCTGATGCATCACTATAATCCACAATTAATCAATCAAGAGGTAATCAGTTAATGTCTTGTGAAGTGAAAAGCTGTGTTTGTAAGAAAAAAACCCATCATTAAGGCATTTAAACTTGAAACCATTGCTTCTGGCCAAAATACAAAGCTAGAATCTATAATACCGCTTCCTCCAGATGAAATGCTAATGTAATGCTATATTTCTCCAGATCTACTCAGATGAAAAAAAAAAAAATTACATACTGGAAGGCCTGAGGGTGCATACATTTTCAGCAAACTTTCAGTTTTCAGGTGCATTATTCAGGGAACACTTTACAATAAAGTCTCATTAGTTAATGTTAGTTAATGCATTAACTAATGACCGACACATTTGTTACAACATTATTATTAACTTTAATACATTCATTTATTTATTTATTTATTTAGTTAAAAAAAATATCATTTATTGTTAGATAATTTTAGCTTTGGCCCATTTTAATAATACCTTTGATTTTAGTAACATTAGAAAATGTTGAAATTACAATTAACTTTCTTTAGAAGTCTTTTATTATTATTGTTATTATTATTATTATTGTTAGTTCATGTTTACTAAATGTCAAATGTCTAATGTCAAAGAATGTAGTTAACACAGAAATTAATAATAATCATATAATAATAGTGATAATAATAATAATAAATAAAATTAAAAATGATTGGTAACCAATCAGTTGACGGTAGCCATTAGCTTTCATAGTATTTATTTCCTATACTATCAGTGCCTACTGTCAACTGGTTAACAACATTGTTCTTTTGTGCTCAGCAGAAGAAAGTAACTCTTACCGTTTTGAACACAAAAGAAGACATTTTGAAAAATCTAAGCAAACAGTTGACAGTAACCAAGATGTCTACCATCCATCTTTTTTTGTGGAAGAAAAAAAAAAAAAAACTCCCACAGGTTTGGAACAACCTGAGGGTTAGAAAATTATGACAGAATTTTCATTTTAGGGTGAACTTCAGCAAATGGAACATTACTGTAAAAAGATACCAAAACTGTATATTTCAGTAAGAAAATTAAGTTTATTTTAGGAATATTATGAATTTTTATATTGTCAGTAGCCTAGTGTGATGTATTTTTTTTATTATTATTTTTATTTATTTATTTTTTATTATTACAAAACGTAATAATTGATAAAACAATGTAAACGTAATTAATAATAATAATAATAATAATAATAAACTGCATTTGAAAAAGATTTGGCATTACTAAAATGTAGGGTAGATGCAAACTTTTTGTACTTTGGACTGTGTATTAAATTTAAATTACTTTTTGTTTGTTCATCGGTGCATCTGACATTTTGAGTTATACACAAGCCGTTGGTATTGACTTGGTCCTCATACATAGTAACGTGCCGTTGTATTTCACCAGGCCTTAGATTCAGTAATCCAATCCTCTTTTTTCTGAGTGCGATGGTAATAAGTAATTTTGAGTCTCTATGGTGGCTGCTGTGTCATTTGGGGTTGATTAGATGTAATCTATATGCAGTAATAGCCTTGCAGTCTGCTGTTCTGAATCTGTTGTATGTAAATCTAACACACTACATGCATCCTCCGCCGATCTGGCCTTTTCTCTTTACCCAATAATTTACATAGGAAGACAAAAAGGATTTGCCTTCCTTTCACATCAAGGCAACAGCAAACACAATAAAAGAGTGAATGTGAAAGCCCCTTCTTATTCCTGGTATTATGTGTTTTGTATCTGGATAGTATCTGGATATTTTTTAGCTGGATTTCATTTACACCTCGCATTCCAATGCGTCCTCCAGTGTCATCGGATTAAGATCCAAACCCACATACATGCAAAAATGGAAACACAAAATACATCAGAGGATGAAAACTGACATTTTCCATTATTTAAAGTAGTTTAACAATATTCACATATAATTCTAAATACTTTCTGTCAGTTTGACAGCTAAAAATAAGCTGGTTGTGATGCAGAGTCGGAAACGTCTGGATCCATTTGCGATAATACTTTAATAGTGATAAACAGGCAGTGTCAATACAACAGCATAGAGAACCACAAACACAATCCAAAATCTGGAACAGATACCGGGCTATGGTCAGGGTGGGCAGCAGAGAATCAAAGACGATAAGGCAGGCTCAAAAGGGTCAAAAGGCAACAGGCAGACAATCAGAGATCAGCAAACAGTCCTAGGTCAAAACACGGGGAATCAAAGAATCAGAAGAAATGCTCAGAATTGTGGCCCGGGACAGAGGTGCGATTCGTTACAGAGCCCCCTCCCTGTGAGCGGCTCTTGAAGCGAGGTCCATCTTGACGCCGAGGTCTGCCACGGGCCTGGGAGCTGGTCTTTCTGGATGATCCTGATGGAAGTCAGAGATGAGCGTGGGGTCCAAGATATCCTGTGAACTGACCCAGGATCTTTCCTCAGGACCGTATCCTTCCCAGTCAATTAAGTATTGCAGCTCCCTGCCTCGGCGTCGTGAATCGAGTATCTCTCGTACTCGGTAGGCCACTTCGCCATCGATGATCAAGGGAGGGGTGTTGCTCTCCGCAGCCTCGTCCTGGTCCCTCTCTCCTCTCGGACCATCGGTGGGCTTGAGCAGGGAGACATGGAATGTGGGAGAGATACGATAGTTAGCCGGCAAAGCCAAACGGTAATAAACAGGGGTTATTTGTCTGAGGATCTTGAATGGACCCACGTACCTTGGACTCAGCTTTTTACTGGGAAGCCGCAGGTGAAGATCTCGGGAAGACAGCCAGACCCATTGCCCAGATCTATACTCGGGGCCCCCTCTCCTGTGACGATCAGCTTGTGCTCTGATTCTTCGTATCGCCCGTTGTAGATGCACATGAGCGGCGTTCCATACCTCTTCACTTCTCTGATGCCAAGTGTTGACTGCGGGCAGATGAGAAACTGGCTCCAATCCTGCTGATTCTGGTGACAGTATGAACGGAGGAAGCGTGTGAGCTCTTGATTCAGACGTTCTGCCTGACCATTGGATTGGGGGTGGTATCCTGAAGTCAGACTGACGTTGATGTTTAGATGGTTACAGAAGGCCTGCCATACCCGAGAGGTGAATTGTGGACCCCGATCTGACACGATGTCTTCGAGTAAGCCATAGAACCGAAAGACTTGTTCCATTAAATCCTCTGCGGTCTCCCATGCTGTGGGGAGCTTGGGTAGAGGTACGAACCGGCATGCTTTAGAGAATCGATCAATCACGGTCAGGATAGTCGTGAAATTACGGGACCCGGGTAGATCTGTGACAAAGTCTATGGCAATGTGCGACCAGGGGGCGTTGAGGTATGGGCAGTGGCTGAAGCAGACCGGCTAGTCGTTGATGGGAGGATTTAGAGATGTTACAGGTGGGGCATTGTTGAACGAACTGGATGATATCAGCTTGTAGTGTGGGCCACCAGAAACGATTGGTAGTGAGGTGAATGGTCGCTGTGATCCCGGAGTGGCCAGAACTAGGAGTGTCATGGATCCAGTGTAGTACACGGTTACGTAGATGCTGAGGTACATATGTGCGATCGGCTGGGCAGGTTGGTGGAGTGGGTTCGGCATTCTGGGCCTCCATGATCTCAGTCATAATGTCCCATTGTACAGGAGCTATGATCAAAGTGGAAGGGAGTATAGGGTCGTGGCTGGGGCTCCTTTGGGATTGATCAAATTGTCTGGATAAGGCGTCTGCCTTGCCATTCTTGGAACCTGGCCGTTAGGTGACTTTAAAATCGAATCGAGCAAAGAACAGTGACCATCGGGCCTGCCTTGAGTTCAAACGTTTGGCCGTTTGGATGTACTCTAAGTTGTGATGATCTGTGAGTACTACAAATGGCAAATTCGCCCCCTCCAACCAGTGTCGCCATTCCTCGAGGGCGGCCTTCATAGCTAAGAGCTCTCTGTCGCCGACATCGTAGTTCTGCTCTGCTGTGTTCAATTTTCGGGAGAAGTAGGCACAGGGAAATAGTTTGGCTGGGTTACCTTGACGTTGTGATAGTACAGCGCCTACCCCTGTGTTGGAAGCTTCGAGCTCTACGATGAATTCCTTCTCTGGATCTGGGTGGTGGAGAATGGGCGCAGTGGTGAATTTCTCTTTGAGCAGTTGGAAAGCTTTGACTCTCTCTGGGGTCCACTGTAAGCGATTGGTGGTTTTCTTGACAAGAGATGTGAGGGGAGCGGCAGTGATACTGAAATTTCTAATAAACCGTCGATAGAAATTGGCAAACCCCAGAAAGCGTTGTAGTTCTTTCACTGTAGTGGGTAGTGGCCAATTGACGACAGACTGAACCTTACGATCGTCCATGGGTACGCCCTCAGAACTGATGATGTAACCCACGAAGGCCACGCGAGTTTGATGAAACTCACATTTCTGCAGTTTGGCATATAGCTGGTGTTCGATGAGGCGTTGAAGAACAGCTCTGACCTGTTGGACATGGGAATCATAAGACTCCGAGTAAATCAGGATGTCGTCAATGTAGACAATGAGAAATTGATGTAACATGTCCCAGAATGCCTCATTTATGAATGCCTAAAATACTGAAGGACTGTTGGCAAGCCCGAACGGCATGGCGAGATATTCATAGTGCCCAGTGGTAGTGGAGAAGGCCGTCTTCCATTCATCCCCCTCTCGGATTCTGATCAGATTATAAGCATTGCAGAGATCCAATTTGGTGAAATATTTAGCCTTGCGCAACTGTTCAAGTGCTGCAGGGGAAGTGGATAACGGTATTTTATGGTGATGTCGTTGAGGTTTCAATAGTCGATACACGGACGGAGACCCCCATCCTTCTTTTTTACGAAGAAGAAACCCGCAGAGGCTGGTGAGGTAGAGGGTCGAATAAATCCCTTGGATAATTCCTCCTTAATGTAGGCATTCATGGCTTCAGATTCGGGCTGAGAAAGGGTAAATATTCGGCCCCTGGTGGGCATGGCTCCCGGAACCAGATCTATGACACAGTCATGGGCTCGATGAGGAGGCAACTGTGTGGCATTCTTCTCACTGAAAGCGATGACTAAGTCTTGGTATTCGACAGGCAAGCCCGAGTGGTTGGGTTCAGCAGGGTTGGTAGTCAATGGAAAGGTCTTGGCGAGGGGTTTTAGACACTGTTGTTGGCAGTTGGGAGACCACTGAGTTATTTGTCGGTCTGTCCAGGAGATAGTGGGGTTGTGCTTCTCCAGCCACGGGAGACCGAGATTTATGGGATGATGTGGGGACTCAATGACAAACAGTCGGATTGTTTCAGAATGTAGAGTGCTGGTTTGCAGGGTTAGATCCTGGGTGATAAAAGTTATGCTCCCAGGTCCTAAAGGACGTCTGTCTATCGCTGCCAATGCCACCCGGGGTTCACATGTAAGGAGAGGAAGATCATGCAGTTAAGCAAACGATTCGTCTATGAAGTTACCTGCTGCACCTGAATCAATAATGGCCACTGTTTCAACCCATCTCTCCTTAATCTTTAAACAAAAAGTTATTTATAAAGATTCCCCAGAAGGTAAAGAACTCACAGAAGCAGGCTTTTGGCGAACAGGTCTGGTAGGACAGGAAGCGCGGAGGTGTCCAGGTTGTCCACAGTACAAGCAAAGATGGTTCTGGATTCTTCTTTCTCTCTCCTCAGGGTGAAGGTGAGTTAAGCCGATCTGCATGGGTTCGGGGTCAGGGCTGAAAGAGGGTGATACGCTGGGGCGAGTGGGATAAGCACCTCGTCGGGCTCGCATCAAATTGTCTATGCGAATGGCGGTCTCCATGAACTGCTCCAGAGTTTTGCCCTCATCGCGACATGCCAGCTCCGATTGCAGATCAGTGGTGAGTCCCTTTCGGTAGAGTAATTTAAGCGGATTCTCCTCCCAGCCTGCCTGTGCTGCCAGCGTGCGGAAAGTTAATGTGTACTCGGCAGTGGTGTCTTTACCCTGACGTAGACTGAGTAATTGCTCACCAGGTTCTTTCCCTCCCGCGGAATGCTCAAACACTTCTTGAAATTGGCGGAGGAAATCTGCGTATGAAGGAAAGGTCATGCTTCTTCCCTCCCATATAGCGGTAGCCCAGTCCAATGCCTTCCCAGTTAGTAGGGAGCATAGAAATGAAACCTTGCTGTCGTCTGTGGGGTACAGATGGTGTTGTTGATTCATGAACAGAGAACATTGAAGCAAAAATCCTTTACACTTGGTGGTGGTTCCGTCTAATTTATCAGGAAGACTGAGACGTGGGTTACTGTTGAGCAGATTCAGACTAGGATCTGGGTGAGCAGACGCTGCAGCTGGAGGGGCTGATGCAGCAGAGGGTGGTGTGAGTGCTCGCATGGTTCTTACCAACTCCTCTGTGAGTGAGGTGAGCTTGAGGAGTTGTTGTTGGTAGGCAGCTAGCATGGAAGCTTGTGAAGAAATTTCGGTGACCAAATGATACAGAGTCGCTGGATCCTGTTGTGGCGAAGTCATCTGTGATGCAGAGTCGGAAACGTCTGGATCCATTTGTGATAATACTTTAATAGTGATAAACAGGCAGGGGGCATGTGGGTAATGTAGTCCAAATGAGATTAGTACTCTGGTGAAGGTGCCCTCCGGTGGCGATCGGGGAGAGCCACAGAGGTGCGATTCGTGACACTGGTGATCTATTGTTTCCCAACTTCAGAAGCATTCCCATGAGTAAAGGATGCTAATAGGGATTAAATATGGGGGAAAAAGAGAGAAAATCAAGTTTTAAAGCACCCCAGCAAAAATAGACCATGAGAAATGTGAGTGAGAATCTGAGGAGAGATATGACAGATCCAATATGTAGTCCAGTGGAATAACTTATTAGATCTGTTTCATTAAATTGGGTGACCAGATCATAATGTCTAATGTCTTTGTCAAAAACCACAACACAGCATGCCAAAGTAATGGATAATAATTATTTGTAGTGCACATTTGACTAAGCATTGTAAGCAGACTACAAACATGCATTTGGATTTAGACCTTTGGATGTAGACAGAACCAAAGTCCCTTTCAAGGAAAGTCCATTCACTCGGCCGCCATATTTGCAATGCCTCCGGGCAGCTCAAACAAGACCAAGTCCTATCTAAACGAATGGGGGAATCCTGAAATCTCAAAAACTGCTCGCTGAACTCGCGATTAAATTACATATTTCAAATCAGCAACAAAATCTGAAATGAACTGCCCCATGAATGTTGTTTCTTATGCTCAAATAGCATTTAAAAAGCTTATTTTTCAGGCTAGACCAGCCAATGCATATGAGTAGTTCCAATGTGCTTATGACTGTGCAATGTGTGCATGCGGCTGCTCTAGCCTCCGGTTTCTATGGGAACCGGAGCTTCCAACGGCCGCTGCAGTGACGCAATGACTTTACCAATCAACGATTGGCTCTTTCATTTAGAAGCCGGGACTGTCCCGCCATATTGCGCGTTGCAGTTTCTCCCATTCATAAGTATAGGAGTGAACCGTCTTTGTATTTCTATTATAGAATAATCTTTGACAGAACTCGTCCCTGATCATGATCTGATTACCGAAAACATGTTAAAGCTGATTGTAAAGGAGGCCTCTTTTCTCAAAGGAAATGATGCAGATGGATTGATATCCTGTTGTTTTCTGAGGCTTGCTGCTTCTGACTATTTTAATGCAGGTTGTATCCTTTTTTTTAAGAGCATACAAAGCCGTTTATGCTCAGTATTCATCAGATGTTCTTGACCATGGACAAAAGAGGAAAAAAAGAGAGCCCAGTGCATTCATCAATAAAAGAAGCTTGATGTGAGAATACTAAATACATTTATATTATTTTTCCTGCAGAGAAAGGAACGGCCTTCAAAGTCCTCTGGGCTAGTGAATGAAACATACAGACAGCAGCCACAACAAAAACCTTGTGCCTCAGTAAGCTAATTAAAGATTTGTTCACTTATTATTACACATTATAGAATTCATTATTTTAGATAAATTAAATAAGATCAAAGTAATTTGAAATATTACCTGCTAGTCCACGGAGAGAGAGAGTTTTTTTTTTTTTAAGACAAAAAGACAAAAACTGGTGTAGAGCAACAAGAGTCATTAGAATTTTCCCTTAAGAATTTTCCTGCTGATAAAAGCATGCTCCGTTTTTTTTCCTAAACAGTTGAACGTGACTGTTATTACTTTGGTTGTTGTACGTATTACGGCAGTTCAGAAATTAAACGTCCACTGAGAGACGCTAAAAGGTAAATGCTCTATTGAATTTGAAAATAATGTACCACCTACACTAAATTCTACCCTAAACCTAACTGATAGCGTTAAAAGAGCCAACATAGGATAATGCGCATCTAGCAGTAGTAGTAGTTACTTTTATTAAACCCATGGGGAAATTTCAACATGTTCTCACTCTACAGTGGCCATATGTGCTATTTATACAGACACGTATACACGTATAAATACAGAGAACGATTAAAGCAATGCAAATACGCGTACATGTTTGTTCATTCATTGTATGATGCCAAAGTACCGCGAGAGTGATTTGAAAGCATAAGGAGCTGTCTCCTCTGCTCTCTATAGCTCTCCTGAATGTCACGAGCCAAATGTCATAGCCAAAACGTGGATATTTTAGGCAATATAGAAATCCTGGCAAGGATACATCCCATAAAAATGGCCCTTATGGTCACCCTATCTCACTCCCAACTCGTCACATATTGACACTTGGTCAGGACCCCTTAGCATCGCTTTTTGACACTCAAGGTTGACATAGATCGATAGATTGACAGCAACATATTGACATAGTGACTTATACATAAGTTGACTTATACACACATACACAAAAGAGACAGAAAGCGAGAAAAGAAAAGAAAAAAAAAAAAAAAAAAAAATATATATATATATATATATATATATATATATATATATATATATATATATATATATGTGTGTGTGTGTGTGTGTGTGTGTGTGTGTGTGTGTGTGTGTATACAGACAAACGGGGAGGAGAAAAAAAAAAAAAAAAGCACAGGCTGTAAATACACTATATTGCCAAAAGTATTGGGTCACCCCCTTCTAATGAACAGGTTTGACTACTTTAGTAATTTCCATGAGTACAAATCTTAATGTTTAAGCATATAATGATATTCTAGGGAATTGTGTGCTTCTAATTTTATAGCAACAGTTTGGACAGGACCCTTTTCCATTCTAACATAACAATGCCTCTGTGTATAAGGCAAGGTTCAAAAATAAATGATTGATTTAGTCAGTGTGGAAGAACTTGACTGGTCTGCAGAAAGTCAAGTCCTAATCCAAGCTGAACACCTCTGGTGTGACTTTAAATGCAGAACTTGAGCCAAAAACTCCACCAATGACTTGTACATATGGGTACAGTCATTTTAGACACTTCCAAAACTGTTGCAACAGAGATGGAAATACAATTTTTAAATACATGAATTATGTTTTCATCTTTGTTGCCACAGTTTTGGAAGTGCCTTTTTCTGTTCTAAAGAAGGGGGTGTCCCAATATGTTTGTCCATATAGTGTATGTACAAATCATTGGTGTTTGGTGATGAGTTTTTGGCTCAAGATCTGCATTTAAAGTCACACCAGAGGTGTTCAGCTTGGATTATGACTTGGCTTTCTGCAGACCAGTCAAGTTCTTCCACACTGACTAAATCAATCATTTCTTTTTTAACTTTGCCTTATACACAGAGGCATTGTCATGTTAGAATAGAAAAGGGTCCTGTCCAAACTGTTGCTTTAAAATTAGAAGCACACAATTCCCTAGAATATCATTATATGCTTAAACATTAAGATTTGTACTCATGGAAATTACTAAAGTAGTCAAACCTGTTCATTAGAAGGGGGTGACCCAATACTTTTGGCAACATAGTGTATATGGATGTGGTAGTTTAAACAGGTACAGAGATAAGTTAAATCCATAGTTTCATGAGTTGTAATAGTAATTATTATTATTATCCATTCAATTTCTGTGTTATTTGTTGAAAAAAAAGATATTATAGATGGAACTGCACTAAGTATTAAATAGACATCAATACAATTTACAAAAGTAATAATATTGTAATATAATATTATACAGCGGAAAGAGCAATAGGTGTGATCATCAATATGAGTATACAAGCGTATCCTATTAAAGTGTAGTTGGACTTTTTGGTTGAGTGATTTCAGAACAGTGTTCCATGCACAGATTCTCATGTAGGAAAACTTTCAAAGTCAGTATATAGATGAAAACAAAACAAGGATCCAATAATGACACAGACAGATGATAGCCTACTTTTAAAATTGGAGGACAAAAATTGGGTCCTAGTGGAGTTATAATAATAAATAAGAATTATTATTAACAATAATAATAATAACAATAATAATAATAATAATAATAATAATAATAATAATTGTAATAATAATAGTAATAATAATAATAATAATAATAATAGTAATAATAATAATAATAATAATAGTGGGTATGGGGTGGAAGCAGTGGGAGCAGAATTGATTATAATAATAATAACAATAATAGTAAGAAATGGACTAGTCGGTAACATTATTGTAGATAACCTCATACCCCTCTAGGTCCCACAGCCACTCCATCCACACCGGCTAGCGCAATCAACAGACCCATCGGCACAGCCCCCAACCCCGCCTATGATCTATCTCGTCTCTCCTCCCTGCCAACAATAAGACCAGACTCCCGTACCAGTAAATACAGTTTTGTAATTTATTTTATCTTCTTCCCCAAAGGGGAACTGGGCCACCACAACAGGCACCTCCAGACCAGGCTCCCGTAGTCTGGGTGTGACCCGAAGGATGACTGTTCATTATTAATATTTGTATGTATATATTCGAGGTGTTCATATGTTTGCATCAGTTGAGCCCTTTTTACGTTGTAACCTTGGGTATAATCGTGGTGTTCACTAGTTAGCTCCCTAGCCAGAGACACCACTTACAGCCCAGATTATACTCTTATTCTGTCAAATTAGGTGAGATAGGGCAAGGCCAGCAGAGGCAGCAAATAGAGGGAGCAGGTTACCAAAACAAAAATGTAGATAGTGCCCGTGCCGACAAGACGTACTGTACTCTCTCTCTCTCTCTATACTGTATATATATAGAGAGAGAGAGAGAGAGAGAGACATATACGTATACACATATACAGTACATACATACACACACATATACATATACAAATATCAATACTTCCACCACTGATAATAATAGTAATAATAATGGTAATAATATGCAGAATTTATAAGTATCTATAAAAAAAAAAGAAATAGGACATCCTCATAGTCAGTTATCATATAGCTATCATATAGTTATAATATAATTGTATAGTCAATTACATACACTTGTATACACATACATACACATTATAAGTAATTGTTGAACAGTATATTAAATAATATTCATGCTTTATTCTTCTATTGTAAAGGCAGTTTGTGTTTACATTACATTTAGCAGACACTTTTGTCCAAAGCGACTTACAGTGCATTCAGGATATACTTTTTTTTTTTTTTCTTTTTTATCAGTAAGTGTGTTCCCTGGGAATTGAACCCACGACCTTTTGCGCTGCTAACACAATGCTCTACCACTGAGCCACAGGAACACATATATCTCATGGGACTTAATCATGAGACTTGATTGGGACATCAGCCCACCAGCTAGGTTTATTCAATATTTAATGATAAGAGCAGAGGTCTGAAAGTTATATTAAATCTGAATAACTGGTTTTGTGTTTTTGATGTTTGTTGTTCTTGAATGATATGTTCCCTTAACAGATGTAGCCACTGTGTAGTTGATATTTGACATTTATTTTTCCAGTTAAGTATTATTGTTTTCTTGGCAATAGCTAGAGACATTAGTAAAGGTATTGAATGTTTAAAATATGGGTTAATTTGAGAGGTATCACCCAGGAGGCACAGTACAGGGAGCGTTGGAATTGTTTTGAAAATTTCTGTTAATTTTATTGTGACATCTATCCAGAATTGAAGGACTGGTTGACATAACCAAAATGCATGAAGGTAAGAGTCTTGTGTATTTAAATTGCAATTGGTACGTCTGTTAGAAGTTCCTAGGCCCATTTTAAACATCTTGCGTTGTGTAATGTATGTTCTATGTACAACTTTATACTGAATTAATTGGATATTTGTGTTTGTGCTGAAAATAAAGGTATTTCTGCAAACTGTTTTCCAGAATTCCTCTTCTGTGTTGATACTGAGGTCTTTCTCCCATTGTTTGACTGGTGCTGCTGTATTTGTGTCTATAGATGATAGCAAAGTGTATAGTTTCGTAAGCGTCTTTACTGAATTACTAATTGTGCTAATATGTTTTAAAATTGGGGGAGGTTGTGCGATATCTTTGATTCCAGTTGTGGTTTTAATAGAATTTCTGATTTGTAGATAGTAATAGTAGTGTTCTTTTCCTAAATTAAATTTCTGCATTAATTCTGTAAATGTAATGAAGGTGTTACCCGGAAACAGGTGACATAAACGTGTGATGCCTTTCTCCTTCCATTTGGTATTGTTGAGCGGGCTATGGTTGATCGTAAAATCTGGGTTATTCCATATAGGTGAATTGATGTGTGGAGTGAGCACATGATTTGTCAATGTATTAGTTTACCACCAAGCATTGAGGGTTGTATTAATCATCAAATTTGTAAAAAGATTTTGTTGTTTGATTTTTTTTTTTTTTTTTTTTTTTGTGAGTGATGGAAGATAAGATATAGTAATGTTTTTACATTCTGCTTGTCCTAATTCTAACCATGGGTTTTGGATAGTGCCGTATCTTATCCATTTGCAAAGATATTGTAGATGAGATGCTAAGTAATAGTGTAGAAAATTTGGTGCTGCTAAATCGCCTTGAGCTTTATTTATTTATTTATTTATTTATTGTAGCTTTTGTAAACTTATTTTAGGGTTCTTGTTTTTCCAGTAGAACTTGCTTATTATTTGATTTAGTGAAGTAAACAATTTCTTAGTTGGCTGTACATGTGTCATAGTGAATAAGTAAAGGACTTTTGGTAGTATACACATTTTAACTGTTGCTATTCGACCTATAATGGAAAGTGGTAGATTCATCCATCTAGTCAAGTCATCTTCTATTGTTTTTAATAGTGAAATAAAATTAAGGTTAAATAAGTCTGACAAGTTCTGGGAAATCTTTATTCCTAAATATGTAATATTATTTATTGTGAATGGTGTGTCCTGTATACTAGTGTCATGTGAATTCATATTCAGTGGTAAAATGGTTGATTTGGTCCAGTTTATGGAATAGTCTGATATAATAGAGTATTTGTTAATGAGTTTAATTATTTCTGATAGTGATATTTTGGGGTTTTGTAGAAAAAGTAATATATCATCTGCGTATAAGGAAATTTTATAATTAGTGTTGTGTGATAATATTCTACAGATATTTTCATTCTGTCTTATTGCGGCAGCAAGAGGTTCTATAAATAAAGCGAAGAGTAGTGGAGATAAGGGGCAGCCTTGTCGAGTCCCTTGCTGAAGCTGGAATGGTGATGATATTATACCATTTGTTATGACAGATGCTAATGGTGTACTATATAATGTTTTAATCCAGTGGATAAAGGAGCCTCCGAACACAAATTTTGTAAGTGTTGTATGGAGAAAGTATCAATTAACTTTACAAAGGCCTTTTCTGCATCCAGTGATACGATTATTGTTTTTTTCTTGTTTTATTTACATAGATTCATTATATTGAATAATCGTCTGGTATTATTTGATGATTGGCGTCCTTAAATGAAACCTGTTTGATCTGGATGGATGAGGGATGAAATTACTGATTCCAGACGGGTGGCTAAAGCTTTACTTATTATTTTTAAATCTGTATTAATAAGAGATAATGGGCGATAACTAGTGCATACTGTTGGGTCTTTATTTGGTTTGAGCAGAATTGTAATTAATGCTGTGTTAATATGTGTTGGAATAGATGAATTATTTTTAATTTCAGTTGTCATTTGCATGAATAATGGTGATATAGTCGACCAGAAGTGTTTATAAAATTCCGGTGGGTATCCATCTAAGCCTGGGGCTTTATTGTATAATAATGAGTCGAGAGCCTGTTTGTATTCGGTTTCTGATATAGATTCATCTAATGATTCTCTTTGGGTTGAGGTCAAACTAGGTAGAATTAATGTATTGAGGAATGAATTAGTGTCTTTGATTTTAGGATCTTTATCATTGCTGTACAGATGTTTATAGAATGTACGAAAGGTGTCATTGATGTCTTGTATGGTGTGGAGTGTCTTCCCTTCTGAGTTCTTAATTACAGGGATTAGTGTTTTTTCTCTATTACGTTTGAATAGATTAGCTAGATATTTACCTGATTTGTTATTATGTTCAAAGTGTGTATATCTTAGACATTGTTTTTGAAATTCTATCTCTTTATTTATAATATCTTCATACTCATATTTTGTTTTATTAATCTCCTTTAAGGTCTGTTCATCAGGATTATGAGAGTAGATATTGTGTAATATATGCATTTTGTTTTCTAAGTCTTTTTCTAGTTTTTGTTATTTTTTGTGTTTATGTGTAGAATATGATATAATTTTTCCTCTTAATAGAGCTTTAGCTGTCTCCCAAAAAATTACTGCAGAAGTGCCTGGTGCCCCATTCTTTTTTAAAGTATTCATTAAAGTCTTTTTTTGTAGCATTTGTATTATTGATAGTTATAGTGATCAGAGCATGATCGGATATGATGATAGGATTAATTGTTGTAGTTTTTAAAATGTCTGGAATGAGAGAGTTGCTTGTTAAGAAATAATTAATACGCGAAAATGATTTATGAACTGTTGAGAAATAAGTGTATTTTCTTGAATTTGGGTTTGTCAGTCTCCAGCTATCGCCAAGACCGGGATCAGTCATGTATTGTTTAATGATTTCTGTGGACTGCCATGGTTTAAATTGTGGTGGCGTGATCGATTTGTCTTGAGTTGGATCAATAACTGTATTAAATTCGCCTCCAATTATGATAACTGATTGAGAAAGGTTGGCTATAGATGAGAAAAAATTATTGAAAAATTGTGGGTCATCCGCGTTAGGTCCATATACATTAGCAATGGTCATTATTTTATTATTAAAGGATATGTTGATGATAACGTATCGTCCTTCTGGGTCACATATAGCTGATTGATTAATGACTGCAATGTTTTTACTGATTAATATAGCTACACCTCTTTTCTTTGAGTTGTAAGATGCAGAATATATTTGTGTTAATTGTGTGTTTGTTAATTTTTTATGTTCTGATTCCAAAAGGTGGGTTTCTTGTAATAGACATATATCTGCCTTGAGTTGTTTAAGGTTGTTTAAAATTTTGGAACTTTTAGCTGGTGAGTTGATGCCCCCGTACATTCCAGCTTACAATTTTTAGATGTGACATTTTATGTTAAGATGGTTTGTTACTTTATTTAATATCTATACCCTATAATATAATCTAGACCGCAAAATTACACATAAAACACATTCAATATCAGGCAAACACAACATGAAGCCATAAGAACATTTGGTTACAAAAGAGCATACAGATAACATATTTGGACTGCAGCCGACAGGTGTTTATTGCTTATTTCGTATTGCATTCATTGGCCAATTTCTTTCTTTTTTCTTTTTTTTTTTTTGATACACAGAGGTACTTTAGCGTCACTTTCGACTTGCAGGGTATTGTTTTCAGTTTTCTTAATTTAATGGTTTGCATGCATTTGTAAAATAAAAAGGAATAATTTTACATAAATTTATACTTTCATTGGAGCACCTAACCCCACCCCTACCCTACCACTTCTGAACAATATAAAACAGGCAAATATAAGTACAGTCAGTTATTGCAAAACCTGACCATAAACGAGCAGTATAAAATCATTACAAACAAGTCCTGTCGCATTCCAAGTCTTCTGAAGCCATACAATATCTTTATGTGAAGAAGAGAGTAAAACCTAAGGTTTTAATCGCTGAAAATGATCCCACTCCGTTAATGCGCTCACATCTCATTCAAGAAGGTATGCCTGTAGCATTACGCAATCGTTCATGAGACACACAAGAGCCAATAGCATTTCACAACCAAGGCTGACATAAGGCTTCTTCTTGTGGCAGTTTTTGAATTTGCGCACAGACTGCAGAGCACACAGAATGAGCTTTATGGCAGACGGAGGCAGCAATCGCGTCTATTGTAGAAGATTTTTATTAATCAAAATATAAATTAATCAAGTATAATGAATGTGAATATAGCCATTTATGTATCAAGTTATTCTACTATTATAAACATGTTTCTGCCTGTGTATAGAGGCCAGCATGAGAAGAGGATGTGCAGACATACATTTTGTGCTGAAACTGCACATCCTGTTGTGACATTAGACAAAAACTATACGTTGGTGCCTCTTCTTTAACGTATATGGAGGCCTCCTGTCCGCTTCCTGAAAACA
This sequence comes from Spinibarbus caldwelli, assembly GCA_039654775.1. Lineage (NCBI taxonomy): Eukaryota > Metazoa > Chordata > Actinopteri > Cypriniformes > Cyprinidae > Spinibarbus > Spinibarbus caldwelli. The sequence goes on from CM077257.1 coordinate 21,922,596, forward strand.
GACTCGAGGCACATCCAAAAAAAGGTAAACAATAAGATATAGGAAATGTATTGAACACGCCTTAGGAGAAAAATCTGTATATAAGAGGTTGCAAACCCAGATTCGGGAGATTCTCTGCAGGGTCTCTCAGGCTTCATTATCACATATAATAAAGTCTTATCTTCTGGCATCAAAACTCCAAGACTTTGAGAATGATTCCTCACAGCAGCGGCAGAAGCCACCACAAATTGGCGTCACGAACAGGATTGGAAAGGAGCAGAGGGTGGAAGACCACATTGGGTGGACTTTGACGAGCAACACAAATTAAGTGGCCACTAAAAAGGTAGGCAGTTTTTGCTTATATAAATGGTTTGTGTTGTTGGCCAAAGTGTGCCCATGGTGGTAAGAACGCTTGAAAATGCTCCTCCAAATTTTAAAGAACTATATAAGACAAAAAGAAAAAAGGGGTTTTGATTCCAGAAGAAATAATTGCATGCACAGATCTGTTTTACTGTTAAGAGGGCCTTTGATGGATAGCAGTAAATGAGGGCAGATTGTGCATGCAAAAATCTGTGTTTACTGTCAAGTGGGCTTTGATAGATGACGTAAACGTTAAGCAGATATACATTGCATGCAATGGTCTGTGTTTATTGCTAAGTGGGCCTTGAAGGATAGAAATAAACGTTAAACAGATAAAGTATGGAGAAGCGCGCAAAGTCCTGCGGATACCGCTCTGGTCTCAGAGGTCTGTACGGGTAGGCAAAAATTCCTGCTAGGTTCTGTTTTTACTGTGTTGAGGAAGTGTATCAGTGAAAGAGCAAGTAGAGCTAACAGGTCACTCAGGAAGAGTGTAGTGTAGTCTGTTTTAATGTGTCTGTGTCGGTGTCTGTGTGAATGACTGTGGTTGTATGAGAAAATAAATAAATTCCGTATTAGGTGGGCAGAAGCTGCGCACCCCTCCTGGACCGTCACTTAAGTGTGACCTGGCAGAGGCGGACGCAGCTCGTGCCCACCTGAGAGGGATGAATGAGTGTATGAGCCCTATTTAAAAAAAAGGGACAAAGGATGAGTGTATGAGCCCTAAAGAATAAAGGGACTTGCATGAATGGTATTTAAAAAAAAAAAAAAAAAAAAGTGTTCTAAGATATGGACTTTGCAGAATATTGAAATAATAATAGATTAATTAAAATAAGATATACATTTATTATTATAATGACGTCTTAATAGATGAATGAAAATATTGCACGTGCTTAAAACTTTATATCTTATATCTGAAGACGTCTAAAATTTGTATCTTGTTGTCCCTGGGAGATGGTGAGAAAGTTAATCCATTACAGAGTTTCAGAAATTTGGGTTTGAGTTAAAAAGAGATAACTTGTGTTGTGCAATGTTGAATGAGAGCAAGATTGGGTGACCAAGTTCATAGAAAATTTTCATTCAAAAGCTATAGGGCATTTTACAATAATAGCAGAACTTGTTGATTAAATAATTAAATAAAATAAAAGGAATTATTTTATGTTGGTTGGGGAAAATTCACTCAACATTACTAGATTATTCTGAACCATGTATGCAAATATAGAAGAAAAATTAGGATTGAAGTCTTTAGTTTACCATACACGTCATGCTGTTGTAAAAGGAAAGATTCTTTTGTTTAATTGTAGTATATAATAAAGGTAGATTACTGCTGCTTTCTGCATTTTGCAAAGAAATAACTGCTTGCTGTATTTCTGCAATGAAGAACTTGCGTTACTAAAATAGAATAAGGGAACTGCTGTTTTTAACCAGATGAGACCTTTTTTATTAAGGGACCATTGAAAGAGATGGTTGAAAAGTGAAAATTAGATAAAAAGCTGATTGCTCCGACACAATTTGGTCAGAGTTTACAAAGGTGCAATTTGAATAATGCAGTCTCTGAGTGTTAAGATTTCAGATGGCTTCTGGATCAGTGCCTTGACAAGGGGAAGCAATGAACTGAAGTCTGTTTAACAATGCAGCGAAGAAGCAAAGACACAGCTGCAGAAAGAAGAAGAGAGAGGGGCTGATGGACTTTCAACTCCCCTCCTGAAAGAGGAGTGCACACTTCTACATGGAGAAAGGCTGACTTAAAGCAGGAAAAGGTAAATCTTTCACTTGAGACTTTTCCTGAGGGTGAAGAGAACATCCTGAAATGCAAAACTCTGGCAGGAACAATCAAAAGCCAGACTGAGGAGAGGCAGAGAAACAATGGAGATCATACACCACAACATCAGGCCTTTGAGTGTCATCACAGACTTACGACCCAGTGCAACAACCAAACAGCTTCAACAGAATGATGATCAAACTAGAAGCACTTCCATCCCTTCCCTTTGCGTGGACAGGTGATGCACATTTACTTGATCACTTTAGAGACTGTTTCAAATTTTGTTAATTATTTTATTAACTATATTAATCTTGACTATTCACTGGTCTCACAGCAGTTCTTTGAATTCTGTGTTTTAACTAACGTTCTCAATCTGCTTTTCAATAGGTAATAGTCCAGCCTTGTGTCTTAAAGAATAAGGAATTTAAATAGACAAAAGTGGGTGCTTGACTCACCAATCAGATAAAAATGGAGCTGGATTTGGCATAGTGAGGGCTATTTTATTAACCAACTAGGGGAGAAATGTACAACTGAATTACTGACAACAATGCTGAACTCTTTGGGAAAAAAACAAACAAAGGGTAGACAATATGTCTAACAGAAAAATAAATATATATGGCTGATAAAATAAAAATACTGGTCACTCCATTTTGTTTAATGGTAATTTTCTAGGGCTAGATTTCATAAAATCATAAAAAAAAAAAAAAAAAAAAAAAAATGTACTCCAAAGATCCAAAATCATGAAATCACATATGCTGTCATCACTGGGGATAACAAAATAGAAATGTTGATGGCCATGGATCCTAGATTATGCAGAGATCTCCAATCCTCTTCTCAAAGTAGCTCATGAGCAATAACAAAAAGTATTTGACTAAACTTTAAATTAGACAAACAAGTGACATTTGAGAAATTACAATTGGCTATCTCAACTGCACACTGCCCAAGACAATTATTCTAAACAAATTAATCTATTACATATTGTTTGAGAAAAAAAAAAAAGAAAAAAAAAAAAAAAAAAAGAAGAAGAAAAAAAAAAAAAAAAAAGGAGGTTTAAACTGCAGTGTTAAATTAAATCTTATAGTGATTGATGTTGTCCAGATGCATATGACATCTAGAAACTATGTGGAATGCTTCCAGGTCTACGCTCAGTAGAGTGTAACGAAAAAGTTCATGTTTTCCTATTCAGAATCTGTGGCGTTCCACAGCTAAAATCATCCAGTTCACAATCGACTGAGGTCTCACAGAGAAAAATAGGTTTTGGCCAAAAGGGGTGTGTGAAAGAGTGTGAAAAAGTATGAATGATGTTGTTGTATGGAGTGAAAGAAGGTGTCTGACGAGACACTGAGGCAAATCAATTATTTTGCCAAAAGAGCTGTATGCAAATGTTAATATGTGGGCCCACAGGGCAAATTATGCCCAGTAAAATAATGACCATGGATGAATTTGGTTAAGTTTCCTGGTCAGCACCTAGGTTAGTGTTGTGGCAAAAAGAAAAACAGTGCCACACTTGCGCAGCGTATAACATGGGAAGGCAAAGCAAGCAAGCTTACTCTGTCCACCCCACATCTAACTTTCTTTTCAGCATATCATGATGGAGCTGATTCTATGTCAAAAGGATAAAATAGTCTTTCTGACTGTTAACATAAAGTGGGTTGAGTGTTTTCCAGATCAAAAGACCTATGCTACTGAGCAACATAGACCTAGGAAATTATCTAGTGATATAGGGGAACTCAGTTTATAAAACAAAGAGATAACTGAATTAGCAAATTGTTGAGAATAAATTTCAAATGAATTGAAAAATTATAAGGATGCAGATAACTGAGTAAAACCAAATTCTTTATTACATTATAGCAAATGGGTAGTAGCCCTATACTCATTGTATTGACAGAACTGGATTTGTGAGAGCTCAAAAAAGGGGCCAGGACAGCCCTCAACCCACATGAAATTTCCACAGGTCACACCAAGAAGGACGACTGGCCAGATGAGCAAATGAGCATGCTTGATATCACTAACAAAAACTCTAAAGGTTTCCATTTCCAGGTGACAGCAGTTCTATCAAGGCCAGGGAATGGTCTGCTCCACCAATAAGAACCAGTGAGTGTGCAGTTATGATCTCAAGGAAGAGTCTTGCATTGACCTGCAAAATGGTTGCAGAGGGACATCTGGGTCCACATCTCTCACCTTAAAATACACCAACCAGCTTCAACAACCCCACACAACATGAAATGAGGGATGAAGGGCGTGCTAGTAACAACCCTCCCTTGCCAAGGAGGGAAAGACCAATGCAACGACTCGCAAAGAGTCTCCCTGGTGAAGATGGAATGAGTGATGGGACAGCTAACGAGATGATCAAAATACTTGGGAGCAGATGTGGGCCGATAAATGGAAAAGAGGAAGTGGGAAGAGAAGGAAACAGACAAGCAGACAACTCAGGAGAAAGTGACAAGAAGAGACCAGTGAGACAAGATGAAGTGCAAACTGATGACAACTCAAAAAGAGATAAGCAAGGAGCTCACATTCTTTTGTGAAAGAAGCAGAAAAGTGAAAAGATATCTGATGATCATCACATGCCTAATGCATCTAATTCTACAAGCTCAAGCCGAAGACAACAGCACCCAGACTTCCCTAGAACTGACTTTTCAACCCTCGAATGAATCTAGCAGTGGCTATGACTTAATCCAAAAAGACCAAGAACTAGATGAGGAGGAAAATTATCCAGACAAAACAGACACATTGTAGATAATAATCATATCAGTTACAAGAAAATGAGCAATTCAAATGTTTTATGGGAAAAGGTAGACAAAAACAGTTGGTATAAATGGGTAAATTACACAGCAGAAAAAGAAAAACTGGAAAACTGCATAGTTTGCTTTGAAGCAAAACCAATTTTATATATTGTACCAATACCTATACACAGGTCTCGTTGTCGAATATTTCATGATGAATGGTTTAAGAAATGTCCAGGACTATCTAATGCAATGGGGTTTGAGGTAGTGAGATTGGGAGGTAAATGCTTTATAGCAAGAGGCAAAGAAATAAATGTCTTTAGAAACTGTACCCAAAAATGGCATTTTGCCCATATTGGTGCCAGTTTCTCCAATCTACAACAAACTACAGAGAAGCAACTGAATTACATTACATACATACCCGTGAATGGCCAATAGTATGGAAAAAATAAAAATACAAAATTCAAAAGCCACAAGGAAAAATACACTTAATGGTAGATAAAGAATTTGAATGTAACGAGTAAAAGGGAAATATTGACATAGGAAGATTTGAAGGGAAATGCATCAAAATATGGAAAATATCACAATGTAAAGATGATTATTTAGGGATAAAAGAAGGCCTACCACCTATAGGCCTATTTGATGAAATTGATATTGCATTGGCAGACATATGGTAGATGTGTGGATTAGAATAAGGCCTCGTGCCAACATCACCAGAAAAATGGTCAGGATTAGGTACTAGGGTTATGGTGACACATACAATGAGTCACATCTCTCTAGAAGAGGAAGCAAAAAATGAACAGAAAGTCAGATCCAAAAGAGCCTATGAAAAAGACCCTGCAATTTATATAGATTCAAATAGTCAACTTAAAGGCATACCTAACAAATTTAATGCAACAGATGAAGTAAAATCAGGGTTTGAATCAATATTAATTTGAAAAAAAAAAAAAAATACAGAATGGATTAATTACATAAAGTACAATCAACAAAGATTTATTAATTACACTGATGAGCCCTTATCATTTCTAGGAGAGCAATTGGATGCAACAGTCGGAATGACATGGCAAAATAGAATAGCTGTAAATTATTTGTTATCTGAAAAAGAAAAAGTATGTGTTATGTTTGGGGAACAATGCAATACTTATATACCAAATTATACTGCTCCAGAAGGAGCATTTAGTGAAGTAATGATCAAATTAATAAACCTAAGGATTAAACTTAAAGCAAATGCTGGAAAAAGATAATCAAATGTGGGACTGGTTTGATATGAAGTTAGGAGCATGGGGAGCATGGTTAGCTAATTTGGGAATGTTTTCAGGAGTTGCAGTATTAATAGGAGGATTACTGTTTTGCTGTGTACTTCCTATACTGAGGTCACTAGTTGTCAAAGCCACAGCTAGGCAAATGGAAATGCTAAAATGTCAAGATGATGAGAAATTGAATTTGAAGAGTAACCAAAATGTACATGACCAGGACTGGCCTTATGCACCCAACTGGAAGTCACAAACATTGACAAATGATGGAGATTCTAGTACCTCAACTGAGGACGAAGAAGAAGCATAAAGATGAACCATACCCTGGGTGTAAGTGCTAGCCTAACCTCTGCCCAAGGGTGGCCCTCTACGATGCGCAAAGTGTCTGGGCTGAAGATCAACTATGCAATTTTTGTGTGATGTTACATTGCTGTATGTTTTGAATTTTTATTTCTGTTGTATACATAACTGTGACAACCACAGACAAATGCTGAACCAATTGCACGCTCATGCTTATAACAATGTTTTATCTTAAATGAGGGATTAGGGAGACAGGATCTTTTATTCCTTCCTAGTCAAGTATGGGGGAGAGGTTTGGTCCTGCTGCTCCTCCAGAGTGCTGTTGCATAATCTAGTCCAGGGTTCCTCGGCTCTTACCCTGGGGGTCCGGTCCTCTGTAGGGTTTGGTTCTGGGCCTGATCAAACTCACCTGTCTGTGATTTTCTAATGATCCTGAAGACATTGATTAGCTTGTTCAGGTGTGTTTGGTTAGGGTTGCGGCTGGGCTCTGCAGGGGAAAGTGGATCTCGGGGTCCAGATTTGGGGATGCCTGATCTAGTCAGTGGTGATAAAACTGTTTGACTTAATTTAGTCACTAGGTAGTGATAACTGATGAGACTGAATTATAAAACTGCACTCTGGGTAAAAACAAGTAAAGGTGAGACTTAGTAAGTCTCAAAGGGGGGAATGTAGAAGATTTTTATTAATCAAAATATAAATTAATCAAGTATAATGAATGTGAATATAGCCATTTATGTATCAAGTTATTCTACTATTATAAACATGTTTCTGCCTGTGTATAGAGGCCAGCATGAGAAGAGGATGTGCAGACATACATTTTGTGCTGAAACTGCACATCCTGTTGTGACATTAGACAAAAACTATACGTTGGTGCCTCTTCTTTAACGTATATGGAGGCCTCCTGTCCGCTTCCTGAAAACAGACTCGAGGCACATCCAAAAAAAGGTAAACAATAAGATATAGGAAATGTATTGAACACGCCTTAGGAGAAAAATCTGTATATAAGAGGTTGCAAACCCAGATTCGGGAGATTCTCTGCAGGGTCTCTCAGGCTTCATTATCACATATAATAAAGTCTTATCTTCTGGCATCAAAACTCCAAGACTTTGAGAATGATTCCTCACAGCAGCGGCAGAAGCCACCACACTATTCCTCTCAAAAATCAACCGTTTTGCCTCGGAAGACTTGGAATATCAATACTTTTTGAATGAATTATGACTGTAACGTTAGTTGTATCTGCCTTATGATATAACAGCTGTATCTGTTATATCTTGTGTTTTATTGACAGATGGTAGGTTTAGGGGCAGGGGTTGGGTTACGTGCTCATAAATGTGTAAAAAGTGTAATGTAAATAAAACTGTTGTGACTGTATACACTGAAAAATCACACCCCAACATGTATGCAATAATGACAATATTATTTTCCAATATATAATTTAATCATAACGATAAAATTCTCAGTGCTTTTCGCATCTGCATATTGAAACCAAAGGTTTTTTATTATTATTATTTATTTAAAGCAATGGAGGAAACTGTACATTGAAAAATGACGCTAAAGGGGTACCTTGTGCATCAAAAAGTGACACCAAATGGTCCTGACCAAGCGTCAATATGTGATGAATTGGGAGTGAGAATGTGTTGGAAATTTTGTTTCAATGGGTTTCAACATGCGTTCACACAAAAACAATCTGTACATCAAAACAAACATTTGATGAAAAGGACAAAAAAAAAAAAAAAAAAAATCTGCCATCTGTTGAAGCAACCATGCCATTTTAGCACTCAAGCTCTTTTATAATATTATTGTACTAGGTGAGCTACTGAGCAAGTTTACAACATCAAAATGTATATGTTTACTATGATAAACGTGTTCTGAGGTTATAACATAGTATTGTGCAAAGAACCACGTGAAAATAAGTCTTTATTAATTGATAGTCTCCCCTGTAATCATACTTTGTGTGAAAAGGTATTAAACTTGTTGGTGTTTCACTGCCACTAGCGTTCATTTCAGCTGGAAACTGCAGTGAATTGTTTGCAAGTGTTTTGCAAGAAAGTAGGCAGAGGCACATTTTTCCAGCGTGCCTATGTTGCGATTTTATGAGGTTTTAGAGCATTATTTTAATAGAATAACCACAATAAAAAAGGCAAAATGTGTACAGTTCAGTGCACTCTCTCCTGCTTCTGCCAAATGAAAATGGGATTTGGCTTTTAGGACATTTGGAAGATGTCCCATCCAATCTGAATATATGGATGTGTACTACAATCAAAGTTAAATAAAAAGCCTATTTGTTTCCAAATCTTCTGTATATAGAGCATATTCACAATGACCAGGCTGTGTACTGCATAACACAGCAATTAGAACAGAATAGAATGATATTTATATTTGTCATACTCCTATAATGGTGGAGTATGACATGATTGAAGGCTTCTAATTATTGTTTGCTAAAGGTTGAGCCCTTGATTTGTTAAATACATCTGACTGTCATTTACATTTATGCATTTGGCATATGCATTTAGTTTACGCATTATCTAGCTATTGAACCCATGATTCATAATGTACACCTATCCAGTTAATATCAAGTGTGTTTGTGATTTGAATCGCCTGATATTAAGACTGACAGTCTGATGCATATTTTATGAATATGAATTAAAACTCTTTTGCATTTTGTATCACTGTATCTGATATGCATTCTACAGTTTAAAAATCTGTTGTGTGTGGATATGGTGTAAACGGCGCACAAACAACTGCCAGTATTACTCTTGCTTGAGCTGAAAACAGACACAAGCTGTGGAATGTGATTAAAACCCCTCTTTAGAGCAGCAAGGCAATTATGAGTTATAAGCGCTGTAGGTTTATATGAATGGATCAATAGCCAAGCACTTGATGTGACTTGATGCAGAACAGCCACGATCAGATTAAGACCTAAAATGGCTGACTGCAGCATCTGAATAAGCCTTGTTTTTTTCACGAACTGCAGTGGATCAGATGCCTGCGGGGTTGTAACGCCTCATAATTTAAGACTGAGGCTGTTTTTGTATGTCTTCTTTGGTTTGTTTGGGTTTGTGTTTTTTATGAGAACAGAACTATAGAGTGGGATTGGTTTTCTCACAAGCTTCTAAGAATAAGAAGATGCTATACATATACGAGACTTCAATTTTATGCCGCAGGGAAGTATTGACAAAGCAAACATGTACGATGAGAAAGAAAGCTGTTTTTACCTCTGCATTTGTTTATCCTGCCTCAAAGGCAAACTGTATTTTTGTGAATATGAGATCTTAGAGTGTGATTTGAATTGACTACCATTCACCTCTTGAGCCAAACATTTGGACATAGTGAGTTTACATATGCAAAGAATTTCAGCTAGGTTGGGAAAACAACATACAAAGTCACATAGGTTTTTAAGAGCTGTGCATGTTGTCCCAATACAACCCTTGGGAAACAGACGTCCTCAATAATGCATTGTGTTATAGGAAACTGCACTACCCAGGGCTCAAGACCCCCTCAACACACTCAAACTCTGTGGTCTTAAGAGAGAATAGCTTCTGGATTCTTTTTCCACTCCTACAGACGTGAAAAGTATTAATAAAAAGTGATTGCATGGTTATAGAAAGCTTCGAGTCTTTGAAGAGTCTAAAATAAATAAGTAAATAATGATTTAAACACTCTGATGCCAGAATAGAAACGGTGCAAGTGTGCCTTTATATGAGCCTGGCACCTTGAAAGGGTGAAATGAATATATTAATAAATAATGTGATTGATTTTTTTTTTCTTTTTATGTTTTCACAAGGTGGCCAGACATGAAGGCTTTGAAGGGGTCTATTTTTGCTCTATGTTTCAGACCAGAGATGAATTAGATACAACTGACAGATATTCTAGCAGCTTTATTTGCACAGTCCAATCAGCCTGCAACTGCATCTGCTGAAGATATTAAATCATACATGTGGAATATATAATGCAAGTGGTGTTTAATTTGTTGTCATCTCAGTTGTTGAAGAGTAAGGTTAACTTTGACCTTGCTCTCAGCTAGTCAGACAAGTTATTTCTTCAGCATTGTAATTATAGGCTATATGTCATTTTCTTGAAAAAATAAAGATGCACCAAAGACCTTGAGAGTCAAAACATGTCCGAAGTGGTAGATTTGAAGCCATGAGTGGGTAATTATAAATCATGTTGCATATTTATTGACTGGTTTGTAAAATCAAATGAATTACCTTCTTTCAAAGACTAGTAGTATTTCATAAAACCCTTCATTATTAAACAATACACAACATTTATAGTAATCCAATCCCATCAGCTGAAAAGTGCTCCAAGAGTGTTGATATTTTCATTCACAGAACAGCATTGGGGTTTTCACTGTTTCCATCATTCCGATTGTCTGTGTTTGTGTATTCCAGACTGTATTACCGGTGGGGATGTTTCCAACATAAGCTCATTTGAAAAACCATATCTCTACCTACATTTTTGCAGATCTCCATAAAGATAGTTATGAATACGATTTACTGCAGTTTCCTGCTGAGTTGTCCCCGCCCAAATTACTATACTTAATATCATTAGGAAACACTGTCTCTCTATGTCTCTCTGTCTCTCTTTCTCTCTCCACAAACAAGCACAAAGAGAATTGTTGTCAGTTCTGGGCTTGGCCCATTATATTAATACAAAGAGTTTCTCTACTGGAAATTAATACTGTTACCAAACTATAGTGTCTAGTCTTAAAATACGGTTCTATGTACGTTTTCACGTAGTATGAGTTTCTCTTTCTGTTCCTCTAAACCTAGATAATTATCCAAAAACAAATGCTGTTTAGAGTCAAAACAAATAATCACAAAAATCACCTTGTTTTCCAGATCAATTATGTGGTTTGAAACAAGCAGTTCTGTTTACTTAAATAGCAAGCTCCTGTAGTGAATTTCGCTTTCGCCAACCTGAGGAGGCGAAATAGTGTAGTGATGGGTACTCATGTCACAGGTGACGTTATGATTTTTGGATCATGTGTCACTTAAGGTGTGGTTAGGAGTACATCACATAAGAAAGATTGGTGGGATACCTAACTTGTAGAACCTTACTGCATTATCAACACAAGGAAGACACAAGTGTAATAAATACATTTTATTAACAAAAGATAGACAAGAGTAATCAACAACTACTAAATGAATACCATGAATGAAAAAGGAATAAAGTGCATAAGATGCATAAAATGCAAGTGATTATGTTGGATGTTGCTATGTCAGAGCTACATTATCTGGAAAGATAAACTGTCACTACTCTGAAACAAGTAAGGTGAAGAACCTTATCATGCATCAAACAAATACCTGAAAGATTATTTGTTATCACCTGCAATAAGCTATATAACATCTAATGTCAATTAGAAAAATCATATACTGATAATACACAACAATACCAAGGTCTCTGGAAGAGGTTTGGATAGGTGATAGTTACGTTCTCTGTGGTTGAGTGAGCAGTCCGGTGGCAGTGACTTCATCCACTGGTGGTGCTGGTAACAATGGAGTGGGGAAAGGAGCAGGAATCCGTTTCGACAGCCTTGAACACGAAGCGCTGGAGGATGCTGATCTCCTGGAGCACCAAAGGGTCCTAAAATCTGGAACACGCAGATGTGACCCTGAAGTAGGTGCAGAAGGTCCTCAGCCTGGAACACGCAAGCAAAGGTACCTTGGAGTGAAGGTTTGCTTGCCGGAGCTTAACCTTGTTGCAAATGTCTGTGTGTCTTCTGCCTCTCTGGGCTAGAGACCCAGAATTTGGTCGATCCGCTTTGTCTGTCTAGGATGGAGACTCAGGACGTGCTGCATCTGTTGTTGTCTCGCTGGACAAAGACTCTGAATGAAGTCTGAACGTAGATTATCTGTTTCCTTGCAGGCTGGAGGCTCAGAACGTGGTCGTATCTGTTGCTGCCTCAAAGCTGGAGACTCAGGAACTGTGTATCTGTTAATGTCTCACCCTTGCAGGCCGGAGACTCAGATCTGGTGTATTTGCTACTGTCTCTCTGGATGGGAGAATCAGAATGGATGTGTCTGTTACTGTCCCTTCCCTTACGGGCCGGAGACTCAGAACTGGTTTATCTGTTAACTTCTTTCCCTTTCGGGACTCAGACTCAGAACAAGGAGTGTCTTTTGGAAAGGTACCTTTATCTCTTTCCAATGAGGAGGAGATTGCAATCTGGCGCTTCTCCATTTCCAGGCTGTGATTGGCTATTTCCATCAGAGAGAGGGGCCACGGTGTGGCCCACCCTTCTTTCCTCCTGTGGAACTTATTTGCATAGTCCAATCACACATTTAGAAAAATGTCACTAACGTTTTACCAATGCATCATTCACTTACCAAACCACATTCAGAATACCTTTGGCAATGTTACGAACACATCAAGTCCAAACATGATGGAAGAAGACTGAACTGTCATGCATGTATTCATTTGTCCGTTAACAGCTGAGTTTGTGTAAGATGTCACACTACACGTCGCTGTCACTGAGAATACTTATTTCTCTGAATAAGTATAAGATGTGTGTGTTGTAGTTTGCATCAGTTTAAGGTTTGAGAACATAGTTATGAATGGATTTGGATGGATCTCTGTGGTCTCCCTTTGTTTCACACACTGCTGCTGCATCCAGAGGATCCTAAGGAATTTTTTATGGCAGTCACAGGCCAAAACCTTAGAAATCAGTCTGTTGGTGGGTGAAGGGCAGAAACTGCATTTTGACCAATGAGAAGTCCTGTTCTTCCCGGGCTTTGTTCCAAAGATGATCTTCTTGCCCTCTCAGAGATGTCTGGCCATTGTCCTGGCATCTTTATCTGATGGCATTGGACAGTTTGCTTATGTTAGTCCACCAAGATCCAATCAAAATGTAGCAAACCTTTGTCCACTATAGTGGTCAGGGAGGGGCCCTGCCATAAACTGGGCCCTGGAATGTGCTGTCCACTACACTCCAATAATAAGTGTTGTTTTGGAGTTCAATACATTTCTGCCAGACATGTCTCTACGTCATTGTTTTACAAGTCTCACTGTCAAGTCATAAGCCTTATTCAGATTGTATTAGTTTTCAGAAACTTATTGTTTCTGCAGACACCTGTAAGCTTTGCAGTAACCATAAGCAATAGACATCTGTAATGTTTGCAGTAAGCATAAGCAATGAATGTTGTGCTACATCTGGGATTATAGCAGAAATTTATTTCAGGCAGAATATATATATATATATATATATATATATATATATATATATATATATATATATAAAATATAAATTTATTTATATATACTTTTTTTTTTTTTTTTTTTTTAATGTACGAATGCTACACATTAGTTTATCTGGTATGACATCACCTAAGTGTGGACTCAGATGTAGACCGCAAGGGCTGAGGACATTTGGTACAGGGCCTTAGAGACTTTGGGTGCTTTGTACTCTAGAGCTTTTGATGTTGACCCAAGTAAATTTCCTTTGTAGAGCAGTTCACATTCTTTACATCACTTGCAATGCATCCACAACAGACTCAAGTGCCATTATGTGGGTGTAAAGATGTAGTGGTAAATCTAAAGGGACAAATACTTTAATATCACAGTGGATTGTTACATAGCTGTGGTAAATAAAGGCTGCAGGTACTCACCGAGGTATTCATTTTGATGACACAAACACACCATGATTCAGGCTCAAAAGTACAATATAAAAATAAACTTGTGAGGGCAAGAGGAAGATGTTGGAATTGAACTTTTGGACCAAGCAATCAAACCCAGAATGAAGTGTGAAAACAGCCTTAAAGTATTATACATGAATAAATTGGGCTGATTTATTAAACTAGCATACTTTTGGAGCTAGAACAATGTTTTTCACATTCAAATTCCCTTTAGCTTTTCGGTTAAATGTGCATGGATAGACAGAAAAAGAACCTAAAAATTGTATAACTAATATATATGCTGTATACCTATATATATGAAGAGTTCAGATGCAAAAGCCTCTAAGTGCTGTCTGAAATTTTCATCTAAAATGAGCATTTTTCTCAGGCTCCTATGTTTATGTTCAGTTATTTCACTTCAATGGCAATGAAAAGAAGAAAATTTCAAATGGCACTCAGAGGCTTTTGCATCTGAACTCTTCATATATAACCTATACTCTAAATGTGTCTAAATTTTCATCTAAAATACTGAATTAAAAATAAATAAATAAATAAATAAAAATCATGGACATGTCATGTATCAATTATCCACATGCCAGTTGTATTCAGTTGAAAGATCTGGCTCCTGTTGCATCATTTTTGCCTCAGCCCTTCTATCACCATCCCAAATCTAGATTTGCAACCAAAACAAGTCCGCAAGTGTCCCATGGCCACAGAGTACTGCTGTCAGCAAGCCACAAGGTGTATCTGAAGCTAATTGCACCATAAATGCAGCAGCATGCCTTTCTTACATGGGACTGGTCTCCACTGCGCATGCAAACACCATCCTTGATGTCCAGGTAGGGTGCAACATAGCCCAGCCAACACCATGACAATGACAGCCTGACCTCACACCTCTGGATCCTCTAGCACAACAACGCCAGCACACCACAATGTTTTGTGACATTCATTTTGATTTGTATATCTATTTAAAATAAAAGCCTCTCTGAGCATGTCTTTAATTCCAGTGTGACTGTCTTTAGCTAAGACAGTTAATTTTCAAAATAATGAACAGTTCTTCCAATAATGAATATTCTTGTCATCATTTACACCTCATTTCTTCTGAGCAGGAAGAGTTTAACAGAACATCCAAGTGTTTCTAGTAAGGCCAAGATCATTGAATAAAAACTGCCTTTTTTGCATGTCTGTAAATGAAATTGTGTAGCTTCTTTCACAATTTGTGGAACTTTTCAAAATCAAATGTCCAGTGAGTGGCACTAAAATGCATTTAATTTTCCCATGAGATGGATGGGGAAAAGTTTTATTACGCTCGTTGTTGTATGTTTTGCAAGGAGTTCAGAAATGAAAAGTCCAGCGAGTGGCACTAAAAGGTTAATGTTCTACTGCAATTGAAAATATTGTACTACCTACACTAAACCCTACCCTAAACATATAACCTACAGTGTTAATAAAAGCAAACATGAGAACACATTTGTCATGCCATCTTAGCTTACTTTTATGAGTCTTTGTGTTGTTTTATCAAATGTTATGTCTTATGTTTACAGGACTCACAGGAGATTTGCATCACAAGTGCAGCGCTGTACCGGGTGAGCTAGCGGGCAAGTTTACTGCATTAGAAAAGTCATACATATGGAGCTGGTTATGTGATACAACTATCGAAATTTATTAGTTCACAAATCATGCACTATGCACAAAAGTAAGAGGTTATTGGTATTTTTCTACCACTAGTGTTCATTTCAGTTGGAAACTCCAGTGATATATATATGTATAGATTAAGTTTTGGAATTTTGAACAACAACAACAGAAGTAGTTAAAGGTATTTTTCTTGTTGAAACATTTAGAAAACTATTAAAGTAGTAGTAGTAGTAGTAGTAGTAGTAGTAGTAGAGTTATTGGCAAAGTTTCACAAAAATATATGAAGAACAAAGGCAAATGTTCAGACTTAATATAGTTCATATTACAATTAATGGAAACCCCAATTATAAAGTTAACTAATTATTAAATAGATGCAATTTAAAAAGAATAATAAAATATTTAATCTCAACAAAATATACTGCATAACATAAATTAAAAAGACAGCAGAGGTTTACTGTCTTCAGAGCTTTGGAGTTCTTTGAAGATGAAATATTATATGGATATATTGCTCAATATCTTTTTCAAAGACAATTAAAAGGGGCTTTTGATGACTGAATTTGCTACAGTCAATGTGAAATTTGGCAAGGAGCAACAAATTATTAATAATAAAATATTAATTTTGTTTTGTTTTGTTCATGTTATAGAAATGTCTCAGTTAGGTATGTATTAGGTATGTATTCAATGTATTCTAATATGAATTCAATTAGTGATTTCTTAGACGGGTATAAAAAAGGTTATTATACCGCGGCAGCGGTCGCGGCAGCCCTCGTTGTGTGAAGACCGAAGTGTGTAAAGACCATCGACTCCACCGGACAGGGACACCGGCAAGGGATAAGTATCGCTTTTCATTTATTCTCTTTCCTATTACTTGTTTCACTTCTCTTTCAGTTTTTATAACCATTTCTTACTTGTATGTTTGACACAGTTATTTTTTTTAGGATTACTGTTAAACTAATGTAGTTTGATTTGTATATGTTATCTATTTTAATTTTAGTTATAGTTGTAGTAATGTTTGTCATTTTATTAGTTTTTTTTTTTTCTATTATGTCTGTATAAGTTATTTATTAAGTTTTAGTTTTATTTAATTTGAGTTATTTTAGTACTTCAACAAACTACATGGAAATGAAATAATATTGAATTTATGGTTATGTGTGTGTGTGTGTGTGTGCATATATGTGTGTGTGTGTACATACACATAGTTGTTTTTTGGTGTTTGACTTAGTTTTATGTTAGAATCATTATTACACTCATACCTTTTGTTCTCTTAATATTTTGAATTGTTTGTAGCTTTATTTTGTTTTCATTCAAATGTTAAGTTTAGAAATTTTGCCATATGTATTTCTCATTTTTAATTATTTGTTTTTTTTAATGTGTGTTTATATATACTATTTATAAAGTTTTAGCTTTTAGTTTTGGATCAGTTTTAGTTGTTTTAATACAATTGATTGTTTTTGTTGTCCTCATTTGTAAGTCGCTTTGGATATAAGCGTCTGCTAAATGACAAAGTAAAAGTAAAAAGTTCAAAAGGTATGTAACCCTCCTTCCCTTAAGAAGTGAATGGGGACGTAACTGGTGAGTGACGAATTGGGAATCTTGCCAGAGAGACCAATCTACTTCGAGTGTAACTAAATAAGCCAATGCACATTGGCATCCGATACTTGCATCCGAATGCCACACCCCCCAGCATGAGTATAAATAGGCAGCAGGTGCAGTGCATATTCAGGTTTTTCAGCTCAGCAGTGGCACAGCAACTGTGGCAACAGGACGTGACGTCTCCATTCAATTCTTCACGGAAAAAGGGTTACATCTGTACTGAGACGTTCCCTTTCACTTGTCACTTTGATGTCACGTCGGATTCCCTACCAAAGTGCCACTGATACTGCTCCTTCCAGCGCCCTGCGTAAGCCTCCTGACCCCCCTGTTAGAAGATAGGACAGGGCTTTCGCAGAGAAGGTCAATCACTGCTGTTCCTGCACAACCCACTCAGTGAGACTTGGATAACACTGGGAAAGCATGCCCTTTCAACTGAAAATGGAACACTGCATAAGCCACATCCTCCACAGGGAGGTTCTAAGTGGAATTTACGCATAAGGACTAACCGCCATAGGGCCTTACCGTGTATGAGAGTCTCTGGGGTGGCTCTGATCCAGTTAGGGCGGCTACACCTTTGCAGAAACGGCAGAGTGGGCTATACCGTAGAAGAATACATATATGGGATCCCCTCAGGGTCACTACATCGCTGTATTTTCAAGAATACAGCGAATGAAGGCCTGATGGAGGAGCTCAACAGGATTTGCCCAACAGGGAATTCGCTGGAGCAAAATATCACAACTGTGACACAGCAAGCTGAAACTAAGTCTGACCCCTTGATGCCTCTTCCTTTTTGAGGTGAGAACACGGGAGGATACCGGCTCAACACAAAGGCATATGCCCCATGTTACAGCCCATTTAAATAGGGTGAGACGCAAATGAGTGATGTTAACGGGATTCCAGCCACAGCCAACAGATTGCCAAAGACAACATATATAAGTTTAAACAATTTATTAAAGAAGAGAGAAATGGGTAACACTTTATAATAACTTTCATTTATAAATCATTAACAAATATTATATAATGTTTAACTAATCATTACTTAATATATATTCACATATCTAGAAATATGAGATAATGTTCTTGTTAATGTTAACTAATGAACTTATTAAACATTACCAAATGATTATCAGATAATTATTTAATATAAATTGAAATGCTTACTAATGTCATTAAACTTTCAGTTCATATGATCATGCATTTTTTTTTTTTTTTTAAATCTTCAAATGATTTTGACAGATGGTTTACAATGATTAAAAGCTTCATTAAAAAATCACTAACAAACATTTTATAATGCTTAACGGATCATTAGTTAATGTTTACAAATGTCATTAAACTTTCAATGTGTTTTAAAAATCTACAAATGATTTTGACAGAAATTATACAATATTTAAAAGCTTATTTGTTAATGTACTTTTGAATGCTTACATATGTCATTAAACTTCAGTTCACATATTAGCTAATGCTCAATTTTACATTTACAGATGTTGTGAAAATATAGCTTATAGGCACTTCACAAACTATTCATGTTAATATATTCATTAACTCATAATCACAGTCTGTAAAGGTCATATATTTGGTCATTGTTTGTTGTGTAGACTTCTACTATTTGCACATCTTAAATCATTTATTAATAATTTGTTAATGTTTTTGTAGTACCCAACCTAAAGTGGAAAGTATTCATCAATTGTAAATGTTTATAAACATTTACTAATCATTAGTACCTAATTTTCAAGAAAATACTTCATTTATCAAAACAATGCAATATAAAAATATTGAATTGTGTTCCTTTATAGTAATCAAATTGACCCCTGTACACTTGTTGACCCCTTACACAACCGTAAACCTACCCATACCACCAAACCTGTCCCTAACCCTATCCATATCACACCTCAACAGCAGCAAAGGTGTTGTGCATTAATAAAAGCTTTTAATCATTGTATAACATCTGTTAAAATCATTTGTAGATTTTCAAGATGTGCATGATCATATCAATTAGAAGTTTAATGACATTTGTAAGCATTTTAATTTACATGAAATGTTAATTATTTGGTAATGTTTAATACATTTATTAGTAAACATTAACAAGCACATTATTTCAC
This sequence comes from Spinibarbus caldwelli, assembly GCA_039654775.1. NCBI lineage: Eukaryota > Metazoa > Chordata > Actinopteri > Cypriniformes > Cyprinidae > Spinibarbus > Spinibarbus caldwelli. Next base: position 21,941,913 of record CM077257.1, read on the forward strand.
ATTTCCAGATATGTGAATATGAACTAATTATCTGTTAAGCATTACATAATGTTTGTTAATGATTTATTAATGAAAGTTATTATAAAGTGTTACCAAGAAATGAATATAAGGAGCATTAGTTTCGGAGAGGCCCAAGGCCAAAATAACAAAGAAAGAAATTCATAAAATAAAATAAAATAAAATATATAAATGACCTAATTATAAAGAAACAAAAAATACAAATGAACTTCCCTAACTCCCTAAACAAAAACACATCGCAAAATTAGATCAAAATAAATGGCAGACCCCTCCTACACTCCAGGAATTTTTCTTAGGCTAAACAGAATGAATTACGAATAGAAAACAACAACAAACAGTAACCACAAAACTATCTGATCTGTTGACGGAGGCGGCATCTGGAGCTCTGCACGCCTCAGCAGCAAACGCCAAAGTGAGCTTGCCACACACATAGAATCAACTTCTAGTTGATTTTAAATAAAATCAAAAGAACGAGACAAGGCATTGGCTAATACGTTGTCCTTACCCTTTTAATAACAAATTTCAAGATTAAAATCCTGAATAAACAAGGACCAACGCATAATTCTTTGATTTGCATTGCACATTCGTAATAGAAAAATCAGTGGATTGTGATCGGACAACAGCAAAGCTAGCGCCTCCTTCTCAATAGTACTGTAGTTTTTCTGGTGTGGTAGAAACTTTTTTGAGAAATACGCTACAGGATGCTCAACACCATCATCATCGTCCTGTAAAAGGACCGCACCAGCTCTGGTAGCACTGGCAACAACTTCGATTTTAAAACCACGCGAATAATCCGGAGCAGACAGCAGTGGGGCACTACAGATTTGAAAGCATGTTGGCACTCATCAGACCACAGAAACTTTTGGGAGGAACGAAGCAAATTTGTTAAAGGTAAAACAACATCAGAAAAGTTTCGGCAGAATGCTCAATAACAGTGTTGCCCAACCCTGTTCCTGGAGATCTACCTTCCTGCAAAGTTCAACTCCAACCCTGATCGAACATGGCTTAACCAGCTAATTAAAATCTTCAGGAACACTTGATAATTACAGGCAGGTGTGCTGAAGCAGGGTTGGAACTGAACTCTGCAGGTAGGTAGATCTCCAGGAACAGAGAACCACTGCTCTACAGTGAGGGAAAAAAAAAATATTTGATCCCTTGCTGATTTTGTATGTTTGCCCACTGACAAAGAAATGATCAGTCTATAATTTTAATGGTAGGTTTATTTGAACAGTGAGAGACAGAATAAAAAAAAAAATCCAGAAAACCGCATTTCAAAAAAGTTATAAATTAATTTGCATTTTAATGAGTGAAATAAGTATCCCCTATCAATCAGCAAGATTTATGGCTCCCAGATGTCTTTTATACAGGTAAGGATACATATACATTGTAGACCTACACAAGGCTGGAATGGGCTACAAGGCCATCGCCAAGCAGCTTGGTGAGAAGGTAACAACAGTTGGTGCGATTATTCGCAAATGGAAGAAACACAAAATAACTGTCAATCTCCCTCGGTCTGGGGCTCCATGCAAGATCTCACCTCGTGGAGTTTCAATGATCATGAGAACAGTAAGGAATCAGCCCAGAACTACACAGGAGGATCTTTTCAATGATTTCAAGGCGGCTGGGACTACAGTCACCACCAAAACAATTAGTAACACACTACGCCGTGAAGGACTGAAATCCTGCAGTGCCCGCAAGGTCCCCCTCCTCAAGAAAGCACATGAACAGGCCCGTCTGAAGTTTGTCAATGAACATCCGATTGATTCAGAGGAGAACTTGTGAAAGTGTTGTGGTCAGATGAGACCAAAATCGAGCTCTTTGGCATCAACTCAACTCGCCATGTTTGGAGGAGGAGGAATGCTGCCTATGACCCCAAGAACACCATCCCCACCGTCAAACATGGAGGTGGAAACATTATGCTTTGAGGGTGTTTTTCTGCTAAGGGGAAAGGCCAACTACACAGCATCAAAGGGACGATGGACGGGGGCCATGAACTGTCAGGGCCAGGGTATTGAAGCCAGCCAGGACATTGAAAATGGGTCGTGGATGGGTATTCCAGCATGACAATGACCCAAAACACATGGCCAAGGCAACATAGGAGTGGCTCAAGAAGAAGCACATTAAGGTTCTGGAGTGGCCTAGCCAGTCTCCAGACCTTAATCCCATAGAAAATCTGTGGAGGGAGCTGAAGGTTCGAGTTGCCAAACATCAGCCTCGAAACCTTAATGACTTGGAGAGGATCTGCAAAGAGGAGTGAGACAAAATCCCTCCTGAGATGTGTGCAAACCTGGTGGCCAACTACAAGAAACATCTGACCTCTGTGATTGCCAACAAGAGTTTTGCCACCAGGTACTAAGTCATGTTTTTGCGAAGGGGTCAAATACTTATTTCACTCATTAAAATTCAAATCAATTTATAACTTTTATGAAATGTGTTTTGGTAGCACCGCCTTTTTAAAGTCACCCGCTTCAGGATCCACCAATCACGTTCCTTGATGAACAGCCAATCCCTGCAGACACACTCTCGTACACAAAGCATGACACACAAGAGCAAAGATGCGGAGAATTGTAACAGCCAAGGAGCCTCTGAAATCGTTTCAGTGGGACCGCTGTCCTGCCTTTGAATGAACTCAAGCAGTTCAACACTGACTGAACACACTCCTCTGAGGTGTGCTGTCTGTTCAACCGAATCGAGCTCCATCCCAAGAAAAGAGATCCTCTGCACAGGGGAGAGTTTGCTCTTTTCCCAGTTGACCCGAAGACCCAAATGGCTGAGGTGACTGAGCACCAGGTCCCTGTGTTCGCACAACTGATCTTGTGACTGTGCCAGTATGAGCCAGTCGTCGAGATAGTTGAGGATGCGAACACCGTGTTCTCTCATGGGAACAAGGACTGCCTCCACGATTTTCACGAAGACATGGGGAGACAGCTTTCACTGAGGTGAACTGGATGCTCCTGAAATCAGGGGGACGCCGGATGAACTGAATCACGTAGCCGAGTCTGATGGAGCCAGCAAGACGGGCTTGGAATGCTATCCAGGCTCCCAGAAACCGTACAAGGGAATCCAGGGGACCCCGGCTTGGAGGGGTCTGAGTGTGTGGTACAACACCTACCTGAATCTTTGGATGGGCAGAGGGTGTGTGAGAAGGCCTGATTGCCCCCTCAACCCGCCCACTGCTGCCCGGTGGCGATGGAGAAGGATGGGTGTGCTCTGGATTCACACTGTCCACTGCCCTCCGAACCCCCTTTGGACCCAGAGGAAACTGCTATGTTGAAAATTTGGGTACCAAACAAACAAAAGGTAAATTAAAAAAAAAAAAAAAGATTCTCTGCCCAGCCCTCCTCCAGGGGCGGGATTTGTGTGATCACTATCTCCCGAAGAGCTATTTTCTCCATCTCTGAGTCGTTCATCTCAGGGCCTCTTACCCTTACGCTTGTCGCCAGCATTGGCGGGGACCTGGATAGGCTGGGTGGCCTGCCTACGACCAGCTCCACGGCACTGGTTGTCTGGAGGCTGCTGCACAGGAGCGGGGGCAGACGCACGGGGCGCCATTAACGATGAGCAGACTGAGGCGCTGTGGCCGGCATTTGGGTGGAGGCAGCAGCTGTCCACCAGGGCAGGATGTGTTTAATTGCCTCTGTCTGCTTCTGTGCAGCTGAGAACTGCTGGGCAAAACTTTCAACTCTGTCACCAAAAAGACTGGTCTGGGACACGAGGGAATTCAAAAACTGGATTTTGTCCGCATCCCTCATGTCAGCCAGACACAGCCAGAGATGGCTTTCCTGGACCACAAGCATGGACATCGCATGACCCAGCGAACACAAAGTGATCTTCATCGCCCGAAGCATGAGATCTGTTGCATACAGCCTTGAGGGCTCAGGACGCAGTGGAGGTTGCTACTCAAGCTTGACCCTCTTAGCCGCCCGGGCAAGCATAGCCGTCATCTCCGGGTCAGAGTCATCCCCAGAAAGATTAGGCTCACCCACTCGTACCCGTAGCCAGCTATGAGGTCACCGAGATCCGGATTCAGTTTAGACAGTTTGCAAGCATTTTTAGCGTCAGTGGTATGAAAATGATTGCTGTGAGACACTGGTGGAGTGAACGAGAGACTTGAGAGAATAGTGAGTGAGGCCATGGGCGCAGTCTCCGTGTTGCCAGAGCCAGCGTCTTTGGACTTGTCTTTTTCACTTAATTAGACATTTTATAAAGTTAATAAAGTGGGAAGTTACAGTTTAGGGTTAGCAATATCTATATCTTATCTTACTTACAAAAGATTAGAACTAATTCCAGTTTATTTTTATTTATTTTATTTATTATTATTTTTTTTTTAATAACAATATCTGGCAACACTGCATTGTCGGCACTTATACTGACAGTAATCAACAAGGCCCAGGGACAGGTTATTTCTGACAGGATTCCACATTCAATAAGGCAAACAAAAGAAAAATCATAAAATTACCTGTCAAAAATGTCATTAAAAACAATAGAATGTAACACTGGTACACAGATCTGTAGAACAATTAGAATACAGAATGAAATGAAATAGGCTATGCAAACACTAGCCATGCTATTTCCTTATTTTTCACAAAGTCATGATAAAAACGAGTTATCATATATAAAGTTATCATTTATATAGCAATGGTCATTAATGAAAACTATAATAGTAATATGTTGCATGAATATTAAACAGTTGATTAAATTATCCACCCCTAACCTAGTAGTAAAGTATTAATAAATGTTGTTGCAATTAATAGGGTATAATATTAATGTTAATGTTAATGTTCATCCTACCAAAACAGAGAAAACATCTTTCACATACATCTACATGCCTGTCTCTTTATTTATTTATTTATTTATTTATTTATACATACATACATACATACATACATACATACATATATATAACCTTTTTTAACCAGGAAGGAAAACTCACTGAGATTACAATCTCTTTTGCAGGAGTGTTCTGGCCAAGATAGGCGGCCCAAGTTTACAAATACATATAACATACAATACACAATAAAAATACTACACAATAAAAATGTCGCTAAAGATACAGCCATTAGAAACATTTGCAAATCTCCAAGTCTTTCTCCAAACCACACAAAAGTGTTTTAAAATATCTAAAAGGCACCAACTGATTTAACCTTAATTTAATTGGAAGAAAATTCCAGTCCGAAGGGGCAGCATATTTAAAAGCCTTAATACCCAAGTTAGTTTTAGCAGAAGGTACATTGAGATTATAATACATTTGTGAACGCAGTGAATAATTAAAAACTTTTTTTTTTTTTTTTTTTTTTTTTTTTGTTGTTGAATCAAACAACAGAGATACTGTGGTTAAAAAAAAAAAAAAAAAAAAAAATTGTCTTATATATCATTAGGTACCAATGCATTTTTCTTCGAACAGCAAGAGAGGACCAATCAACTCTACTGTATAATGTACAATGATTTGTCAAATGTTTACAATCAGTGATAAACATTTTTAAAGTGTTTTGTGTAGGCTTATATAAAGTTGCATTTGTTGGGGTTATTATAGCACAATTCTTAACTTCACGCCAGACCTCACTAATTTTCAAACCCTGGCTACGGCCATGCACCCACCGATGCAGCAATTGACATCTGATCATCAGGGGTAAACCAAAGTATACAGCTGGTAGACTCCGAGAAGGTCCAGCACATTCCCAGGCCATCTCCATTGGCTGCGGAGCATAAGAGGAGTAAGGGTCCCTGGCAGGTTAGTTCCTCGGAAGGGAAGTCCTCACTGTCACCATCAGACCACCCAGGCCACTACCTGAAGTAGTCCTTCCCTGGCTTTTAGCAGGAAGAGAACTAGATTGAGGCTGAGGCGCTGGAACTGGGGCCTGGTCCGCAGCTCCAAGATGGTCATCTTCCCACAGTGGGAACATGACTCATCCACGAAAGCCACCTCAATGTGCTTAATGCCCAGACACATGAGGCACAGTGGCAGAGCCAAAGGAGTGCCCAGGGTGGCACTGGACACCCCTAACATCTGATCGGCCATCCCGGGTGCCACCCTAGTAATTAAAATGCTACGATTGCATTGTTTAATCATACTGAAAGAAATGTTTATTTTAGCCTTGAACGCAAGAATGTGACGCGTCTGGTGTTCTGCATCACACTTCATTGCGTCTATTTACCAGCCTCTCATGTATGCGCTCTCACGCCACACGTTCATTTTCTTATGGAGTGAAAAACATTGCAGAGCAGAGAGGACACAGACACTGACAGACACGACAGATCAGGTCACTTTTGATAATAGGAAACAAAATCTTAGCATTCAAAATCTGCTAGTTTATTAGGAATTTCAAAAGATAAATGCAGTTTTGTAGCTCTTTATTGGCGTGACGGTTCACATGTGCTCCCGCATTGCCTCAGTTCAGTGCTTAATTAGCATAAAATAAATGCACATCCGATCCATGTTGAAAGATACACTACAACATAATGTATAGTGTCTCATGTAATCACTCAGTGAGTGTTTCAATCGCGTTAAGACAGCAGCTATAAAACCCTTTCACATAACTGCAGAAAATCCATTCAGTGTCCATAAACTAGCGAGAAAAATGTACACTAGAGAGGAGAATTTTGCAAAAAAAAAAAAAAAAAAATTACTTATATGCTTACTCTTTTTTTATTATAATTAATAATGTACAGATATAACGTTATTAAAAAAATGGTATACTTGTATTCAAATCAGCTGTTACTTTTAACCTTAACAGGGTTTCCATGTATTAGTTTAGAAAAATTTAGAAAAAATAACACTTAATCGCAAGCTTGTAAATTATTCTTGAATAATTCTCGTTCCAGGCTGAACTCAAAAGTTGGCAGCCCTGTGTGAAGTAAGTTGAAGCATTGGGTTTCCTAAACAACATTTACAAAATTCATCGTAGCCTACAAGTTAGATCTTTTCCTCCAACCACTGGTTAAATAAGAGAAATAAGGCTTAAGGCTGTTGATACACGGGGCAACTTTTTGAGCAATGTTGTCTTGCAACTTTGGGCAATGTTGCATCAACGGACAACCAGGTGAGACACAGGGCTCACAACTGATCTAAATTATCCAGATAGAAATTTGTTACCTATTCTCAATGGGAAAGTGCCCAAGCAGTATTGCTCAAAAAAGTTGCCCAGCAAAATTGCTCAAAAAGTTGCCCTGTGTATCATCATCAACATTTGACGTTACGGTATGTTTGACTAATGTGGGGTAATGTGAACTGTGAAGTACGCAATAGGATTTATTCATGCTTTTTTGTGCCAGGTTGGGGTAATATTTTCTGTCATGATCTATGGACCCCCGGAATTAGCCTTGGCCACCCCATGTTTAAAACTCTAGCTCCGCCTTTGATGAGGCAGCAATCATGACCTTCTGCCAGTGTCAGGTAACGACTGCATCCAGAAACACGGGTGGAATGACATCTTTAAAAAGATGCAACAGCACACCTGTGTAATGCTTTTTTTTTAGAAGATCATTCTTTTAGGAGTGCTGAAGCGCACAGGAGATGGCCGTGACAACACTGACAGAGATTAGTGCAGCCTGCAGTGTGCACACACTCACAAAACAAAAAACAAAAGAACAAAAATTCCACCACTGCAGTGCCGTACATCCAGTATTCGAAGATACTTCCCGCAGAGACTTGTTCAGTTTCAGAAGCAATTTGGTGGAGTAGAACAAAAAATGTCCGCTCATCTCCTAAGCGAAAAGCTGAATATAGCTGTGTCCCAATGTTGAGTTCGCGGACTCCGAAGGGCGTATTTGAAGTGCGAATACATCACAGCGGCACGACGAAGGCTGGCCCAAACTAAAGTGCGTGGACTCCAAAGGGCGTATTTGAAGTGCGATTACGTCACAGCGTCATGGCATAAGCTGTCCCAATTCAGAATGTGCCCTCCAAAGACCGCATTCCAAGGCAGATTGCATCACCGCAAAGCGACGAAGGCTGCCGTAATTCGAAAGCGACAGCAAATGCACCCTCCGTTTGCCACGAAAATTAAGTGTACATCTGATGAACACTTCGCACCCCACCATATCCCAGAATTCATAGCGCACAGTTGACGACAGTGTTTATATTCAAAGAACAAGGCAGATGAGAGTTCTGTGGGGGAATTCACATTGAAATGTAAGTATTGTGTTTTCATTTACTCAAATACCTAGTGAAACAAGTGTTAAAAGCCAGGGTTTTTTTTTTTTTTTTTTTTTTTTTTAGCAAAAAGCCCACAAACAATAAGACAACCACTATATAAGGCAATAGTCTTTCCCTGTGTTGTGTTTTTGTAGTGCTGTCATGCAAGATATGTCCACAAATGTTTAAACCAAACCTTGAGCACTTCAGTATTTTGTATGCATGTCCTGCTGTGTCATATTTTCTAATGTTGCACCAGTTGTACATATGTTTAAATATGTTGTACATATTTTCAAAGATTGCACCTCTGTCTAAATATTTTTCATAAGTGTTTCCATTTTCTCTTGTTCTTGGACTATTCTGGAGAAAATGAGCCTGCTGGGTAAGGACTTAAAATACAAAGCAAGTTAATAGACAGATTTTTGCTGAAATTCATTGTGCAGTTGTTGTTAACAGGCATGGTTTATTTGCTCTGCCTTAGGATTGCAAGTGTCCTGGGACAGATGAGGGAGTGAGTGGAAGCTGGTGGAGCTGCTCAGAGAGGACATCAAACTCCAGAGAGAGACAGAGCAGAGAAGAGCACAGGAGAGCAGGGAGAGAATGGAGAGACAATAAATTATTTATTAACCCTTCTCTCAAGAAGAGAAAAAGGTGGAAAAATGTGGGAACATTAAAATTTTTCAGTATCTTTTTTTGTCACATTGTCAGTGAAACAACTTAATTTCTGTAGTTTATTTTTGTGATGTAAATTAAAAACAAAATGGTAATTTGTATATGTTATTCATTTTTGTAATGTAATTTATTTGTAAATGAGCCAGAGTACTTTCTGTACATTTTGTATGTTTTGTTATGCATATTCACATGTGCAAATAAAAGGGAAGTAAATGTTATGTACATTGTTAATTTTTTTTTAATGCAGATTACAAAACATTCTTCTATACGTTTATTTTTTGCCCTGTAAATAATTTTTTTACACATTAAAACAAATTGTTCTATACATTACTGAAAGTACTTTTTACAACTATTTACAACATAGCTTAGGTTTAACATCAGAAAACGTCTCGGTTACGTATGTAACCCTCGAGCCGACCACTGCTGTTCCTCAAGCAACCCGACAGTAGGACTTGGATAACACTTCCCCTTCTGCTGTCCTCCGTAACAGACAAAGAGCTGTTCTGAGGTCCTAAAGCTCTGAGTTCTATCCACGTACTGTCGCAGTGCGCGTACAGGACAGAGCAAAGCTAGGGCTGGGTCTGCCTCCTCCAGGGGCAGCGCTTGCAGGTTCACCACCTGGTCCCTGAAGGGAGTGGTAGGAACCTTGGGCACGTAGCCAGGCCGGGGTCTCAGTGTTGCACTGGAGTCAGCCGGCCCGAACTCAAGGCACGATTCGTCGACCAAACATGCCTGCAGGTCCCCCACCCTCTTAATCGAGGCCAATGCAGTCAGGAGTAGGGTTTTCATAGAAAGAAACTTCAACTCAACTGACTGCAAAGGCTCGAAGGGGGCAGTTTGAAGGGCTCTTAGCACCAATGCCAAATCCCAAGAGGGTAGGGAGGGAGGCCTAGGAGGATTTAAACTCCTGGCCCCCCTAAGGAACCTGACAACCAGATCATAATTCCCCACGACCTCCCCTCTACGGGGTCGTGGCGAGCGGAAATAGCAGCAACGTAAACCTTAGGGGTGGAGGGGGACAGCCTACGCTCCAACCCTTGCTGCAGGAAGGAAAGCACGGCTCTGATCGAACATCTCCGGGGGTCCTCATGGTGAGAGGAACACCATTCGATGAACAGGTTCCACTTCAGAGCATAGGCCCATCTAGTGGACGGTGCTCGAGCTGAAGCGATAGTGAGCGCTACCTCCTTGGGTAGGTCACCTAGAACCTCCGCGTTCCATCCAGGGACCACACGTGGAGTTTCCACAGGTCCGGATGTGGGTGCAAGAGGGTGCCCCGTCTCTGAGAAAGCAGATCTTTCCTCAGAAGAATCGGCCAGGGAGGGGCTGTCGCGAGGAGCATGAGTTCTGGGAACCAGGTCCTGTTGGGCCAATATGGAGCCACTAACAGGACCTGCTCCTCGTCCTCCCTGATCTTGCACAGTGTCTGTGCTAGTAGGCTCACTGTGGGAAACGCATATTTGCGCAGGCCCCGGGGCCAGCTGTGTGCCAGTGCATCCGTGCCGAGCGCTGCCTCGGCTAGGGAGTAGAACCACTGGCAGTGGGTGGTCTCTGGAGATGCAACAGGTCTACCTGAGCAACTCCAAACCGCCTCCAAATCAGCTGAACCACCTGGGGATGGAGTCTCCACTCCCCTGGAAGTGCTGCTCGAGACAGCTCGTCGGCTGCCCGATTGAACACTCCTGGGATGTGGATGGCATGAAGGGACCTCAGATGCTTCTGACTCCAGAGGTGGAGGTGGCGGGTGAGTTGCGACATGTGACGGGAGCGTAAACCGCCTTGCCAGTTGATATACGCAACGGTCGCAGTGTTGTCCGTGTGGACCAGAACGTCCCTGCCCCGAACGCACCCTCTGAGGCGGCTCAGGGCAAGGCGTACTGCCAGCAACTCGAGGCAACTGATATGCCAACGCAGTTGGGGACCCATCCATACCTCTGACACTGCGTGCCCGTTGTACGTGGCACCCCAGCCGGTGGCCGAGACATCCCTGAATATCACAGCATGCCTGAATACCTGCTCCAGGGGCACCTGCACGAAGTAACGAGGGATCTGTTCACAGGCTGAAGGTTCTGCGGCAGGCCAGTGTAATCTGAACCCGATGAGTACCGCATCGCCACGCCCACCTCGGGACTCGGCCATGAAACCAGTGCTGAAGCGGTCTCATATGGAGCAGACAGAGCGTAACTACCGCCGTAGCTGCCACCATATGCCCCAGGAGCCTCTGAAAAAATTTCAGTGGGACCGCTGTCCTGCCTGATAAAGTCTTGAGGCAGTTCAGCACCGACTGAGCATGTTCCTGGGTGAGGCGTGCTGTCTGGCTGACCGAATCCAACTCCATGCCGAGATCCTCTGCGTGGGCACGAGTTTGCTCTTTTCCCAGTTGACCCGAAGACCCACCTGGCTGAGGTGTCTTAGCATCAGGTCCCTGTGTGCGCACAACTGATCGCGAGACTGTGCGAGTATGAACCAGTTGTCAAGATAGTTGAGGATGCGCACCCCCCATTCTCTCAAGGGAACAAGGGCTGCCTCTACTACTTTGGTGAAGACACGAGGCGACAGGGACATCCCGAAGGGCAGGACCTTGTAGTGATATGCCCGACCCTCGAACATGAATCGCAGGAATGGCCTGTGTCACGGGAGGATCGAGACATGAACGTATGCGTCCTTCAGGTCGATCGCTGCAAACCAGTCTTGGGGACGGATACACCCGAAAATGCGTTTCTGCGTCAACATCTTGAAGGGCAGCTTGTGAAGCACACGGTTCAAAACTCGCAGATCCAAGATTGGTCGTAACCCACCGCTTTTCTCGGGCACAATGAAGTAAGCGCTGTAAAACCCTGACCTCATATTGGCTGGAGGGACCGGCTCTATCGCATCCTTCGCCAGCAGGACTGCGATCTCCGCACGCAAGACAGGGGCATCAACAGCCTTAACTGAAGTGAGCCAGACACCCCTGAACTTGGTGGGAGGCCAAGCGAACTGAATCGCATAGCCGAGTCTGATGGTCCGCAGGAGCCACCAGGACGGACTGGGGAGCGCTAGCCAGGCTCCGAGAGACCGCGCCAGCGGAACCAACGGGGCCACCGACGTACCCGTGGAGGGGCAGCATGGTGGAACACATGGACCCGGCCCAGGGCCTGTGACGGCCTGACCTGTGACAGCAGAGGGTGGGGTCTAGGTGTGAAGTGTAACACACACCTGATTCCTTCTCGTGTGGAAGGTCAAGTCAAGTCAAGTCACCTTTATTTATATAGCGCTTTTAACAATACAGATTGTGTCAAAGCACTTAACAGTATCAAATTGGAGGATAGAGTGTCAGTAATGTATAATAATAAGATTAAACACTCAATTTTCAGTTAAAGGCATTTCATTATTGAATTCAGAGATGTCATTGTCTAGCTCAGTTTAGTTTAAATAGTATCTATGAAATAAAATTGACGTTAATCGTAAAGAATTAAGTGTCCCCAACTGAGCAAGCCAGAGGCAACAGCGGCAAGGAACCAAAACTCCCTCTGTGACAGAATGGAGAAAAAAACCTTGGGAGAAACCAGGCTCAGTCGGGGGGCCAGTTCTCCTCTGGCCAGGATATTATTATTTATTTTTTTACTTATTGTTTTAATTAAATGTTAAATGTATAAATGTATTATATTTCTATTTTTATATTGTTGCAATTTCTAACAATAATAGTATTATGTAGTTAGGTATTTTATTATATTTATAGTTATTTTGTTTAATTTTAAGTTCTATTGTATTTAAGTCGAGGTCTTCACTGGGGATATGTCCCCGGGGCTCATCCAGGTGTCCGGCCTCCGCTGACGATCAGGGTCGCAGACATCATCTCCCGGCGCCGATCCACCATCTGATCCGGACACGGACTGAGAAACAGAATAATAAAGAAACAGACAAATATTACCGTAGATGCCATTCTTCTTACGATGTAACGAGTACATCGTGTGTTATGAGGAGTGTTCCCGGTTCCGGTTGATCTAATTAATGCAGCCTAACAATCCTTTAACGGATTTGAATAATAGAAGTGTATTAGTGTGTTATGTGTAAGCCAGGTTAAAGAAATGTGTCTTTAATCTAGATTTAAACTGACAGAGTGTGTCTGCCTCCCGAACAGTGTTAGGTAGATTGTTCCAGAGTTTGGGCGCTAAATAGGAAAAGGATCTGCCGCCCGCAGTCGATTTTGATATTCTAGGTATTATCAAATGGCCAGAGTTTTGAGAACGCAGCAGACGTGGAGGACTATAATGTGATAAGAGCTCGCTCAAGTACTGAGGAGCTAAGCCATTCAGGGCTTTATAAGTAATTAACAAGATTTTAAAATCTATCCGATGTTTGATAGGGAGCCAGTGCAGTGTTGACAGAACCGGGCTAATATGGTCATACTTCCTGGTTCTAGTAAGGACTCTAGCTGCTGCATTTTGGACCAACTGTAGTTTATTGATCAAGCGTGCAGGACAACCACCCAGTAAAGCATTACAATAGTCTAACCTTGAGGTCATAAACGCATGAATTAGCATTTCTGCATTTGACGTTGAGAGCATAGGTCGCAATTTAGATATGTTTTTGAGATGGAAAAACGCAGTTTTACAGATACTAGAAACATGGCTTTCAAATGAAAGATTGCTATCAAACAGCACACCTAGGTTCCTAACTGATGAAGAAGAATTGACAGAGCAGCCGTCAAGTGTTAGATAGTGTTCTAGGTTATTACATGTGGGGTTTTTAGGTCCGATAATTAACACCTCTGTTTTTTCAGAATTTAGCAGTAAGAAGTTACTAGTCATCCAGTTTTTTATATCGACTATACATTCCGTTAGTTTCTCAATTTGGTGTGTTTCACTGGGCCGTGAAGAAATATAGAGCTGAGTATCATCAGCATAACAGTGAAAGCTAACATCATGTCTCCTGATAATATCTCCCAAGGGTAACATGTAAAGCGTGAAAAGTAACGGCCCTAGTACTGAGCCTTGAGGTACTCCATACTGCACTTGTGATCGATATGATACCTCTTCATTTACTGCTACGAACTGATGGCGGTCAGATAAGTACGATTTGAACCATGCTAAGGCACTTCCACTAATGCCAACAAAGTTTTCTAGTCTATTCAAAAGAATGTTGTGGTCGATAGTGTCGAATGCAGCGCTAAGATCCAGTAGAACTAATAAAGAGATACAACCACGATCAGATGATAGAAGCAGGTCATTTGTAACTCTAATGAGAGCAGTCTCAGTACTATGATACGGTCTAAATCCTGACTGGAATTCCTCACAGATACCATTTTTCTCTAAGAAGGAACATAATTGTGAGGATACTACCTTTTCTAGTATCTTTGACAGAAAAGGGAGATTTGAGATCGGTCTGTAATTAACTAGATCTTTGGGGTCAAGTTGTGGTTTTTTAATGAGAGGCTTAATAACAGCCAATTTGAAGGTTTTGGGGACATATCCTAATGACAATGATGAATTAATAATAGCCAAAAGAGGATCTATGACTTCTGGAAGCAGCTCTTTTAGTAGTTTAGATGGAATAGGGTCTAACATACATGTTGTTGGTTTAGATGATTTAACAAGTTTATACAATTCTTCCTCTCCTATAATAGAGAATGAGTGGAATTGTTCCTCAGGGGATCTATAGTGCACTATCTGATGCGATACTGTAGCTGACGGCTGCATGGTTACAATTTTATCTCTGATAGTATCGATCTTGGAAGTAAAGTAGTTCATAAAGTCATTACAGCTGTGCTCTTGGGAAATGCCAACACCTGTTGATGCTTTATTTTTCATTAAATTAGTGACTGTATTGAATAAATAACGGGGGTTATGTTTGTTTTCTTCTAGAAGAGATGAAAAGTAATCAGATCTAGCCGTTTTTAATGCTTTTCTGTAGGATAGGGTACTTTCCCGCCAAGCTATACGAAATACCTCTAGTTTTGTTTTCCTCCAGCTGCGCTCCATTTTCCGGGCTGCTCTCTTTAGGGTGCGAGTGTGCTCATTATACCACGGAGTCAAACTGTTTTCTTTGATCTTCCTTAAGCGTAAAGGAGCAACTGTATCTAAAGTGCTAGAAAAGAGAGAGTCCATAGTTTCTGTTACATCATCAAGTTTTTCTGCGTTGTTGGATATGCTGAGGAATTGAGATAAATCAGGAAGATTACTTACAAAGCAGTCTTTTGTGGTAGAAGTGATGATTCTACCATACTTGTAACAAGGAGTAGAATTTACAGTTTTAGCTATATGGAGTTTACACAAGACTAGATAATGCAGGAAATGCAGGAACCAGGCTGGAGGTTTGTGATGACTTGAAGCGGGGACTCGAGTGTTACAGCCCTTACCTGGTTCCACGAATGGGCAGGAGGGGTGCTCTTGGGCAACCCACTGGTGTTCGCTGGCGAGAGAGGAGGAGGGAAGCGATCCCGTGATGCACAGTTCGCAACTCTTCTCCTCTTGAGGAGAAGAAGACTGAGGAAACTGCTCATTCATTAAAGTTTTGGGTACCGCTGGCTTCTGGGCCAGCGGCGGAACAAAAAACGGAAAAAGATTCTCCACCCGGCCCTCCTCCAAGGGAGGGAGTGGTGCAGTCACCATCTCCCGATGAGCAGTCCCCTCCATCTCTGGGTCGCCAGTCTCAGGGCCTCTTGGACTTGCGCTTGCCGCCAGGTTTGGCGGGGGCCTGGATGGGCTGGACGTCCTGCCTGCGACCGGCTCCACGACGCTGCCTGGTTGAAGGCTGCTGCGGCTGAGCGGGAGCAGGGGCGGCCGCAGGGAGGCTCCCACGGCCACGAGCAGGCTGAGGGGCTACAACCGGGGTGGAAGCAGCAGGTTTCCTCCGGCGCATGATGTGTTTGATCGCCTCAGTCTGCTTCTGTGCTGCCGAGATCTGCTGGGCAAAGCTCTCGACAGCGTCGCCGAAAAGGCCAGTCTGCAACACGGGAGCATTCAGGAACTGTACCTTCTCCTGCTCTTTCATGTCAGCTAGACACAGCCAGAGATGGCGCTCCTGGACCACTAACGTGGACATCACACAACCCAGAGACTGTGCAGTCATCTTTGTTGCTCGAAAAGTGCGAGGTCTGTCGCAGCACGCAGTTCATGTAGAACCGCTAGGTCGTGGCCACCCTCCTGCAGGTTTTTCAGGGCTTTGGCCTGGTGGACCTGCAGTAACGCCATGGTGTGGAGGGTAGAAGCCGCCTCCCCACAAGCTCTGTAAGCACTGCCAGTTAGGACTTACGAATACTTACAGGCCCGTGAGGGGAGACACGGGTCACCCCGCAGAGTGGTAGTAGCTGTTGGACACAGTTGCATGGCCACAGACCGCTCCACCGAGGGGATGCCCGCGTACCCCAAAGCGGCCCCACCATCGAGGGTGGTGAGGGCGGAGGAGCCACAAGATTTGTTTCGGGCAGTGAAAGGTGCCCTCCACGATCTAGTGAGCTCCTCATGCACCTCCGGGAAGAATGGCACTGGAGGGGGGCGCTGAGAACTAGCGCAACCCCCACCGAGACACCATTCGTCCAGCCTCGAAGGATTGGGATGCGGTGGAGGATTCCACACGAGCCCGAAATTCTCGGTGGCCCGGGAAGCCATAGCCGTCATCTCTGGGTCTGGCTCGGACAACACTACCACACCCGAAGGGGGCAACGCAGCCGAGCCGTCATCCCCGGAGAGAGAGGGCTTGCCCTCCGATGCAGCGATCGACATCTGGTTGTCAGAGGGGGCACCGAAGGAAATGAGTGGTGCCCTCTGTCCTGCAGAGGGTCCAGCCCGGTCCAACGGCAGCTCCACTGGCTGTGGAGTGCTTCAGGGGTGAGGAAACTCCACTTGGGGAAGCCCTCACCGTGATCCTCAAATCACCTCTGACTCCACAGGACGCAGCGCCGCCCCGGGTGCCGGGACGAATGCTAGATCGCGGCAGAGGCAGAGGGACTCCACCATGTTTGACATAGCGGAGTCTTTTATGCAACTCCGAGATGGTCATGTCCCCACAAGAAGAACATGAACCATCCACAAAAGCTTCCTAAACATTTTGAGCCCAGCCCTGCCTTCAGGTCTTCTGGGGTCTTCAGGAGGTGAATTACTCCTCAGCGACTCGGTGGACAATGCGGTGGACAGTGGAACGAGGCATGTCAAACACTCTGGAGACTACTCTGTATGATGTACCACTGGCCAGACAGAAAAGAAACACCTGGGTCTGGATTGTGGCACTCGATCTGTGTTGCCATTTACTTCTCAGAAGATCCAGCAGCACTGTCAGGGCCTCCCTGCTCAGCCGAAAACTGTTAAAAACCTGTCCAGCACTGACACATTCAGCTTTAACCTGCAGTACAGGGGTCTGTCTGATTTAGGGAAAGAAGGAAAAGAGAAATTGTTTAGAGCTATGAAAAAGTACTTAGTAAAAGAAATATTGAGGTACTTTAGGAAACTACTTTTAGTAACTACTAATACTACATTGGGGAAATGTACTAGTCATATCTAAAACCTTAGTTAAAGGAATAGTTCACCCAAAAATAAAAATTCAATCATCATTTTGCCCCACACTGTCTACCATAGTATTTTATTTTATTATTTTTTTTCTTATGGTAGTCAATGGGGCAAGATCTGCTTGGTAACAAACATTGTTCCAAATATCTTCCTTTGAGTACAGCAGAACAAAGAAATGTATACAGGTTTGGAAGAACTTGAGGGTGAGTAAATGGTGACTGAATTTTCATTTCTGGGTGAACAGTCCCTTTAACTAAAGTGTTATCTAACATACTGTAATATACTTGTGGTATGGAGAGTAAAAGGGAAGGTATGTATTGTTCTGAAAAATAATTTGTCAGGATGCTCTTGCATTAATATTACTGCTGCACTACTGTGTATGTTGCATTTTACTTCTGAATATCTTGAAGGTTGTTAAATTTAAAATAGCCTACTAAAATAGCCTACTGTTAGGCAGTTTAATCTACAACAATGCATCAAAAGACCATATTTTTACAGTGCTGCTGTCCTGTGAGAAAAACCCCATAGTAACCTACTTCACATTTGTACTGAATACTTAAAAAATGTGCTTTGTTACAGTCCACCACTGGTCATTTTGAAAATGAAGCAACATTTTTTTGTCAGAATATTAACAAATTATTGCTGACTATATCAAAGGCTGCATCTGAAGGACTCAGACTGGCCATACAGAGCACTGTTTAGTTGTGACAGCTGCCGCTGAACATTGAGCTGTACAATGTTCTATTTTTATTTATTTATTTATTTATTTTGTTTTTTTTACAGTTTTATTTTTATGGATACTTAACTGCCGAAAATCAGGGTTGCAAACCTTTCTAAATATGTTCACCATGGTCAAGACAAACTATTATAAAATCGCACCTTGGTAACATATCAGTCAGCATTTGAACTGTGTGTGCATGATTTTGTATTTTTTCATATGCATCATAAATTATTCAAGTCAGTTCAAATGCAATGCCTGCATTCAAAGTTGTAATCCGGCAAGGACCTAGCAAAATAATACAATTTACCTGGCCAAGGTCTTGGCTAAGCCTGAGGTACATCACCTGGCGCCACCAGGGGTGAAGCATTCCCACCATCTCCTCCAGTACAATATAAAATATGAAAACAAAAACGATAAATGCTGGCTCCATAACTTTTTTAAATGACTAAACCTGTCAGGATGGTAAATCTCCTCTCTCACCGTTGCTATGCGACAGGAGCGGTAATCGGGAAACGCCTGGTGGCGGAATTAGGAAATCCTGCGAAGGCGGAGCGTCTCATACACTTTGGAGTGTCCTTCGTGCACTTAGGAGGCGTGGCCTTCGAAGTCCATGCACTCCGAAGTGTGTACACTCAACATTGGGACACAGCTTGCGTGCTGCACCTGCTGCCTATTTATACTCACGCTGCAGGGCGTGGCCAGGGGCGGACTGGGACAAAATTTTGGGCCGGGAAATCTCACACTCATCCAGGCCATCCCACACACCTACAACAAAATCTGAAACGCGGACAGCCCTATTTTTTATTTATTTATTTATTTATTTATTTGAATGGCCATCACAAAAAAAAAAAAAAAAAAAGAAAAAAAAAGAAAAGAAAAAAAAAACTTTAAATCCTTAGGCCGGGGACATGCAAAATAATTAAAAGTTCTATCCTGCACCTTCACTTCCATTTTCAGTCTCTTTTATTTTGCCCTGATGTCTCTCTGTCTCTCACATGACTTTAATACCCAAGATTTAACAAAACTATACTTTTTAAATTGCCTAAATGTCAAAATTAGAACAATAATAACTTACATCATTATAATATCTTTATAGAAAAATCATAATACTGAACATGAGTCATATTTTTCCCTTACAAAAATTAACCATGATTTTACTATAGTAAAAGTACAGTTTTTTTTTTTTTTGTTGTTGTTTTTTGTTTTTGTTTTTTTGGCAAATGGATCACCATTTGTGTTTAGTTTTACCACAAATTCCATGGTTAAACTATGGTTAACAATAGTAATCATTGTCTTTGAATTTATAGTAAAACCACCGTTAATTTTCATAAGGGTTGTGTTGTTGTCTGCCCTAGCTCCCTCTAAATCTATTATAAAACAATATAATTATTTTGTTTACTACTGTAACTTTACAATGGATAATAATGATATCCTTTAGCAGTATTTTGAGTGATGAGTAATGAGCTGCTACTGCTTAACTAAGTAAACAAAGACAAAACTACAATAGCCTATTTTCAGATGAAACTGACCTGCACTTGAAATCCTGAACAGTTTCGCTTGTCTGCTTCACCTGCACTTCCATCCACTCCATTCTCAAATCTCTCACATTGATTACTCTGATTGAAACTGTTTGGCAGAGGCAAGGAGCGTGCGAGCCGAAGCTTAGCATTGTCAGTCACGACTAAACGATTCATGATTTATTAGATTTTTTATTGAATGGCGAATTCGGAAATAATCGCTTTACTACATTTGGCAGGCAATTATATAATAACAATAATAATAATATTAAAAAAAATAAATAAATCAGGGCAGAGTGCCAAATTGGCTGCCAGGCCACTGGGAATTCTCCTGTTTCTCCCGATGGCCAGTCTGCATCTGGGCGTGGCAGTCAGATGCAATTATTGCATGCCAATGTGCATTGTCTCATTTAGTTACACTCAAAATACAGATTGGTCTCCCTGGCGAGATTCCCAATTCACTGTTCACCGACATGACGTCGAAGTGACTGACAGGAAAGGGAACCAGACAACACCCCTTTAAGCAACACTGAGAAACCCAAAAGCAAGCTTTGATTTTGTATAATTATCAATATAGATATTTTTACTGTTATTGCTCTTGGTGTGAACGCCTTAAACCCAATAAAAAATATAGACCCCACTTTAGTGATATTTAAATCATACAAGTTTATCTTGACTTTTGTTTTTCTAATACATCTATTGAATGAACAATTCATTTTAGGAATATTACAGCTAAGCCACTTTGTCTGCATCTAATCCACTTTGTCTGCAGTAACTTGCCTGCAGTAACTAGCCTGTTTTTTTTATTTACATGCCTATATTTGTCTGTTTGAAGATGACAGTGTTGTTGATGACGCATCTCACATTTGCTCAACTATGTTTTCAGGAGGGTGTCATATGTGATCCTGGAGAACAAAACCAGTCATAAGCAGCATGGGTATATTTGTAGCAATAGCCAAAAATACATTGTATAGGTAAAAATTATTGATTTTTCTTTTATGCCAAAAATCATTAGGATATTAAGTACAGATCCTGTTCCATGTAGATATCTTGTAAATTTCCTACCGTAAATATATCAAAGCCTAATTTTTGACTAGTAATATGCATTGTTAAGAACTTCATTTGGACAACTTTAAAGGTGATTTTATGATTTAAAGGTGAATATTTAGATTTTTTTGCACCCTCAGATTCCAGATTTTCAAATAGTTGTATCTTGGCCAAATATTGTCCTATCCTAACAAAACCTTATGACTGGTTTCCAGGGTCACATATACAAGCGCATGACTTTCCCTAGTGACTGCCTGGGGCAGCTGTGTTTTTGACTGAGTTGTAAGCTCTTGTTTTTGCTTCCAGTTTTCTGTCATACATCACTTGGGACTGATCACGTTGGGTTGCTGGGTGTTCTACAGTCTCCATTTGACACAGCACACTTTGAGTCTATTGTTAATATTACTATCAAATGAGCTCTTTTAAATTTTGAATAAAGCTTGCTTTTTTAATGCTTTTTTTAAGGTTAGGAGAAGCATTTTGAAACTCTAAAGAAATAATTTGTTTAAAGTCATCAGCTCAAGTCAAATCTTTGAAAGTATTCTGATACTTGTGAACACTTGTAAAGTCTTGAATGTGTCTCTCCGGTTTCTGTATTCTTGTTGCTTCTCCCATGTCAATCAACCATACTAAACTCTTGTATTCATGCTGCATGAAAAGTCATTAAAAATACTCACTTTTCTGTGCTTAAACTCCACTGAGAATACTGAAGACTAAATTAATCAGATGCTTGGTACGATTTGCTGCAGGCAAAGTGTTTGCTATGCAGGTTGGAATCTGATACGTTCAAGTGCGGTAGCTGTGAAAATTAGTTGATTTGAGAGGTGGAGTGAATCTAACAGCATCTCACAAGGTCAAGTTCTGTTGGTTTGGAGTAAGTTTGGGTGGGGTAAGAAGTCAGACAGGGTAAGGTAATGATCAGAATGGGATACTAGATTATACTTGTAGTCCTTCATATTTGATGAAGGCATTCCTCCTCATTAATGGTGTGTTCTCTAATGGCTGTATAGCCAAGTCCTTGATCTAAAAATATTATTGCACGTTGGACATGTGAAGTCGGTGGCATAAGAGGGCAGGAATGGTTGTAGGTCTCCTTAGTATTTTTAGCTGTTTCTTCTTGTTTCTCAAACCTGCTCTATTCCTCTGTGGCAGAGATGTCATAAGGTAGAATTGTTAGCTGCTGTCTCTTTCACTCACAAAAGTCAATTCTACAGTGTCAGAG
The DNA here is from genome assembly GCA_039654775.1 of Spinibarbus caldwelli. NCBI lineage: Eukaryota > Metazoa > Chordata > Actinopteri > Cypriniformes > Cyprinidae > Spinibarbus > Spinibarbus caldwelli. The sequence goes on from CM077257.1 coordinate 21,963,730, forward strand.
AGAGCTCAGCGTGCTGCAATTGAAAAAAAAACACATGCAAATAGAAAAAAACACCTGTAAATTAAGAAAACATCATCATCTGTTTGACAGCACATATGCTGTAAATACTCACATCACAACCAAAAACAGACACGCAAATACGCACAGACCACATCGGAAATGTTTAAGGGAATCGCAACAAGTGACAAACCTGGCTGGGACATGCATCAATGCATCAATGCATCAAACATTCTCTGAAAGGTGAGATTTTTGTTTAGTTTAGCATCCTGATCATATAATTCCTTAGTTTTTTTTTTTTTGTTTTTTTTTTTTTTGTAATATTATTAGCCTAAATAAGCTGATGAAATACTACACAATTACTGTAACTGTGAAACGTTATGTAAGCTGGCTACTTTTACAAATTTAAAAAAAAATTAACCATTGTTTCACTATTACAAATAAATAAATAGCCTATATATTACATGTATTATTATATAGAAATAAATACAAATAAAAATGGTTACTGCATGGTAAATTAAACACACTAATTTTGAAAAGATTCAGCTGGGAGAACATCTAGCAACTAATTAAGTTAATTGACATCAGGTCTGTAACATGATTAACTATAAAAAGGGATGTCTTAGAGAGGCAGAGTCTCTCAGAAGTAAAGATGGGCAGAGGCTCTCCAATCTGTGAAAGAGTGCGTAAAAAGATTGTGGAATACTTTAAAAACAACGTTCCTCAACGTCAAATTGCAAATCTCATCATATACAGTACATAACATCATCAAAAGATTTAGAGAAACTGGAGAAATTCTCTGTGCGTAAGGGACAAGGCCGAAGACCTTTGTTGGAGACCCCTGGTCTTCGGGCCCTCAGACGACACTGCATCACTCATCGGCATGATTCTGTCATTGACATTACTAAATGGACCAGAAATGCTTTCAGAAACCACTGTCGGTAAACACAATCCGCCATACCATCTGCAGATGCCAGCTAAAGCTCTATCATGCAAAAAGGAAGCCATATGTGAACATGGTCCAGAAGCGCCGTCATGTCCTTTGGGCCAAGGCTCATTTAAAATGGACTGTTTCAAAGTGGAAAAGTCATCTATGGTCAGATGAGTCCAAATTTGACATTCTTGTTGGAAATCACGGACACCATGTCCTCCGTGTGGAAAGGTGAGATTTTTGTTTATTTTATCATCCTGATCGTATAATTCCTTTTTTTTTTTTTTTTTTTGAATATTATTAGCCTAAATAAGCTGATGAAATACTTCACAATTACTGTAACTGTGAAACGTTATGTAAGCTGGCTACTTTTACAACTTAAAAAAAATAACCATTGTTTTACTATTACAAATAAATAAATAGTCTATATATTACATGTATTATTATATAGAAATAAATACAAATAAAAATGGTTACTGCATGGTAAATTTAACACACTAACCATAGTTTACGATGGTATTTGTACAACTGTGGTTATACAAATGGTAATCAATACTCGTTTACTTTTACTATAATAAAACCATGGATAATTTTCGTAAGCATTGTTGAGGTCCCCCGTTGTGGTCTGTGCTATGTGCAATGTGTTTTTGTGTTTGTGTTGTGAGTTTTTGCAGCACGTTTCTGTTTTGGGTTGTGTTGCATTTGCAGCATATGTGCTGTCAAATTGATGAAGATGCTTTCTTAATTTGCTGGTGCTTTTTCTATTTGCATGAGTTTTCTTAAATTGCAGCGCATTGAGCTCTCTAGGTCACCGTATAATTCAACATTTCAATAACCCTGCATAGCCTTAAAAATGCATTTGTTTTTGTTTTTGTTTTTTTTTTTGTTGTTTTTTTATTTTTGTTTTGTTTTGTTTTGTTTTTTTCATATTTGATTAGGTTTTTATAACTCATATACTAGGAGAATATGGAGCTCATACTTGATGAGGAAAAAAAAAAAAAAACTTATTCAGAGGCCCAAAATAGATATGCAAAAAAAAGAAAAGAAATTTAGTGTAGTTGCTGATATTTATATTGCCAAAAAGTAAGATGAAATTCTGATTAAAACATATTAACATACAGTGCAATGCAATGCAATGATGATAGAGAGATGGGCAAACAAATGTAAATATATATATATATATATATATATATATATATGAAGAGTTTATTTGGAAAGGAAAGGACGTAACGTGTGGCCAAGTATGGTGACCCATAGTTTGACGAATTTGACCCACACGAATTTGTGCTCTGCATTTAACCCATCTAAGTGTGCACACACAGCAGTGTAGTAGTGATCAAATACACATACACACACACACACACACACCCGGAGCAGTGGGCAGCCATTTATGCTGCGGCACCTAGGGAGCAGTTGGGGGTTCGGTGCCTTGCTCAAGGGTATCACCTCGGTCTTGGTATTGAAGGTGGAGAGAGCGCTGGACATTCACTCCCACCACCTACAATCCCTGCCGGACCTGAGACTCGAAGCCATGACCTTTGGGTTACAAGTCCAACTCTCTATCCATTAGGCCACCACTGCCCCCGTATTTTCAAAAACAGATAACTTTGTTTTTTTTTTTTTCAATTTTCAATTTTAATATGTATAAACAATGTTATCTGTTTTTGCAAATAAACTCTTCATATGGATAATCAAGTAAACCTAAGATTCTTCGGTCCAGTAAATGATTGTCTTGAAACATTACTTATAATTTTCAATTTGAGTACATTTTTATTTATTTATTTTTTTTTTTTTTTTTTACTTTTTCAAGTTACCAGCAAAATCTCAGAAGTGATTCAATAACACCATATAAAACCATATGATTACTTGCTTTTGATACTTTTAAACAAATTATCATTGCCTCATTGCTATTATATTTATTTTAGTCATTTTTAAGGCTATTGTTTAATTTATGTTTATTTATTATGTTAATTTTATTACCACAAAAAAATTATACATGATTACATGATTAAAAGTTAGAATAACTGACCGATTACTCGATTACCAAAATAATAGTTAGTGACAGCCCTAACTCCTTTGTGATGAACTGGTCATTCATCCAGGTAGTTTAGCCACCTCTGGCTGAAGATGCTACGTTAGGCTCCAGCTCCCTGCAACCCTAATAAGGACAAAGAGGTTTGGATAATAGAATGGATGGATGAACGGATGGACGGATGGATGGATGACTTAAAGTTTTTATTTAAAGATACAGTTCACAACTTTAAAGGCAATTTTTACATTATTTAAACATTTCAGAACAAAATAAAGTTCAAATTAAAGAATACAAAAAAAAAAAAAAAGACAGCAATTGACCTAACAGAACTGGGCTAATAGTTCTTAACAATCCACTTATGTTGCAGGGAAATACAATTTCATTAAAAGATTTCAATGGCCATTTTTCATAAACAAGGCCTATTTAGAATTTAGAATACTATCACTTCATAATAGTAAGAAGAAGAGGTGAGCCAGTGGATCAACTTACCCCAGGACTTTTGGCTCAGATTACCCCAGTCCTACCATTTTAACAAACATCCAGCAGTTTAGAGGGAACATCATGCTAATAGTATAGCCTCATATTATAACTTCCTGAAGCACAAACACGTGTGATATTTTTCAGATTTGTCTGTAAGTTCAGCCACAAGAATCAAGAGTCCTTGAACATATAAAATAACTTTGAACAGTAAAAAAAAAAAAAAAAGTTTTTTGAACTTAAATGTAGTTACCTATCAGTCAATGGGCATCTCTCCATCACAGGGTTAGTAAAATGGATAACTCTTCAAATATGTGGTCATATCACCAATATTGTTTAAGGTTGCCAAGAAACAAGAGGTGACTCAACTTCCCCACAGGCTCAAATCACCCCACTCCCCCTACTAAAAGGCCTTTTGCTTGATAAAATGTATAATCTATCAATCAGACAACAGAACAAGATTTTCAGCAAAATTTTGATTATATTGAAGCCTTATAATTTTGTGTATCAAATATGATACAGTATGGCTTTATAGGTTTAATGATGTTTTTAAGCTGGTCTTTATACCCCTTTTCTGACCCCTGCGGACCATTGGCCCAGATGTCAGCCCAGAAGTTGTCCATACACATGACTTATGATAACACACCCAAGATATTACATACATTGTAGATTTAGCGTGTAACACAAAAGTGTCATAATGTGAGACTTCATTCTGATTAAACAATTCTTATCTTGTGTCCTAATGGATAGAGAAAGTTTTTTTTTTTTTAGGAGTTTGATGGAAATATACAAGAGGTAGAAATAAACAGTGTTGAGGGTAATATGCTAAGTCACATATGCAACCAATAAATTAAGTATTATTAAGTAATTAATAATGTTACTCATTATATTTACACCATAATATCGAAGTAAATTGTTCAAATAAATAATATGCCTTACTTTTATATTTATTAAATATATTTTCTGATAAATACAAAGTGTGATGGTCAAACGTGGCCATGCATTGATGGTACATGATGGTATACATTCCTTTATATGCTTTTAAGAGCAGTAAATTCTGAAATTGGATGTGTTTGATGTTTGTTTGTTTGAAATATACAGTTTGCTTGAGGTTATCTAGTTTACTTGGTACTTAGTGGTATTTTCTGATGTAATTCTTGTGTGTTTGGAAACTTTGAAACATTTTTAAATGAAAGAAGTACTCACAATTCACAAGTTTAAACGTTTCTTTTAGAAAGAATGTTTTCTTTTGGATACTGTAGCACCATCTCATGCTAAAATGGTTTTTCGTTTGATGCAATGTGTAAGGTTCAGGGTCATGCAAAAGGACTGAATACTACACAGTACATACTTTAGATTTAGTTTGCAACAACAAAAGTGTCATAAAATGTGATATTGACAGTGTACCATGTTCGCAAGACAAGGACTCTTTGGTGTTTGATAGAAATATGCAAGAAATGAACCGCATCGAGGGTAAGTTGCTACAAGTCATGCATGCAATCAATAAATAACAAATATTACAAAAAAAGTTTATATTTACATCATAATATGTATGCTTGAGAAGGGGTTAACTGTCAAATCCCATACTCATTAAAAATACAAAATTTGCCACCTTAAGAAGTGTTACAACAAAGCAAGACAAGATCTATGTATAGTTCAAATCATTTATTGTTTCTCTGAAAAAGTATGACTTGTTATACACAGTCATAGTTGTTTAATATGCTGAAGTGTGTGTGGATGGTTACAGATTAAATGGTGTTTGTAAATAATCCTATATCATCTGACTTTTACTTTCACTCCCTTCTCCTTTTTCTTGTAGAACTACAACCCGTTTTTTTTTTTTTTTTTTTTTTTTTAATTTAAATAAAATGAAAGCTAAAAGACTTTCAAATCACATGAGCCAATATTTTATTCACAATAGAACATAGAGAACATAACAAATGTTTAAACGGAGAAATTTTACACTTTTATGCACAAAATGAGCTCATTTCAAATTTGATGCCTGCTGCAAGTCTCAAAAAGTTGGCACAGGGGCAGAAAAAGCAAAAAATTTTGAAAAGATTCAGCTGGGAGAACCTCTAGCAACTAATTAAGTTAATTGACATCAGGTCTGTAACATGATTAGCTATAAAAAGGGATGTCTTAGAGAGGCAGAGTCTCTCAGAAGTAAAGATGGGCAGAGGCTCTCCAATCTGTGAAAGAGTGCTTAAAAAGATTGTGGAATACTTTAAAAACAACGTTCCTCAACGTCAGATTGCAAAGGCTTTGCAAATCTCATCATATACAGTACATAACATCATCAAAAGATTCAGAGAAACTGGAGAAATCTCTGTGCGTAAGGGACAAGGCCGAAGACCTTTGTTGGAGACCCCTGGTCTTTGGGCCCTCAGACGACACTGCATCACTCATCGGCATGATTCTGTCATTGACATTACTAAATGGACCAGGAATGCTTCCAGAAACCACTGTCGGTAAACACAATCCGCCGTGCCATCTGCAGATGCCAGCTAAAGCTCTATAATGCAAAAAGGAAGCCATATGTGAACATGGTCCAGAAGCGCTGTCGTGTCCTTTTGGGCCAAGGCTCATTTAAAATGGACTGTTTCAAAGTGGAAAAGTCATCTATGGTCAGATGAGTCCAAATTTGACATTCTTGTTGGAAATCATGGACACCATGTCCTCCGGGCTAAAGAGGAGGGAGACCTTCCAGCGTGTTATTAGCATTCAGTTCAAAAGCCAGCATTTCTGATGGTATGGGGGTGCATAAGTGCATACGGTATAGGCAGCTTGCATGTTTTGGAAGGCACTATGCTGAAGGGTATATAAAGGTTTTAGAGCAACATATGCTCCCCACCAGATGACGTCTATTTCAGGAAAGGCCTTGTGTATTTCAGCAGGACAATGCAAAACAACATACTGCAGCTATTACAACAGCATGGCTTCGTAGTAGAAGAGTCCGGGTGATGAATTGGCCTGCCTGCAGTCCAGATCTTTCACATATAGAAAACATTTGGAGCATCATTAAACGAAAAATATGTCAAAGATGATCACGAACTCTTCAGCAGCTGGAAACCTATATCAGGCAAGAATTGGAACAAATTCCAGAAACTCATAACCTCAATGCCCAGACGTCTTCAAACTGTTTTCAAAAGAAGAGGAGATGCTACACCATGGTAAACATGCCCCATCCCAACTATTTTGAGACCTGTAGCAGGCATCAAATTTGAAATGAGCTCATTTTGTGCATAAAATTTTAAAATTTCTCAGTTCAATGTTATCTATGTTCCAATGTGAATAAAATATTGGCTCATGTGATTTGAAATTCTTTTAGTTTTAACTTTATTCAAATTTAAAAAACATCCCAAAATTTCAGGAATTCGGGTCGTAATCATATTAAGTCATCCCTCAATTAATTTCCCTTAAATGAACTTTCCAGGCCTAATCCACATCTGCAAACTCAAAGGTTTTTTTTTTTTTTTTTCCACACACTTCACTCGACCATTAGATGTTCTGGGCTGCTTATATCTATTAAGCTCATGAATTCAGCTGCCAAGGATGTTTACCTCAGAATCAGTGCTGTGTGAGTAATTATGGCCAGTCAGAACATATATCCTAATCCTATGTGGATTACATAAAAATGTCAGTGCTTCAGCACTGGGAGGTACTTTGTGCTACATTCAAAAAATATACACTTTCAGAGACGTTTGAGATTTTGTCCCTCAGTGGGCCAGCATGCTGCAACGGAGACACTAACAAAGAGGACTCTACTCTTTGAGCAAAGCTGATTTCTTCTTTGACCATCGCAATAAAGCCTAGACCGCTGAGAGTACTGCCAACCATCCAGGCAGGAGAAACAACATCAATGAAGGAGACAGAAACAGCAACACAGGGAGGGATTGTGCATGAGGATTGTATGTCTGCATAATTGGCATAAGCAAGGAAGATACACGAGCAGAGATGAAATGAATTAATGCCAACGCTTGTCTTGGAGAAATATGTTTCTGTGCTCTCTCACACACAAGATGTTGGTCACAGGTGTGGAGTGACACAATAATGTCTCATATTGTGAGGGTCATTCATGAGTGACCTTTTCGAGAGAATGGTTACTAAGCGGAAAGATTGTCTGCAGGCTGCAAAGCAACTGCAATTCTCAGCCTGCAAAATCTACTCGGATTACTCCTTAAATCTCATTTTTCATATATTGTCAGATTTTTTTATTGCTTAAAGAAATAGCTCAGACATAAATTAAAAGTCTGCTTATTTACTCATTTGCATTACTTTAACTGAAAATTGAGTGTTTAATCTTATCATTATACATTACTGACACTCTATCCTCCAATTTGATACTGTTAAGTGCTTTGACAAAATCTGTATTGTTAAAAGTGCTATATAAATAAAGGTGACTTGACTTGACTTTAATTTTCCGTGGAACACAGCATGAGACGTTTAGCAGAATGTTCACACTGCTCTTTTCTGTACAATGAAGGTGAAAACAGAGCAACAGAGCCATAAATGATTGTGTTCCATACTATTTGTGCACTACATTCCAAGTCTTCAAAAGTTATTTGATACACTCATAAATAAATAAATAGAATATTTGATGTACAACAGCTTGTCACTGTGGGAGTATCCTTAACCTTCCTGTGGGGTCAGTTTGAACCACATTAGATTTTCAAACTGCTTAAAAACTATTTAAAATATTTAATTATTTTCAATATTTTGATTGGTTTCTATGTAATTTGCCAAAAATGAACACTTGCAAAACAAAACTGAAGACTCATCTTCTGAATCAAGGAAAATGTACCGTTTCTTTAATCGAGTTGCACAGTCAAAAATCTGTCAGAGTATGTTTTTGGTTGTTTGTTTTTTTTTTTGTTTTTTTTTTTGGATCTCAATTACTAGACTGTTGCAGCAATGAAAATAATAGTGTGAAACCCTCACAATTTTACCCTAAAAAGGGTTCAGAAATTTAAAATGAAATTTTAAGAACCAGACACACTAACTTACAATAAGTCTAAATAGCAATAAATACTGCTTACACTATAAATAATGTTTATTATTGATGCTCAGTGTGAAAATAGTAGCCATGATTGTATATAGCTAATTTTGTATATAAAAATCTTAGATTAATCAGATCTAAATATAGATTTTATATATATATATATATATATATATATATATATATATATATATATATACAGATTTTATATTTTTCCCTGACTATTCTCTGACAAGCTACAGTAGAGTTTTTTGTTTGTTTGTTTGTTTGTTTAGTATTTACATGAAAAGTTACTGTTTTACATGCCAGTTCTTGGAAAATTGCATGGAAAACCATGGTTCGGTTTGACCCTCCCAACACTAAAGTTATCTCCAGATTTTGTTTTATTTTGTTTGTTTTGTTTTTTTGTTGGTTTTGTTTTTGTTTTGTTTTTGTTTTTGACAGTTGATTAAAGGGGCATCATTGTAACTTATCTACCCCTAAAAGCTGCTTATTGCTAGAATAGTAGGCCTAATATATGCTCTTAAGATACCGCTATGAACCTTTGGGGTGAAAATAACTGAAGTGTACTGCCTCATTGACAAGCTGTTATACCCCTAAAGGTACTTTTTTTTTTTTTTTTTTTTTTTAGTATAGCTTTGTGTGACAAACAGACTGAAAGTTGTTTTGCAGTGAACATTTGTTCCTGTCTGAAGTAGCTCTCATGTCTCATTTGTATGTATTATTCAAATGTGTTACCACAAGATGCATCATTTCAGGTTTGATTATGTCAAACCTAGAATGATGCACCTGTATGGAATTATTTTATGGTGCTTTTTTTTTTTTTTTTGTCAAGGTGGCAGTCCAAATTCAAGTGGTGTCCTACTGGAAATTTAGACCCTTCTAGTTGTATCGAATGTAGAAGCATGTATAGAAATTAATTTTACTGTGTGAGACCAGTTTTACTCAATGTGCTGCACACATAAAACAAGAACAACAAATAACTATCAAGGCCCAGCAGGTTGTTTGGCACATGTTTTTGTCCTCCAGATAACACTGTCAGCAGATGAAAATGTGTGCTTATGAGGCCGGGTGGGTAGGTGTGTTGTTAGAAGCTTCAAAGACCTCCGCTGTCCTCACGCGAAGTTAATTACTGTGCATCTGTAGTACCTCACAGCTGAAGTAAAGATAGTTGTTATTTTAAGCCCTCTGCCAGTTTCATTACCGCTAATGCTAGTGTGGGCTCTCAGCATCAGTGCCGACTGTCACTGTTTGTGTGTGTGTGTCAGCAAGTTGACAGTCACCTGGATGTACTGTAGTTAATATATCAAGGCAGAATAATTGGGTTAATTGCTTATATAGTAAACACTGTGTGCAACAAAGAAACTCATCCTGTGAGGAGAGAACCTGTCAATTTATGAGTACTTTTCAGAATGATTGAGACTGCAGGACTCAGATGTGTGTGTCTGAGTGAGAAAACAACCACACTGGGATCTTCTGCAGGAAGGGTTTGAGCTGAAAATGATTATTACTTTTTCCTGTCTGTTTTCTTCCACTTAGTCTGAATCACCAACATGCCATGGACATGAAGAGACTACTTAGCAGAAAAATACAACAGATAAATGCATTTTGCTTTTTGATGTGTCTTTGGTATCGGTTTATAAAAGGTGTTTTTATCTACTATGTACTTATGTCGAAGAAATTATTGTTTGGTACATATTGTGTTCATATTGCACTGCAAAACACTTTGGTTGTCTCTGAGACATGGTTGAGGTTAAGGACATATTTCCTTAATGATTCATATTATTACATAGTAGTTAAAGACACTTAATAAATTGGCTCTGTGACACTTAAGAGCAATTCATTCTGAATATGTTTGCTGTTTGTTTGAAATATACAGTTTGCTTGAGGATATTTAGTTTTCTAGCTTTTAAGCTCTTTTCTGATGTAATTCTTGTACTTCTGAAAGGCTTGAAACATTTTAAATGAAATAAGAATGCACAATTCAAAAGTTTAAGCGTTCCTTTGAGAGGGGAGATTTTCCTTTGAATAACGTAGTACCATTTCATGCTAAAACTGCAAGATTTTTTATTATTATTATTTTTTTTTTTTTCATTTTACAATGTGTAAGACTCAGGTTCAGGGTCTTGCAAAAAACTGGAGTGCAAACAAAATGGGGACTGGCTTGTATTGGAGCAATGTCACTAAAAATGAATCACAGCTCTTGTAATGACAATTTCTGGTTGTCTTTGGAAGGTTATGCAAGGGCTTATTATTGAGTACTGCATGCAATATATGGCCTGCCTCGCATTGTAGGGGGGAAAAAAAGTTCACTTTGCATGCTAACAAGGCACTTCAACCAAGGTTTTTTCACTGTTTACCTGGACAGAATTAGGCACTCCAGTGTGGCAGGTTTCTACAAATGCAGGCAGAAAGTGTATAGCATTTGTGCAATGAATGCAAGTAGTTGCATGAAACCTTTAAAAACATTTTGATATTAACATAATAACAAATTAACCCTGCAAAAAATTAATACATTAAATAAAATAAATAAATAATAAAAAATGTCTTGATGGATTTCTTTCCTACAAACATGCAGCTTTTCACTTCACGAGATGTTAGTTGTGAACTTGTTGAACGATTATTTTGACAGCAACAAATCACTATGGATGATCTACAGAATACTCAATGTCTGAGCTATTAAAATGAACCTTCACTGCAGATGATCCACTGGTGAGAAAGTGATGTAATGCTAAATTTCTCCAAATCTGTTCTAATGAAAAAACAAACTCATCTTGAATGGTGAGTAAATCTTCAGCAAATTTTCATTTTTGGGTGAACTATTATTTTAATGAAAGAGAAGCAGTGTTGGGAAGGTTACTTTGGAAATGTAATAGGTTATAAATTACAAGTTACCCTATTTGAATATAATAAGTAATGTAACTATTTCAATCACTTTATTAAAGTAATGTAACTGATTACATTTGATTACTTTTTTACTACTTTTCTAAATTTCTAGTGAATGTTATCAACTGTTTTTTTTGTTCAATCATTTAAACGGTTTCTTGTTATGATTTTAAATCTGTATTTAACCTCAGAATGGTCTCAAAGCAAAAAGAGGTGCTAAAGTCTGATTTTGTGGTGGCTGTGCTTTAAAATACATATGACATTGTTTTTGAAATCAAATCTTTGCATAGCTATGACAGTAAACACTGGCATCTAACAATGCCTTGGGGGAGATATACATAAGGATATACATAATAAATAATTATTAATAAAAATAAAAAGAATAATAACGTGACTTACTCGTGTTTCTTTTTTATTGTTATAACTGTTACACACACACACACACACACACACACACACACACACACACACATATATATATATATATATATATATATATATATATATATAATTATTATTATTTTTTTTTTTTTTTTAGAAATTAAACAGAAACACTGTGAACACCGTGGAACAAATTACATTACATTACATTGTAACATTGTACATAACATTAACATTGTGTGTTTATATTATGTGTTGCCCTACTGTGCCTCGGCTGCACAAATGTGCCACTGTGATTTAATATGCTGAAATATGTCGTTTTTCCCACCGTATCCGATATTAAAATTAGTGTGACACACTTCGCAAGGGTTTTGTTTACATGGCTTCGAGACAATAAATTAAATTCATCCGTCCAGATGTTGTTAAATTTACACGAATATTTTTTTTTTCTTTGCCAGATCACCACCTGATTCTTCTCCTTCCATTCCTACCACTGATTCAACTTCCCGCGTCTACTACATGCGCAGAAATCTACAGCTCAACTGGGTTATAGGTTGCCAGGTTGAGGTCACAAATGGTTTGAAATTTGTGTATTGTGTCGATTGTGTGAGGTGATGCGTTGGGTGATGCGTTTCATACAAGATCTGGCAACTGTACAACCTTGGAATAAAATATTGATGTGATTATTCATATAACTAGATTTGGGACATACAAATTACCGGAGTTTCCCGGGAGAAATAACAAAACGGGAAGGGGGCGGGAGATGGGTGTGAAATACGGGAGACTCCCAGGAAAAACGGGAGTGTTGATAGGTATGGTCATAAACTCCTGAAACATTGGTGCCTCATATTTTAGAGCAGTCAATGCAATTTGGGAAAGAAATCAATCAAATCTGTATGTGTATGAAAATGTTCAGATGTAACCCCTTTTGTAATCGTTAACATTTTCAAAAGTAATTACACATTGTTTCTCAGTAACTGTAACAGATTACAGTTACAGGTTACACTTTATTTTGTGTCCTTGTTACAGTGTACACTGTTAGAAATCGCTGTAGATTTAGCAACACACTACTATAAAAACCTACAGTACAATACCACATTTATTCATTACAGTAAAATACTTTGATTTATATTGCATTCTGGGTAATTTTGACTTGGCAGGAATATTTTACAGGATATTTTAGTATTTCTGTAACCTTGCTGTAGCCTGACTGTAATACACGGGGCAATAATACAGGATTGCTGTAAATAGCGCGCCACCTGACGTCACATCACAGACAACACAGCTGCTGCTGACCAGAGAAAGAAGCAGAACAGAGGATTTATGCAAGTTCGGTAAGTTGTCAATTGAGTCTGCTGGGTTTGAGGAGATCGATAAAGGCAGTTTGAGTTTAAACAAAAGGGATATTACAATAAAACAGTTATCTATCTCTCTAGGAATACCTTTTATAATGTTGTCCAATTCAAGCCTGTCACTGACAAAAACGAGCACTTTTTTTAGACATAACATTTAACGTTACGTTAGTCTCTTACTTAGAAATGGTTGAGAAATACAGTTTCACTTGCCATGTAAATGGGTGATTTGGGGTCAGAGATATTGGTACCAGGTTATTAACTATTTAGGCGGGAGACCAGTTCTATAGCATGGTGATTGATAAAAATGATTATGATAATAAAAATATGATTAGTGGTCAATTACTTTTATCAGTTACTAATGATCTATCAGACAACAAAGACAAGTAAAGTGCATGCCAAAATCTTCAGCAATGTCAAGCCTAATATGATTTTTTAAATAAATCTTTTTAATTTAAATTTTTTAAATTAAACTTGTCTTTGCACCCTGGGAAGGGCACTGCTGTCACAAGGCAGTTTTTTGTAAGTATTATTTAAATTAATACATTTTTTATTTACAGTTTAAGTCAAAAGTTCACATACACCTTGCAGAATCTCCAAAATGTTAATTATTTTACCGAAATAAGAGGGATTATCATACAAAATGCATGTTATTGTTTATTTAGTACTGACCTGAATAAGATATTTCACATAAAAGATACATATAGTCCACAAGAGAAAATAATAGTTGAATTTATAAAAATGACTCCGTTCAAAAGTTTACATACACTCGATTCATAATACTGTGTTGTTACCTGAATGATCCACGGCTGTTTTTGTGTATTTGAACCCTTTCCAACAATGACTGTATGATTTTGAGATCCATCTTTTTACACTGAGGACAACTCAGGGACTCATATGCAACTATTACAGAAGGTTCAAACGCTCACTGATGCTCCAGAAGGAAAAACCATTCATTAAGACCCAGGGGGTGAAACCAGTTATATGTAATGAAATTATGTAATTTGATTACAAAATAAATGTAAAATAAATGTCCTGTCCATGTCATGTTAAGAGGTTGTGTTTTCCTATTCTCCAATGAGGATTTATTAAAGACTCTGTTTGTTTTGACTATCTGCCTCCTTCGCGCTCCTCCAAGCTTCGTCCCCCAGCAACCCATGACAATAGGTAAAATGTTTCGTATAATAAGCTTTATTTACACAAAAAATGCAAATTGCCCTCCTTTGCATTGCATTCGAGTCCTATATACAGTACTTCATAGAACTGCTAACTGCATGTCTGCCCACCTGAAAGTGGACAGCTTCTTACGTTCTTCTTTTCAGATTCACTCAAACTCTGACAGACTGAAAGTAATGTGCCTTTGAGTGTGATCTGTAATCATTAGGTCAAGTCAAACATTTATATGGAGTTCACAAAATCCAGGCTTTGGTTGACCACTTGAGAACACTCAGAGATGTCTGGAAGCTGCTCCAGCATTGTCGTACTTGTGAAGTTTAGGTTTTCAAGCACAGACCTCTTTGTGCTTGGCTCAGAGCAATTTTCTCTGGATCCTAATTAGTGTCACAGTCTGAGAAACTTCCATACAAGACTCTGCTGCCGCCCACCTTGCTGGCCGAAGTGATGAGTGGAAGCTATTTTGGCCAGACAACGGCAGTTTCCAAAAACTGGAAGTTTATTGTTTACCAATCTGGTCAGATTTTGAAGGCGGCAATGATTTATAACAAAATTAATATATAAATTAATTTAGAAGCTCACTGTTCTGTTTATATGACGGAATTACCATTTCAGTCATTAAATATTTACTTGTTTATGTCTAAATCTGACTTTGTAATGCTGATGATGTTGAATGTTTAATGATCAACACTTGTTAAACTGTTAAAAGTGGACAAGTGCAAGGTTTCTAAAAAAAATAATAAACAAAATACACTTGAATTCACTATCTGGGATATTCAAATTGATATCCCGCACCCCCACACCAACCGAAACCCAAATCAAACCCACACCCTTGGTCACTGACTAACTGGCAAGCAAGGCAACCTTTGGATTTGCACAGAGCCTTTGAACTGAGCATTTGGCCAAAGAGTTTAGCTCTTGTTTCATCAGAAATGTAAGAAAAACATCAACAGCAATAGAAGTTAATTAGCCCTTAATTCCTCTCCTAGCCAGTAGTTCACAGAGCTCTTGCTATCTCAAAGTGTTGCACTTTTCTACAGTTCTCCAATTGGAAGTGCATCTGTTTATGCGTCTCTTCAAATTCAACTCACTTTTTCACACATCGCAGGCTTTAATCAGTAGAAAGTGGAAACAATAATCACATTTCACAAGCCTGAGATTAGCTTGACTGTCGATTGTAGAGAATATGGCTGTTCCCAAATTGTTTTGGAGATGTTTCAATTTAAAAAAAGGCATTTCTTTCTATTTGTCCTGATGGCCGTATAATAGAAGATAATTATAGGTATCTGTGTACTTGATTATAATAGTCTTAGATGGAGATATTTTGGTTTAGAGAGACGAACAGCATCTGTTTCTAAAGCATACTGGTTGCAAGGAATATAGCAAGCTTGCGCTATACAAAAACTGGAGAAGTTTTCTCTCTCTGAACCCTGCATAAAGTTATTTCTAAGTCTTGGCTATGGGCAAATAATTATGGGCATTTAATTAAAGGCTGTCAAGGTCATGATGAAACGCAAAAAATGTCTTTGTCATTTTAATCAGTGACTGACAGCGTTATTTATCATAATCCTTTGAGACAATTTTACCGACTTTAGTGTGACTTCAGTTTTCAATCGCTTTCAGCAAGGAGAATTTTGCTTCTGTAAGACTGGTGAAGTGGTGTTTATGAGCAGCTTTGCATTTGTAAAATTTGATCTTAACAATTCACAGTTATCTAATGCAATTGATCTAGATTTTTACATTTTCTGAAGAAAAGTATCTATGAATATCTATGAATATCTAAAGTGTCTATGAATATCTGGCCACTAGATATGAAAATAGAAAAGCAATAGAACACCTCTCCCCAATGAGTCACATGATTTGAGATATCATATATATCTATTGTTATATCTGTTTAGGATCATGGTTTTTGAAAACACCATACGTATGAGCATTAATAATAGTGATGCTTGTCTTAGCAAACACCACTAATTCTACAATCTGCTGTGGAAAAAATAAATAAATAAATAAAAAATAAGCACACCCCAAAATCAATGGCAGGTGTTGACCCCTTCAGCAGAAATCAATTCTTGAAAGATAGCAACTATCAATCTCCTACATTGGCTTAAACACATCTCTGTTTAATTCCCTTCACAGAATCACCTCAGCCATGAGATGTTTAAAGGCTTTCATTTATGAACTACCTACTTCATTCCACTACATTTCAGTGTTAATGTCTGTGCTTTAACTTGTTCATTGCACTGGCATCCATTTGTTCTTTTATTAGTCATTCTTTATTATTAACTCAATTGATTTTCCCAATTGTTTTGTCACAAGACGTAATTGCATTTAACCTTCAGGTAACACTGGGCCCTCATTCTCCTCAAGTACACTTTGCTAACAGGAGGTTTCATTGATTGACCAAGATAGTAATATTCAGTAGCAGAAGAGCATCCCTCTGTCAAACAAGCTCCATACTGAATAGTACACTCATACACTAACTGATGTAAATTTAGGTTTCTTTTTTTTTTCCATTTTATTTTTGTTTATTGTGAATATTCATTTGAGTACAATCATGCAGGATATTTCAAGTTACATACAATTCGATGCAACCATAGAGTATTTTTAAAATATGTAGAATTACCTAGTATGTTTTAACTATAATCTCAACCTTCGTTAAATTGTTTCAAAGTATAACCTGTTTTCCTTTATACAAAAGAAAAGTAACGTTAAAATAAAATGTATAAAAAAAAAAAAACCTATATACATCCAGGGTGAGAATGTATGTTCTAATTCAATTCCATAAATCTAGGTTTCATTCACATCCTAAGAATGCAAGTATACTCTAAAAATAAATGTTCCAAAAAGAGATTTTCACACTGATGTGATAAAAGAACTATTTTTGTTTCTCCAGAGAACCTTCTATTGAACAGTTCTTCTGCAAATTTGTATTTTCAACAAAAAAGTTCAACCAACAAAGGACTAGAGTTTCATAGAGACTGGGGTATGGACATTTTTGACTTGCCAGTAAGCAACCACCAAGCACTTAGCAATGTGCTATAGCAGCATGTGAGATATAGCCTATATACAGTATATATAAAATGCACTGAATAATTGTGAACTGTTAAATCTAAATCCAAGTGCCTTTAGAAGAACCACTTTTGGTTTTCCAAAGAACTTTTCAGTGAACAGTTCTTAAAAGATTCATTGTTTTATTAGTATGAAGAACATTTTATGGAGGCCGTTCAATGTTGCACCTAAAATGTGGAAAATGACAGACGCGCAGCTTTCTTTTTTTTCTAAACTTGGAGGGTTGCGCTCCCATGGCATCTAATCAAACATGACCTGCACTCTCCATGACGACACGAAAGTTTCAGCATAGGTTAACCCCAGGCCTCACTAATTTTCAAACCCTTACTACGGCCATGTCCATGGGTGTTCTTGCTTAATAATAAATGCTTATCTTTTGATTATTGCTGTTGCTTCTAGTAATTCTGTATGTGATATTGTGTGATGTGAACAATTCAAACAATGTGCGATTGTAGACATACAAAGCATACTAAAGAAAACAAGTTGCAATTTGCAGGCCTTCTAATGACTTTTACGTCAGTGGAATATTTAACATATTCATTTTCTCAAATGTAGGGGAGAGTGGGGCACAAAGTAAAACTTTCTGACTTTCTTAAATTGTGTAAATCCACATGGGGTTCACAGTATAATTTTTACCCACAATAATTTCACACTTGTCTGGTACAAATATGTCACTTTGATTCATAATTACAGTGTATACATTTTTCTTTATTTACCCTCAAAAATTGGAAGTAAAATGTGACAATATGCCCCGTAGGTGGGGTACATTGTAACATCTGAGGGGCACATTGTAACATAACCATATGACAGCTTAAAATGTTATCTGATCTCATGAAAAAAATTTACAAGACAAACTAAAATATTTTGTCAATAAAATAAAATAATTATTTATTTAAAATAAAATAATGGCGATTTTTAAGAATTAAAAATAATCTGATTTTTGAGTTTAACAGTGAACACTTTGCAACCATGCTTGGGATGGCCCACATAAACGAACCAAAATGCTTTAATGGCTTGACATAATAATTTCTGAACATTAAACAACGTGTGCTACAACTAACCCTGTGTTATTTTGTGCCCCGCGCTCCACTAATGCACATTTAAAACAGGTACGGTTTCATAAAGTACCATTGTCATAAAGTTTGAAAGATTTATGTTTTTTTAATTATTTATTTTTTTTAATAATCAAAAATTTTCTCAATTTACTCACCATTGTCAGGTGTTGCAATGTGTTCATTATGGACTCTGAATATTAGGAAGCTGGTTTGCTCTCTGCATGAGGAAATCATACATCCCAACTGCTGAGACCAAAGCAGACCACAGCTTTCTGATGTTTATCTTGTGTTCTCTGTGTTTTTCTCTAATGATTACACCTTCTGCAGTAAAAAAAAAAAAAAATTTAAAAAAAAAGTTTGCAGTGCGGGTGGAATCATTTGGGAAAGTGTGGGCACACATTTGTTCACAAATACAAAACTGCCAGGCTGTGATGCCCCTCATCAGAAGTAGTAGACTGTCTAGTCTAGACTGAGGGTGTCTATTCTTCTCACTTCCTGTAACCCCTCACCCCACAGACAGACAGAAAGCTACACACTGCATGTCCATATCAGAGGAAGGTCTGTTCCTCAGAGAGACATGGCATTACTCTATTATTTAATTCAATTCAATTCAATTCAAGTTTATTTGTATAGTGCTTTTCACAATACAAATCGTTGCAAAGCGCTGTACAGAAAATTAAGTTTCTACAATACATTTAGTAGTAGCTTATCATTGGTAACCATGTCAGTTAATGTACATATGGCAGAAATGTACGGAAAAATCAATTAAAGACGTAATCAAACAGATGGTGAACACTATTAACAGCAATTATTATATGTTGAAATCAAACTTATAGCAAGATTTGGTAGTTATATATGTTGTTTCAGAGTTGGCATCGTCTAAGGTCCTCTGAGGGGTTGGCATCATCTCTTCTCAGGTGTTCTGGATCCAGACTGAAGCTTGTGTAAATCCTAGTTACCACAGGATGTCAAACCTGTGGCAGAAACGGAGAAACAAATAGAGACATAATTAGAGTAGCTGCTGTTCCAACCAAGCAAAATGTATTTGTTTAACCCAAACTAAGGAATAATAATGTACATTTGATCAGATATAACTGCAGTACAAGATTATGAGATGCATTATTTGAAAGCTTGGCCAAAGAGATGTGTCTTTCATCTAGATTTAAACAGATAGAGTGTTTCTGAACCCTGAACGTTATCAGGAAGGCTATTCCAGAGTTTGGGAGCCAAATGTAAAAAGGCTCTACCTCCTTTAGTGGACTTTGTTATCCTAGGTACTACCAAAAGTCCAGAGTTTTGCGACCTTAGGGAGCATGATGGATTGTAGCGTGGTAGAAGACTAGTTAGGCATACAGGAGTCAAGTCAAGTCAAGTCACCTTTATTTATATAGCGCTTTTAACAATACAGATTGTGTCAAAGCACTTAACAGTATCAAATTGGAGGATAGAGTGTCAGTAATGTATAATAATAAGATTAAACACTCAATTTTCAGTTAAAGGCATTTCATTATTGAATTCAGAGATGTCATTGTCTAGCTCAGTTTAGTTTAAATAGTATATATGAAATCAATTGACGATAATCGTTAGAAATTAAGCGTCCCCAACTGAGCAAGCCAGAGGCGACAGCGGCAAGGAACGAAAACTCCCTCTGTGACAAAATGGAGAAAAAAAAACCTTGGGAGAAACCAGGCTCAGTCGGGGGGCCAGTTCTCCTCTGGCCAGAATATTATTATTTATTTTTTTACTTATTGTATTAATTAAATTTTAAATGTATAAATGTATTATATTTCTATTTTTATATTGTTGCAATTTCTAACAATAATAGTATTATGTAGTTAGGTATTTTATTATATTATAGTTATTTTGTTTAATTTTAAGTTTTATTGTATTTAAGTCGAGGTCTTCACTGGGGATATGTCCCCGGGGCTCATCCAGGTGTCCGGCCTCCGCCGACGGTCAGGGTCGCAGACATCATCTCCCGGCGCCATCTGATCCGGACACGGACTGAGAAACAGAATAATAAAGAAACAGACAAATATTAGCGTAGATGCCATTCTTCTTACGATGTAACGAGTACATCGTGTGTTATGAGGAGTGTTCCCGGTTCCGGTTGATCTAATTAATGCAGCCTAACAATCCTTTAACGGATTTGAATAATAGAAGTGTATTAGTGTGTTATGTGTAAGCCAGGTTAAAGAAATGTGTCTTTAATCTAGATTTAAACTGACACAGTGTGTCTGCCTCCCGAACAGTGTTAGGTAGATTGTTCCAGAGTTTGGGCGCTAAATAGGAAAAGGATCTGCCGCCCGCAGTCGATTTTGATATTCTAGGTATTATCAAATGGCCAGAGATTTGAGAACGCAGCAGACGTGGAGGACTATAATGTGATAAGAGCTCGCTCAAGTACTGAGGAGCTAAGCCATTCAGGGCTTTATAAGTAATTAACAAGATTTTAAAATCTATCCGATGTTTGATAGGGAGCCAGTGCAGTGTTGACAGAACCGGGCTAATATGGTCATACTTCCTGGTTCTAGTAAGGACTCTAGCTGCTGCATTTTGGACCAACTGTAGTTTATTGATCAAGCGTGCAGAACAACCACCCAGTAAAGCATTACAATAGTCTAACCTTGAGGTCATAAACGCATGAATTAGCATTTCTGCATTTGACGTTGAGAGCATAGGTCGCAATTTAGATATGTTTTTGAGATGGAAAAACGCAGTTTTACAGATACTAGAAACATGGCTTTCAAATGAAAGGTTGCTATCAAACAGCACTCCTAGGTTCCTAACTGATGAAGAAGAATTGACAGAGCAGCCGTCACGTGTTAGATAGTGTTCTAGGTTATTACATGTGGGGTTTTTAGGTCCGATAATTAACACCTCTGTTTTTTCAGAATTTAGCAGTAAGAAGTTACTCGTCATCCAGTTTTTTATATCGACTATACATTCTGTTAGTTTCTCAATTTGGTGTGTTTCACCGGGCCGTGAAGAAATATAGAGCTGAGTATCATCAGCATAACAGTGAAAGCTAACACCATGTCTCCTGATAATATCTCCCAAGGGTAACATGTAAAGCATGAAAAGTAACGGCCCTAGTACTGAGCCTTGAGGTACTCCATACTGCACTTGTGATCGATATGATACCTCTTCATTTACTGCTACGAACTGATGGCGGTCAGATAAGTACGATTTGAACCATGCTAAGGCACTTCCACTAATGCCAACTAAGTTTTCTAGTCTATTCAAAAGAATTTTAGGAGCTAAACCATTAAGGACCTTATAGGTAAATAATAATATTTTGTAACTGATACGGAATTTAATAGGTAGCCAGTGTAGAGACTGTAAAATTGGAGTAATATGATCATATTTTCTTGATCTGGTGAGGACTCTAGCCGTTGGATTTTGGACTACCTGTAGCTTGTTTATTGAAGATGCAGGACAACCAGCTAGCAGTGCATTACAATAGTCCAGTCTAGAGGTCATGAATGCATGAACTAGCTTTTCTGCATCAGAAACAGGTAACATGTTTCGTAGCTTCGCAATGTTTCTAAGATGGAAGAATGCTGTTTTTGTAGCATGGGAAATATGATTTTCAAAAGACAAGTTGCTGTCTAATATAACACCCAGATTTTTGACTGTAGAGGAAGTAACAGTACATCCGTCTAGTTGCAAATTGTAATCCAAGAGATTCTGTGTACTGCTTTTTGATCCAATAAGTAATATCTCTGTCTTATCTGAATTTAATAGGAGAAAATTATTGTTCATCCAATCTTTTACATTTTTAACACAATCTGTTAGCTTAGATAATTTAGAAGTTTCATCTGGTCTTGTTGAGATATATAGTTGAGTGTCATCAGCATAACAGTGGAAACTAATCCCGTATTCTCTAATAATATTACCAAGGGGCAACATGTATACTGAAAATAGCAGAGGACCTAGGACAGATCCTTGTGGTACTCCATACTTTACTGGTGATAATTGAGATGACTCCCCGTTTAAATAACCCAGACAGCAGCTGACTCTGCGCCGGATCCGTTTTCAAACTGGCAAATCCGTATTACAGTCACATCCGTTTCAGTGCTGTAACACGGATCCAGCCCGGGCCCGGTTTCAGTGGGCGTTAACTACTGTTGCAGAGCGGACCCGGGCCGCGTCCGAAACGAGCGCGTGTTTTTTCAGAACAGAAGACGTCAAAGATATTTTGCGGATCACTGCAAAATTTCAGCATCACAATGATGCTGAAAATTCAGCTTTGATCAAAGCAATAAATTGTATTTTGAAGTATATTAAAAGAGAAAACCTTTATTTTAAATTTTTTTCTGTATTTTTGATCAAATAAATGCTGGCTTGATGAGCACTTTGCGGAAATAGTCAAAAAAACATGTGTTGTAATATACTGTTTCAATATCTTAGAGAAACCAATTTAAGTGGAAGGATATAGCTTTTTTAAACAATGCGTATTCACGACATTCTGGTCCACACTCATACCAGATAGTGGCGGTAATGCACCAAAAAGTTGTTTGCCAACCGCCAATAAACCTTAGTAGAAAAAGAAGACGTCAAGACGATCGAGGCAGACGGACTGTACGCTAGGGGTGTGCGATACAGCAAATTTTGGTATCGATCCGATACCAAGTAAATACAGGGCCAGTATCGCCGATACTGATACCGATACTGATACTTTTTTCCTTTTTAATAACATACATTTAAATGACCAATTACACTTTAAAAATTAACAATAACTTATGTTGATATGACTAAACTAATACATTCACCTTAAAGCTATGTGGATATTATTTGCCTTTCTGAAAGGAGTTTGCAAGCAGAGGAGCCCAGAATATGAAAGCAATGCGTACAGTTTCGTGTTAAGAATTTTCCTCCCATAGCCTAGAAAAGAGTTGTAAAATAAATAAATAAATAAATAAATAAATAAAATGAAACAATAAAAAACTTAACGTGGCCTAATGTATTAAGAAAGTAATATTGAAAGGCCAACTCAGTATACTGATGATGCAAACTATATTCAGGCAAGCAGCCCAGTGTATGAATGCAAAGTGCATGCATGTTAAGTGTTTTCCTCTGATAGAAAACCTTTATAAAGAAAAAAAAAACAACGTGGCTTAATGGTTGAAGACAGTAATACTGTATAAAAAGGCAAAATTCGGTAAATTTAATGGGTCTGGCTTCCAGTCTCATCCGCTTCCAGCAATTTTTAACTGTACAAAACAGCTCGTTTTGCTGCTTGCTTGGTACTGCAAACCGGTGTTTCTTACCATATTATTTTAATGTATTGTCTTAATTATAAACACACACGGTGGATAGCACAAACAATTTTACCGTTTATTGTTATTTTTCCTCATGATTTCGTACCGTGCCTAATGAAGTAGAAGTCTCGCACATCCAGTCTATGAAAAAAAGCTTATTTCCACATTGAAAAAGGTGAACAAGTTTGGTGCCGTTCATGGGCGTCGCTAGGCCATTTTTAGGGGGGCTATAGACTAGTCAGCCCCCCTAGATATTGCGATTAGCTCCACAAACTACGAATTTGTGATCGCCTCAGTCCCCTTTAAATTTCATATGAAAACGGCTTCAGACTTCGATCGGCTCCTCCCCGTCTTTCAGCGCGTTCTTCAATCCGCAGACCGCGGTTGCGCAAAGCGAGAAACAGAGGACAAGGTGTGTTTATCGATATTGTTATAATATCTGCATCTGCTCAGCTCTTTGTCATAAATACAGTTTATAAAAATCATGGGGGAGCAATCGGTTCCCAATCTACAGTAGCCTAAATTTTCGCTGCGTTCACCCACAGCTGTTTCCTCCAGTGAATATGAAGCACATATAAACGTATACTTTATAAAATGATCATGTTGCCATTTTCATTTGAAAATTTAACATTCAGTGTAATACATATTCCAGTGCATGTGGCAATTAAAGAGGTTTGCGTACTTGAGCTAAGGAAAGAGGGTTGCACTAGAAGTGCAAACAGTAAAATTTTGTGTTTGTACAGTAAACAGGTGTGTGTTATATATATATATATATATATATATATATATATATATATATATATATATATATATATATATATAACACTAAAGCAGGGGAGGAGCAGTAATGTTTGCATAAGAGACGCGAAAATAGCGGTATAACACAGAGACATCCCTATTCTTTGTTGAATGTATTAAGCAATATATTAAGGGTAGGAGAGAAAATTAACCTAAAGTATCGATCTAATCAGGCTAGTATCGATCCGATACCGATACCAACGTTGGTATCGATACTATCGATATTAGGATCGATCCGCCCACCCCTACTGTACGCTGTTATCCTCAAAAACTTCACCAAGGTATGTCACACCGTGTGATCAACAAATTAATTTCTTATTATGCTGTGTACTCGATAACTTAAAGGTTTGGTGTTTTTATTGCTCCTTAGATCGGAGTTTGACCGGCGAACATTTAGGCCTATGTTATCAGAGGACTTGCTAACATGAAGAAAACGGTCCAGAGGTCTGTAATTATAAGTAATTAATGAATTTTAACTTAATTACTTAATTTAAACTTTAGTAATTTTAACTGCTTCTATTAAAATTTAATGCTTAAGATTGCTGCCTGATAATTAGTCATGGGCTAGAAATGTTAACGTTTAAGTGCTAACCCTCAAGGCTGCATGCATTTATTTGATCAAAAATAAAAATTAAAAAAGTAATATTGTGAAATATCATTTGAATATATTTTAAAATGTAATTTATTCCTGTGAATTTTCAGCATCATTACTGCAGTCTTCAGTGCATGATCGTTCAGAAATCATTCTAACATGGTGATTTAGTGCTGGATTTTTATTGGTGCTCAGTTATCAGTAATGGTTCTTATTATTATTAGATGTATATATAAAAAAAAAAAAAAAAAAAAAAAAAAAAAACCATTTCCTGGAAACATTTTTTATGATTCTTTGATGAATAGATAGTTCAAAAGAACATCATTTATTTGAAATATATTTTTAGCTTCATTATAAATGTTGCTTTTATCAATTTAATGCCTATTTGCTAAATAAAAACAGTCATTTCTATTAAATAACACACACCAAACATTTGAATGGTTGTATATCATGGTTTCTGCATATATTAAGGAACATAACTGTTTTCAACTGATAATAATCAGAAATGTTTCTTGAGCAGCAAATAATAATATTAAAATGATTTCTGAAGGATCATGTGACACTGAAGACTGGAGTAATGATGCTGAAAATTCAGCTTTGATCACAGAAATAAATTATGTTTTACAATATATTCATAAAAAACATTTTAACTGATAATTACTTTTAAAATTGTAATTAAATATAATTTATTTCTGTGATGGCAAAGCTGAATAAATAAATACTTTTCTTTTTAACTTTTTATTCATCAATAAATCCTGAAAAAAAGTATCACAGGTTCCCAAAAAATTAAGCAGCACAACTGTTTCCAACATCAATAACAACGGAGTATCAAATTAGTATATTATAATGATTTCTGAAGGATCATGTGACATTGAAGATGAGTAATGATGCTGAAAATTCAGCTTTGATCAAAGCAATAAATTATATTTTGAAGTATATTAAAATAGAAAACCATTATTTTATTTTATTTCATTATTTTTAGTACTAGTTTTAGGTTTTTTTTTTTTTTTTTTTCTGTATTTTTGATGAAATAAATTCTGGCTTGATGAGCATAAGAGACTTATTTCAAAAACATTAAAAATAGTAATGTGTTCAAACTTTTGACCAGCCCAGTCTCCTTGAATAAGCAGGCAGAACGCTTTCAGGCACATCCTGAATGATAGAAACAGAGGGGCACCGAGGAGACAGACATGTATTGCATTATATTGTTTGGTATGGTTTTTATTTATAAAATCTTTGCCAAAATATGCTTTTATTTCTGTTATCGGTATGCTCCATGTTAATTGGGTAAATGAATTGAAAAATTGTCCTGCAACACTATATAACAATCTGTTTAAATTTCACGTTCCACCCGAGAGCCGGGACTGTCAAATAGTAAGGTGAGTCCCTTTTTTTTTTTTTTTTTTTTTTAAGTTTTCAGTGGAGTTTGAGTTATTCAAGCTATTTGAATACCACAGTTTATAACTGAGTATTGATAATAATGAGTGCCTGATAATGTTACAACTAGTGCTGTTCAAAATATACTGTTTGTTAGGGCCGATTTTGAATTGCAGCTTTCTGGAGAAATGTTCCTTCAAATAACTTCACACTCAGCATCCTGAACAATATACCTGTTAATGACAGTCATAGTCCTCTAGCAATGCTGTAGTCTGTGTGTCATTTGGGTACAAACCCTTTTTCACCTCAAGTCGGTGATTAAAGGAAGTGTGTATGACACTGATGTCCCATGCACTAATTTCCACAGTGGAGCATGTTAATAAACTGTGACTCTTATGTGTAAGGCTTAAACATTGCCTTCCTTGCTTTGTAATACTAAATGAAACAAATACATTCATAACATATCTGTGTAATATGCAATTAGTTGTGTATTTTTTTTTTTAATATATAAAACAGGTGGCACAGATTCCCCTTGCTTTTCTTCTCTGTTATATCAGTTATTATACTTCACACCTATGGGCAGTAAGCAGAATGAACATTATCTTTGTTACACACAAAGCAGGACAAAATTACTCTATTACAGGAAAAATAAAAAAATGCTAACCATGGATAACATTTATGATGTGGAAAAGCATATACAGTGTGTTCATAATTATTAGGCGATTCAATATTCGGATCATATTTTTTAAGCACTTTTTACCGATTCCAAACCACATCAATCATAACAACTACTATTAATTTTGTTTACGATCATATTTTGTAATTATATAATCAACAAGAACTGGAAGTGAAAAATGCTTACTGATGCTCCAGAAGGAAACACAATACATTAATTAAGGGGGTGAAAACTTTTAAACGGAATGAAGGTGTACATTTTTCTTATTTGCCTAAATATTTGTTTCATTTAGTACTGCCCTTCAAAAGCTACAGAAAATACTTACATGTTTCCCACAAGACAAAATAAGTTCAATTTACCCTGATCTTCAAATTCAAAAAGTTTTCACCCCCTTAATGCATTGTTTTTTTCTTCTGGAGAATCAGTGAGCATTTGAACTTTCTGTAATAGTTGCATTTGAGTCCCTCAGTTGTCCTCAGTGTGAAAAGATGGATCTCAAAATCATACAGTCACTGCTGGAAAGGGTTCAAATACACAAAAATGTTGGAAAAGCACAGAATTTGTGGGAGCTAAAGTATTTTTCTGAAGAACAGCAGGCAGTTTAACTGTGCAGGACAAACAAGGGACTCATGAACAGCTATCACTAAACAAAAAAAAAAAAAAACACAGCTGTGGATCTTTCGGGTAACAACACAGTATTAAGAATGAAGTGGATGTAAACAACGGGGTAATTTTTATAAATTCAACAATTATTTTCTCTTGTGGACAATATGTAAACATCTTTTATCCCTCTTATTTTGGTAAAATATTTAACATTTTGCAGATTCTGCAAGGTGTATGTAAACTTTTGACTGTGTGTGTGTGTATATAGTATTTAATATATTAGTATTTTAATATTAAAAAGATATTTAATCTTTTTTTTTTTTTTTTTAGAGACAACGAAAAGGGGGGAACTGTCTTTAAGCTGTGGAGTCAGACGGAGGGCTCGCATTTTCCTCAAAAACAGCATTGCAGAAGACTCTATTACAACTAGAACCAACTCAATCACATAATGGTGACACAAGTTTATAAGAACTTTCCCTGTGATATAAAATTTCCCTGTGGTAATTATTCAGATTCATCTCATTCTCATTGTGTAGCACTGTTTTAAGCTGAGTGAATATTACACTGAACAAAATTATAAACGCAACACTTTTGTTTTTGCCCCCATTTTTCATGAGCTGAACTCAAAGATCTAAGACTTCTTCTATGTACACAAAAGGCCTATTTCTCTCAAATATTGTTCATAAATCTGTCTAAATCTGTGTTAGTGAGCACTTCTCCTTTGCCGAGATACTCCATCCACCTCACAGGTCTGGCATATCAAGATGCTGATTAGACAGCATGATTATTGCACAGGTGTGCCTTAGGCTGGCCACAATAAAAGGCCACTCTAAAATGTGCAGTTTTACTGTATTGGGGGGGTCCGGGAGGGTCCAAAAACCAGTCAGTATCTGGTGTGACCACCATTTGCCTCACGTAGTGCAACACATCTCCTTCGCATAGAGTTGATCAGGTTGTTGATTGTGGCCTGTGGAATGTTGGTCCACTCCTTTTCAATGGCTGTGCGAAGTTGCTGGATATTGGCAGGAACTGGAACACGCTGTCATACATACCGATCCAGAGCATTCCAAACATGCCCAATGGATGACATGTCTGGTGAGTATGCTGGCCATGCAAGAACTGGGATGTTTTCAGCTTCCAGGAATTGTGTACAGGTCCTTGCAACATGGGGCCGTGCATTATCATGCTGCAACATGAGGGGATGGTCGTGGATGAATGGCACAACAATGGGCCTCAGGATCTCGTCACGGTATCTCTGTGCATTCAAAATGCCATCAATAAAATGCACCTGTGTTCGTTGTCCATAACATACGCCTGCCCATACCATAACCTCACCGCCACCATGGGCCACTCGATCCACAACGTTGACATCAGCAAACCGCTCACCCACACGACGCCATACACACTGTCTGCCATCTGCCCTGTACAGTGAAAACCGGGATTCATCCGTGAAGAGAACACCTCTCCAAAGTGCCAGACGCCATCGAATGTGAGCATTTGCCCACTCAAGTCAGTTACGGTGATGAACTTCAGTCAGGTCAAGACCCCGATGAGGACGACGAGCATGCAGATGAGCTTCCCTGAGACGGTTTCTGACAGTTTGTGCAGAAATTCTTTGGTTATGCAAACCGATTGTTGCAGCAGCTATTCGGGTGGCTGGTCTCAGACGATCTTGGAGGTGAGACTTATACTACTTGGGGTAGTGTTTTAAATAAACTTTAAATGAATAAACAATTTAAATAAATAATTTAAATAAACTTTTTAATTTTGCTTTTTAATTATCAAAAGGAAAAAAGATGCACAGTGGCAGATATTTTCCATTGTTTTGTGTAGTAATTCAATTGTTTTAATATGAATATTGTTTTAATAGTGTTCAGGACATTAATTGTCTATACATCTAAATCCGTTCTTTAAACTTTTTGTTGTCTAAGACCTTCGTATTACACCTTAAGAAAAAAAAAAGATATTTAATTATGTATTATGTAAGATGCTTGTAATCATTGTTTTAAAGGTATTTATCATTTCTACTTAAATAGTCATTATCTACTTGTATGATTTGTATTATCCGGGAACTGTACAAATACTGTGGCATATGGACATTACTCTTTTTATTTGTAACTTTTAAATGCAATACTCTTTTTAAATGCATTTTCTGTAAAGCTGCATTGGAATATGTATTGTGAAAAGCACTGTACAAATAAACAAATTGTATTTGAATTCTAGATATATATACAACTTATTTGTGTGTGTTTGAAGGCCTATATATATATATATATATATATATATATATATATATATATATATATATACACACACACACACACACAAAATGAGCTGGCCCAGATCCGGCATGGTACTGGACCAGATCCTGCCCACATTTGGGCCAAATCACCATAAAGGAATCTACATCTGGTCTGGAGCTGGCCCAGTTCTGGTCCAGATCCGGAAAAACGGATCCATGCCGGTATTGGCACGTTGTGCCAAAAGACACTGGCCCGAGTCCGTTACGCGGACCTCCGATGGGTCTGGACCAGATCTGGCCCAAATGATTTTTGCTATCTGGGAAACAAAGTGGTAGCGATTGGACAGGTAGGATCTAAACCATCGTAAAGCCTGCCCTTGAATACCTGTATAGTTTTATAATCGATCTATGAGTATGTCATGATCTATAGTGTCGAACGCAGCGCTAAGATCAAGTAAAACTAGCAATGAGATGCAGCCTTGGTCTGACGCAAGAAGCAAGTCATTTGTAATTTTAACAAGTGTGGTTTCTGTGCTATGATGGGGCTTGAAACCTGACTGAAATTCTTCATAGAGATAATTTTATTTATTTATTTATTTATTTATTTATTTATTTATTTATTTATTTATTATTATTATTTTTTTTGCAGGAAGGAGCACAATTGAGCAGATACAATATTTTCTAGAATTTTAGACATAAACGGAAGATTTGAAATGGGTCTGTAATTTGCTAGTTCACTAAGATCTAGTTGTGGTTTCTTAATAAGAGGCTTAATAACCGCCGGCTTGAATGGTTTTGGGACGTGAACTAAAGATAACGATGAGTTAATAATATTGAGAAGTGGCTCTTCTGCTACAGGTAACAACTCTTTCAGTAATTTAGTGGGTACAGGATCTAATAGGCATGTTGTTGGTTTAGATGCAGTGATAAGTTTATTTAGCTCTTCCTGTCCTATAGTTGTAAAGCACTGCAGTTTTTCTTTAGGTACGATGAATGAAGCTGAAGTATTAGATGCTGTAGAATCTACATTTGTTATTGTATTTCTGATGTTATCTATTTTATCAGTGAAGAAATTCATAAAGTCATTACTATTAAACTGTGAGGGAATATTTAGATCGGGTGGCGTCTGGTTATTTGTCAATCTATCCACTGTGCTAAATAAAAACCTTGGATTGTTTTGGTTATTTTCTATGAGTTTGCAGATATGCTCGGCCCTGGCAGCTTTTAAAGCCTGTCTACATCTGGACATACTGCTTTTCCACGCAATTCTAGAAACTTTCTCCATTTGCGCTCAAGATCACGAGTTTCTTTCTTGAGAGAATGGGTATAACTGTTGTACCATGGCACAGTACGTTTTTCTCTAACCTTTTTCAATTTGATGGGGGCAACAGCTTCTAATGTATTAGAGAAGATAGTGCCCATGTTGCTAGTCATTTCATCTAGTTCATGTGTATTTATGGGTACACAGAGCAGTTGAGATAAATCAGGCAGTTTATTTGTGAATCTGTCTTTAGTGGTTGGAACAATAGTTCTGCCTGGACGATAACGCGGAGCCATATAGTTAATATCAGTAATACTCGGCATGCACGATACAAGGAAATGGTCAGTAACATCATCACTTTGAGGTATGATATCTATATCAGTAAGATCAGTTCCATGTGATATAATTAAATCTAGTGTATGATTAAAACGATGAGTGGGCCCAGTGACGTTTTGCTTGACTCCAAAAGAGTTTATTAGGTCAGTAAATGCATAATTTGTATTATCAACGTGAATGTTAAAACCTCCGACAATTAGCGCTTAATCAACATTAACCAATAGGTCTGAGAGGAAATCTGCAAATTCTTTTAGAAAATCTGTAAATGGCCCTGGCGGTCTATACACAGTAGCCAGAGCAAGAGATAGGAGAGATTTCTTTTGCATATCTGACAGTGTAACATTGAGTAGAAGTATTTCGAATGAGTTAAACCTGTATCCTGTTTTCTGAGTAACATTGAAAATATCACTATATATTGTTGCAACACCGCCGCCACGACTAATCTGACGGGGCTTATGCTTATAACAGTAGCTTAGCGGAGTAGACTCATTTAGACCAATCATTTGGTTTAGGCCAGGTTTCAGTCAAACAGAGTACATCAAAACTATTATCTGTGATCATTTCATTTACAATAACTGCTTTGTTCATTATTATATCCAACAACAAAACACCTCAATCTCTTAGGAGATATTCTTGTCTACTCCTGCTGTCGAAACAATGGTGGATTGTCCACAGCTCACTCAGGGCAGGTCTAAGGTAAAACGCCAGTGTCAGTCAACAATCGTGGGAGGGGCCTTGGTCTGTGTGACGTCACACAGCCAGGAATCAAAGAATGATTTGAGAAAGGGGATATTACTTATAGGGATAAAAAAAAAAAAAAAAAAAACACTGAGTGGATTTTTATCATTATACAACATGTAAAAGTGAATTTTGCATCTGATGACCCCTTTAACAAAACACTAACTATGACTTTTTCCTCAATAAACATATAATTTGTTGCTTATTAATAGTTAGCATGTAGTTGTTAAGTTTAGGGATTGTGCTGGATTAGGGATGTACAATTAATAAACAGCCAATGTGTTAATAATAGGCATGCTAATAAGCAAGAAATATACTTGAAAAAGGAGCTGACTATTCAGTCTCGGATACCAAAACATTTCTCACTATGACATTTCAGATCAGAATACTAGGACATGACAAATCGGATTTTAAATGGATTTTATGATTTAGAACAACTTCTTCTTCTTCTTCTTTTTTTTTGTCGCTGTTGTTTAGGCTATACAAACAACTAAATGGATTTGAATTACAGATCTGCTGCCTGTCTCTACAAAGCCTTAGAGATGAGGGGTGGATTCTTTTGGCCAGAAAGCAACCACCTACCCAGAACTCTCTAACAACCATCCACAACACATTAGCAACCACATAGCAACATCCTGGAAACCCCCAGAATTCCCTTGTATTACATTGCAAGGTTTTGCATGGGCAAGCTGCAGAACTTGGTTTAGAGAATGTAAAAAAAAAATAAAAATAAAAAAGTAGTTTGTATCAGAATTAATTTAAAATATATAAAGCTCTTTTTATGTAGGCAAGAGCTGACCTTGTTTGGCAGTCTCTGCTCAGATTTTTCCTCCATTCAAAAAATGTAATCTTTTGACCTAGAATTTCAGTCAGTCTTGAGAACATAAAGTGTTGTCCAACATAAATAAATACATAAAATTCTCTGGAAAAAATATAGTCAGTCTTCTATACTTCTTTCATCATTTCATCATCTAGCATCTCTCTCCACAGCTCTGTTCCAAAACCTTGAGAGCTGCCTACAGGTTGCCTAGTACTGCCTACTAAGTTGCCTACAGCTCCCATTTTACCTGTGAGGTTGTTCCATAATTATGCTGCCTTCTGAGACACCTTCCTGTGGTCAAATTAAAAGGTAGCATTGCATGTGGCCTTCACGGAGAAGGCAAGCCAATCTCAAAAAAAAAAAAAAAAAAAAAAAATTAATCTAATGGCAGACAATTTGAGAGAAATATCCACTCTCAAGACCAGCAAAGCCTTCTCTGCTGGTGTAACAGTTCTCAAAATAAATAAATACATTTATTACAGTCTTTGTTTTTATTTCATTTACAGTCTCCCAGTTACAGTATTTCCAATCATTTTAACATCCATTATTGTCCATTTGAGACTTTGTTATTGTGTACAATCCCTTAAGTCTGATCTTTAGTCTGCAAATTAATATAAATAAAATCTAGATTAGGTGTAGGTGTAGGGTTAATTTGGGTAGTTTCAATGTAAAAGTTTTTAATAACGTGAAAAAAGGCCCTGACAAAATTATAAATATACTGTACTTAATGATAGCTTAATTATAAATTTAATATAAAATCATTTAAAAATTGTTTAATACTGATAAAGTACCAGAAACTGTTTGAAAATAAAAATGTTTAATATCAAATAGCTTAATCTAATTAAAGATGTATTATTGTATTCAATATTTGTGTTCTGTATTTTATGCTTATACTGTATTAGAGCAGTGGTTTTGAACCAGGAGGGCGCAGCAAATAATCAAAGGTGGCCTCAAAGATTACTTAAAATTATTTAAAATAAGATCAAAAATAAGCTAAAACAACGAAATACCACAGTTTTTAATTAACCCCCACACATTTTTGTTCCTTTGAGTAACAAAAATGTCAACTGTTTTGGAAAATTTGGATATATGAAGAAGCTGTGTGATCATGAAAATTGGTCAAATCTGAAAATGCCATGGGTACTTTTGTACATATGTCAACCTTTTTTTCTCTAGTGTAGAAACCATGATAAAATAAATAAATAAATAAATAAAAATCTATATCCTTAATACTTAAATAATTATCCAGTAAATGACAATGACTGAAAAAGTCAAGCATATTCATGGGTTAAGAGTTTAGCTCATTTATTTAACTTACAAAAACCAGGAGTACTTATTAGAATACATATGAGTGCATGCTAATGCCAAACTCTATTAAAGTCTATTATTTGCAGAGTCTCCATACAAGTAAGACTCAGAGAGATGCTTTATATAGAGAAAGTTCCAAATGTGTTACTTTTGAGAATCCATTTCTATTAGGATGCTTTAGACAGGTGTCTGTGTCAGACCACAAGACAGCTCACTAGTTTTGGAAAAGAGTCCATCAGTGTTTCTTTTCAAGGTGTTTCCTATCTATCCACACTTCAAATGATTGACTGTGTCCAGCATCTTTCTCTCCAAATGTTCTTGTTTGGCTTCTTTCATTCTCTCATACACTGTTTTTGCTCCACAACAGCTCTGGTACTTTATATCTTTTCATCTTCCACTGTCTTTTCTCTCAAAATGTCTCAAAAGACCTCTCGTTCTTTGACCAGCTGTGCTCCTGTGAATCGTTCCACACCATCATTAGACTCACGATCCCTCTCCTCCTGTTCATCCATCTATTACGGCCCTGTACCTCCTCAGCATGTCACTCGTCTGTCTCGTGCTACACAATTACTGCTGCACACACAATCAGTCCATCGCTTTTACCTCAGAAATATGGACGCATGGTCCCTCTGACCAGTTTTTGATCCAAATGGCTTTATTTGGTGACCATTTTACTCTCATTCTCCCTTTCTGGTGCGTCACAGACAGGATTGGAAAACTGTGAATAATCAGAATGTCCTTTGGCATATATAAAACCCATGTGCAGTGGGCACTGGCGTCCAGGGAAGTGAATTCACTGGGACTGCACCTCCAATTCAAGTGAATTCAAATTTAATGAGTCAATTAACAGCCTAAATTAGCATAACTGACAAGCAGCTTGGATAAGCAAGCTGAAAACCGGTCTACAGGAATATCTTCTGTGTTAAGCTCTTATACTGCTCATTTTTCACATCTCTCTTGGCTTCTGTCATCTTGTTGACATTGCAGTGTCACAACTAATTAAAAGCTATGAGGTTAGAAAAATGTATTTCACTTACTTTCCACAGTAGGTTTGTTTAATCTATTTCTTGACCAAGAACATTGCAATTACAAGGAATTGGCCTTGGTGGTGTGTCCTTTGAAGTTACACAGAATGTATAACATATGCAGAAACGATACACAAAATCTTCAGAATTTGCATCTTTGACAAATTATGTACAGTATTTAAAGTTATTTGTGGTAAAATTGTCATAAAAATGTTTAACAAGAAAAAAAAATACTCAGATGTTGCTACTAACATGACTTAAACACACCAGTAGAAACATTTTGCTATCTTTAACAGCTTCAGTTTAGTAAGCTACGTTTTGTTAACACTGTAGTTTGTAATGTGGCTAACTGCTTTTCAGAAGCGCAGCTGTTCTCTAGTTCTCAGTTTTAAATCACGAGTAGTCTGTGTTGGCAAGCTCCAACACTGGTGCAGATGAGGTCCACAGATTACAAGATCTCTGGCCAAGAGGTATCTCTGACCAAGAGGGAAAAACCTTTCATACATAAAAACATGAGAAATGAGACTTTCCCAGAAATGAGAAGCCTCTTAAATCAATGTCAGAAATTAAATTTTTATCCAGGGCAATTTTCCTCGCTGATTCCTCTTCACCTTTTTAGGGACATTTTTAACAAATCTTTTGAACCATATAGCATGTAATTTTTCTTTTGTCTTAAATTTAACCAATTTCTTCAATTTAATGCCATGTACAGATTTAATGTGATATCTGTATAACTAAATTGTTTGATTTTGCTGAATACAATAACAAAATATAAACAAATATTACAGAAATACATGTGTTCAAATAAATATGCATTGCCCCTGAATACAGCACATTTAGCATTTTTTTTATCTTGATTTTATTTCCCCCTCTGTATAAAATAAAAATTAAAAATTGAAAAAGTAAAAATGGCTAAAGAAAATATTGTTCATACACACTTCTTTCTGTCTTTTCCTCTATTGATTGAAGAACTTCACTATTCTAAGATTACTTCACTAAGATTATTTGCTATAACATTTTGAAGCACCTGTGACAACTCAGAATCAACCGCTGAACTGTTTATACTTAACAAGAGTCTGTGATCAGAGCAAAAACTGATTCGGCTACAATCTTGGGTTTTTGTCACTGAAGAAAATA
This sequence comes from Spinibarbus caldwelli, assembly GCA_039654775.1. NCBI lineage: Eukaryota > Metazoa > Chordata > Actinopteri > Cypriniformes > Cyprinidae > Spinibarbus > Spinibarbus caldwelli. The sequence goes on from CM077257.1 coordinate 22,000,259, forward strand.
GGAAAACCTTTCATACATCATGTAGCATGAGCATAGCCTTGGTTGAAACTGAATTCTGGCATCAGAAGTGGAGGGCTGGAAGCACCTCCATTTTTTGAGAAAGAGTTTTCATTGTTGTATCGGCAAGTCATCTTGGCATTGGATTGCTTTGCTATTTGTTTGTCATTCATGATGGAAAGCAACAGTGGTGATGGACATTTGCTTTCCTCAACCTACTATCCATTTTAGTAACACTGCAGAAAATGTGAACAAATGTGTCTCCAATCCTGATAAATTTATACTGATGTACAGCTGGAATTTATTAAAACTAAAAGTTAGCTTATATGTATTAGAGTGGGTTATAATCTGGATCCTTAAAAGGTTGCTTAAAGGTTTTTTTTTTTTTTTTTTTTTTTGTATATTTGTTTATTTATATTTAACCTTTCCTGTAGTGTATAGTACAGCTGTTACAAAGCACAAAGTCCATGCAAAAGGGCATTAATCTCTCAAAAAAAAAAAAAAAAAAACCTTTCTGAATCTCGTTTATATTTCCATGATATAGCTAAGTCTAATAAATTGACCAATCACAACAGACTGAGCCAACTGACCAATCAGAGCATTTAAAATGAATGCTTTAAGAGACAGGAACTAAAATAAAGCATTTCAGGCAAGAGTAAAAAGAGATCCCAAAAATAACTCGTAAGTGAGAATACTATTATCACTTTAATGCAAAAGAATCATCACTAGATCTACAAGTTATTTTTGATACACTACTGCTAGTCTATTCATCTATCTACTAAAATTTAAAACCCTGAGACCAACAATGACAGATGTTACTCTGAAATGTATTTATGTTAACTTGAGTAGATCACCTCCCTCAAATCACCATGTGTGCAATTAACGTGCTACTGATTTTCAAACATTCATCAAATATTCATTACATGCATCACATATTTATTAAACCAGCAAAAGATCATGGAGAAATATTTGAGCATGGTCTAATTAATATTCATGAGCTCTGCCTTTGCCCTCATGAGGTCACAACCAGCACGCCTGTGCACCCCACCCACAATCCACTCTTCAAATCTCGTTCTGCCACAATCCCCACCACTTTATAGAATGAAGTGACATCTGTATCTGCAATACAAAGTGAGTTTGATCCTTTGTATTGAAGCACAGTATGCAAAACAGAGACTCTTATGTTCAGAAGAGTGACCGAAATGCTGGAGCACATGGTAACCAACACGAGAAGAGGGATACTGAGCACGTAATGACAGCGCATCATCACTCTCGCACTGCAGTGGGTCTCTGAAGCAACCCCATGGCCCCCTTATAGATTCAAATCATACCAGCGTGTGCCTTTCAGAAAGCATCACCCTCTCCTGCCCGGCTCGCAAAACAGCCACTGCCGGCAGGCATCAATCATCCACTTCAAATAGCTCTCGCTGTCAGATGCAGAAACCCATCCTGTCCAGCAGTAGCTCAGAGCCACTGTACCCACACGAGAGGTGATGGGACACATAAATTATTCCATGAGATGGCATTGTGAATACAAAAGGGATAAAGGCCATTTGAGAGCATGTGTCGGCTAACACCAAAGTGTAGTTGAGCTGTTGAACATCATGCTACAGACCACAAACAGGAAGTGAAAGGAGGAACAGGGAAGCGGCAGTGGAACGGTGACACGACTTGACAGGAATAAAGGGGGTGGGATTGTAAAATGATGTAAAACGAAAGATTTGTAGTGTTGCTGTGTAAGATTTTCTACCGGCATGTTAAAACCTGAATTATAGATTATTTTGAGTGGAAAGGAAAATAAGTGGATTAATATTATGTTTTCATTTTTTAGGAATAGTGTTTTACTAGCTACCACCACTCTTTCATGAAATAGTTTTTTGTTATTTTTATTTTCATGCATGACATTATGGCTTATCCTGGACTAAAATGGAATGAGGATAATCCAAATTCGTCAGAATAGATGGCTAAAATGTGTTCAAAAGGTTAAGCAGCTTATCTAAATAACTCATTAGGCTTGTAAATTGTATAAAATACTTTAACTATCAAAAATGTGTTTATTATTTATTTTATTTTTTTTTTTTACTCTTGATTTTTTTTATCAGTTACATTATTTATTAAATTTTACTATGCCTTTATCTTTTATTGTTGACGCTTTTTGGATATATGGATTATGCATATATTTTAACCATCATAAAATGTGAAAATATCAAGATTTACTTGAGAAGCAAAATTACGTAAGGTATTAAATCTTGTTTACTAAAAAATATATATAAATGAAGTCAGTTTATACTTAAAAAAAGTACAAAAAAATCCCAGTGGGATGAGAACAATAAACTTAATTCACTAACACTTTATTTTAAGGTGTCCTTGTTACACATTACATGTACTTACTATTATAATAACCATTATGGTAACAGTTTATTTTAGGGTCTCTTAACTAGTTGCTTATTAGCATGCATATTACTAGAATAATAAGCACATATTAATGCCTTATTCTACATGACCTTATTCTACATCCCAATCCTACCAAATACCTAAACTCAACAACTACCTTACTAACTATTAATAAGCAGCAAATTAGGAATTTATTGAGGGAAAATTGAAAATGAATTTCCAAAATGAAAATTTTGTCATTAATCACTTACCCCATGTCGTTCCAAACCCATAAAAGCTTTGTTCATCTTCGGAACACAATTTAAGATATTTTGGATGAAAACCGGGAGGCTTGTGACTGTCCCATTGAAAATATCATTATTTTTATTTTCTTTGCATACAAAAAGTATTCTCATCGCTTCATAAAATTCAGATTGAACCACTGATGGCAGATGGACTATTTTGACGATGTTTTTTTATACTTTTCTGTGCCTTGACAGTGTTATTTACTTGGCAGTCAATGGGACAGTCACAAGCCTCCCGGTTTTCATCCAAAATATCTTAAATTGTGTTCTGAAGACGAACGAAGCTTTTACGGGTTTGGAACGACATGGGGGTAAGTGATTAATGACAAAATTTTCATTTTGGGGTGGAATATCCCTTTAAATGTATAATTACACTATGACAAGGACACCTTAATATAAAGTGTAACCCTTAATATAAATTAATTCAAACAAGATTTATTCATCTTTCTCCGTTGTCAGGTATTTGTTATTGTTTTAACCATAAAGTCAAATAATTTTGGTGAATTGTTCATAAAACCCCAGATAGCACATGTACACCTGCAAGATGTCTTTTAAAGATCACTTGATCTGGAAAGCATCTGCTGTGTACAAACATCTGACAGACGTCTGTAAGATGTCAGTTTTATAAACATCTTAAAGACATCTAATAGACGTCTGTTTGACATCTGATTGGAAACGTCCAATAGACATATTGCAGATGAGCAAACACTCTAAAAAAATACATCTTGCAGACGTAAATGCAGACATCAAATAGACGTCTCCGTGATGTACATGTGCTGTCAGGGACAAGACTTAATGCCTTGTGTAATTTTTCTTTTCGAATAAATTTAGATATTTTACTGAAAAACAAGACAAAAATATTTGTTTAGATTTGTTTTTTTGTTGTTGTTTTTTGTTTTTTTTTCAGTGCACACAAGAAAAAAAAACTAAAAATACTCACTGACAACTATTTAATTGCCTTTGCGATGAATCTAACCTCAAACGAACTTCTGACAGTGTCAGACATTTTTGGGTCACAGTCACAGTGTGACTGCAACTACGTTGCAATGGGAGTTCAGCCACTGACGTAGGTTTGTGTGTAAGTGAAAGAGGGAAATATCTGGTAAATATGTTGTTGGCTTGTCTATGTGATGTGCAACACAAATTTCCTTTTACTGTTTAGCATCTCCTTCACATTTCCGTAGTAATTCCTATCTCATGCTCACTCTGAAGAAGGAATAGCTCTCTTAGTCAAGATAGAATCCAGACACACTGACTTATTTATTTTCCAGGAAAAGCAATACCACCATGAGCACAAGGGCTTTCTTTGGTTTGAGCAGTACCATTTCAGTTTAAGTGTCAAAATAAGGCTGTCAGAATGGCCAGTCAATGCTGTCAGTTGTGACTCGGAAAACTGGAAAATGTAAGATATTGTATAGTCTGACATAAAAGACTGTTGATGTCGTACAGTCTGCCGAGGCTTTTACCCAAGATCTCACTGGCATCATATCACACAATCTTGACAAGCAACAATCATAAATGACAGAAAAATCACTTGGCACAGCCATGTTCTTTGTGCCACTGTGTCTTTATTTGGTAAAATGTTTCTGAACCCAGAAGTTTATATGTGCACCATTGTTTAGCTTCTGAACATTGAGGGTAATTGCTGCATCTAAAGTGACATATGTTTGCAGGTGGTAAGGGTGTCCTCTGGTGGTTGTGTCCCTTACTACATCTCTCTGCTGTCCATTGGTTGTGGGGTACATTTCCACTGCGTGAAGCCCCAGACTGCAGCAAGCACTGCCTGATAGTGAGCTCTGATGTTCAAAGTCATGTCTCAGCCGCGGTGGAGAAGTCAGCGGCATGAAAGGAGTTTTCTTTTGAGCTTGCACAGTAATGACAGGCTGGGTCACAGAGTAAGCAAGAGCTGATATTTATACTGTATGAGGATGGCAGTAAGGGAAAACACACTCAGACCAGCTGTGAAAATATGTGTCCAAAGGGACAGAGGACACAGCAAGTATTTTAGAGACACTAAGAATAATATGGGTCATTTATTTGCACCAGTTGTTTTTACAAATGTGAAATTATTTAAATCGGGTATTTGTGTAAAAGCCCACAAAATCTGTGCTGAATGCTCTTTGAAGTCTGCAGTTCTTTAATAACCATTTCTATAATGAGGGGTGTTTGTGCTGAAAAGGGTGACAATTTAAATATTAACGCCATAGCATTTCTTCTTTTTATGTAAATTATTCATAACAGACAGTGCTATTTGCCTGTCACAGTTAACATTGTGCTATGCTATCTGAAAAAGCATGTGTTTTGGGAAGTTTGTACCTGTGAAACACAACACTCGACTCAACAGATGAACTCAAAAAGTCATCGAAGCAAGTTAAAATGACATTGAATATTTCAATTGCGTATCTCACATTTGCTTTTGTGCACACTATCAGTTAGGTTTAGTGTAGGTTTCGGTATTCAGGCCAAGATATGTGCGATAACCAAATGTAAAATGTTTTTAGCGCCATTCACTGGACATTTTATCTTTGGAACTACCATAATAAGTCCAAGAGGCAATATAATAATAAAAATGTCACCACCCGCCACAATTGTAATTTTTTATTAAATCGGGCTGGAACTGCAGTATGCAAATTGTGCTCACCCCAAATGTTTAAGGCGTTTTCAGGCACCAGTATCTGATTTGAATAATTCCTTCAGTGCTGAAACATCATAAGTGAGCACAATTAATATTCAACACGTCACCAACTATGTTTAATCTCAGTGAAGCATGAGCATTAGATCCAAGATATGTGGTTCTAATATATTACAAACCTCCGAAAGTTCTCCCTATGGATATTGTCCCTATGGTTTTGACTTTAATCAGATTCACTTGCTTTCACTGAAAGGTTTAATTTCTCCATCCCCTCAACCCACTTTACTATACATCTGCATAGCTAAGGGGTGGGTGTCTGTGTTTTATGGACTTTCTCTAATGACCACAGCACTAGCCAATAGCTAATTGATGAAACAATCCAACATTGCTCTGGCAAAGCGGTCCGGTCAGTTGTCACAGCTTCTGGCTATAGCCGTTGATGTATTGAGAGCTAAATTTATCCCAGCAGACCGCAGGGAGCCTGCTTGGGTTCCAGCCCCTCACTGGGAAGCCCACAGCAAAAGCACAGCTATGGTGAAGAAGGTGATTAGAGCAAGAAAGAATGCGGTTAATACTGCATGAGGAAGAGTTAGAGAGAGACATGGAGAGAGGAGAGGGTACGCCTCCTTTAAATCAGTTTTAAATTGTCTCTTTACTTCTCCTCCTTTACCCAGCCCACTTCAGAGGAAGGAGGACAAAAGAAACTCCTTCTCTGGTCAAAGCCCTGTAAAGCTGACATGCTCCTGTCTGAGTTTATGCAACCGTTACATCCCGAGGTAAGTCTTAGGTACTAATGGAAAAAAAAATAATAATCTAAAGTTACAGCGTTTACATCAAGTTCTGAATTTAGCTTCCAGAGTCCAAGTATTTTGAGTATAAATAAACCATGATGTTGATGTGTTTGTTTTTAGAGGTATTTGCCCAGGTGAGTACAGTATCTCTATTGCTACATTTTAAGGGATTTAAACTTAGGCATGGCACTTGCTTGCACAGTTTTTGCTACGGAAATGAATAAAACAGAACAATAGTTTTTTGACATCCCTTCCATCAGGGACAGTCACCTAAATCAAACACTAGATACATCTAAACTTTAGCATGTTACAGTCAATCACAAGGTTGTCAGTTGTGGCCATTTTTGAATGTGTATATTCAGACTAAAATACTTTAAGCTTTTAAGGGAGAAAATTAAACTGAACTGTATTCAACATTTATTTATTTATTTTTTTTGCCAATGTCAATGTTTTTGAAAAAAGTCAAATAGCAGCTTTTTCTTTTTTTTTTTTTTCAATTCATGCTTTGTAGAATCAATAAAGTTAAAACTGACATTTGCAAATGTATGTTTAATATGGAGTTCCAAAAGATGTGTGTTGACTTGATACAATGTTGCTAAAACCATTTAGTGACTGTTTGTCTGGTCCAATTATAGGCAACATTAATAGGTCTGTCAATACAGGGAGTTTCCCAAGGGAATCGAAAACTGCTACAATAACACCTACTTTAAAGCCGGGGATCTTTCAGGACTGTGTAATTATAAACCCATTAGTACCTGTTAGCAGAGATGGGCACAATTACATCAAAAAAGTATTTAATTACAAATTACAAATACAAGCTCATCAAATGTATTTAATTAAAATACAAAAATACTGGTGTGAGAAATGTATTTAATTAAAATACAAGTAATTTGTAATTTGAAAATACAAAAATACAATCAAATTTTTCAAGCAATCAAGTGCAAGAGACTGTGCCATAACATTTAGATACACATATAAGAGAAAGATAAATGCTTTCGCCTCCTTGAACATCACGCATTTCTCCACTTTATTTTTTCATGTTTCTTTATCGCTCCTTTATCGTTTTTTTATAAGCATGTCAAAAATTAAGCAGCCCTGCGAAACTGTATTGTCAAACTCAAGAGAATGGCTCAAGCTATGTCACTGTCAACAATAAAGATTAACTCCTGAAAATTTTGATATTTAGCTGTTAAAGGGCTCTATGTAGATTACAGAAACCCTTGTTATTAGCGACACCGGAGGTGGCCGTTAAGTGAACTGTGGTCAGTAACTCATTGCTCATGCTCTTGTACACACTCCATAGTAATGCCAGTGAGCAACTGCCAGTGAGATTCACCGACATCATGTCGAAAGATGAGGTTCATTAAAATTACACTGCAATGACAGTTTCCCTTGGATTTTCGCAGCAAAACCGCCCTGAGTTATTCACATAATAATTAGTCTACAGACTTTCATTTTTTAATTTTTGTTACATGCTGTTCAGACATTAGCAATAATATTTATTTTAATTTAATACTTGAAAAACTTCAGTTTGTCTATAGATAAAAGTAGCTAACTTTTGCCAAGTAAGCTAACGTCACTTGTCAGCTAGCAAGTAAAGTTCTAGAGCAACATTTTCTTCTGTCCTGTAATAACATTCAGTGAGCAATATCTGATAGTATATATTTTAATACATACAGTGCCCTTCACTAATATTGGCACCCTTGATAAATATGAGCAAAGGCGGCTGTGAAAATAAATTTGCATTGTTTATCCTTTTGATCTTTCACTCAAAAAACGTGAACATCTCAACATCTCAACATCTCATGATGAAATAAATGTTTTTCTCCAATGAATGTTGGCCACAATTATTGGCACCCCTAGAAATTCTTATGAGTAAAGTATCTCTGAAGTATATTCCCATTCATATTTACATTTTTTAGCACAACAGGGTGACTAGGAGCATGAAATTGTCCAGCCACGACTTCCTGTTCCACAGGATTATAAATATGAGGAACACAAAGGCCAAATTCCCTTGATCATCAATCACAAGGAGTAAAACCTAAGAATATAGTTCTGACATGCAGAACAAGATTGTTGAGCATCACAAAATAGAAAGTGGCTGTAAGAAAAGAGTTAGTTAATCCCCATTTCCACCATCAGGGTAATAATTAAGAGGTTCCAAACAACTAAAGATATTAAAAATCTGCCTGGAAGAGGACGTGTTTATATCATCCTAATGCACGGTGAGGAGGAGAGTTTGAGTGGCCAAAGACTCTCCAAGGACCACAGCTGGAGAATTGTAGAGATTAGCTGAGTCTTGGGGTCAGAAACCTATATATATATCACCACATCACCACATGTTATTCGGGAGGGTGTCAAGGAAAATTCTCCTCACTCATCCAAAAACAAACTCCAGCAAATTCAGTTGTCAGACATGACTGGAACTTCAAATGGCACTGGCTTCTATGGTCAGATGAAACTGAACAAAAAGAGCTTTTTGGCAGCAAACCCATCAGATGAGTTTAGTACAAACAGGGATAAAAAAGTACCCCATGTCCACGGTTAAATATACTGCTGGATCTTTAATGCTGTGAGCCTATTTTTTCTGCCAGAGGTCCTGAACATCTTATTCAGATGCATGGCATCATGGATGCTATCAAATACCAACAGATAAAAAATCAAAACCTGACTGCCTCTGTTAGAAATCTTATAATGGGCCATGTTTGGATCTTCCACCAGGACAACAATCCAAAACAAACATCAAAATAAACACAAAAATGGGAAAAGGACGTTGCAATAATTGGGTGCCAATAATTGTGGCCAACATGAACTCACTTTCAATTGTTTTACATCAATGATTGTTTGGAATTTTGTAAATTTTTTGAATGAAAGATAAAAAGGATAAACAATGCAGATTTATTTTCACAGCCGCCTTTGCTCATATTTACCAAGGGTGCCAATATTAGTGGAGGGCTCTGTACTTAGCCAGTTTGCACTGAGCACTAAAACTGCTTCTTTCATTTTATTCCAGTTGGAACCATGGACGAATTAAAGGTTTATTTCACCCAAAAATGGAAATTCTGTCATTAATTACTCACCCTTATGTCATTTCACACCTGTAAGACCTTCTTTCATCTTTCTGATGAAATCTGAGAGCTTTCCCTTCGTAGGCACCAATGCAGCTTACACATTCCAAGCCCAGAATGGTAGGAAAGACATTGTTAAAGTACTCCATGTGACTTCAGTGGTTTAACCTCCATTTTATTAAGCAACGTGAGTGCTTTGTTTGCACAATAAAACATAATTTACAACTTTATTTATAAAAATATTGATCTGCATTGTGTTCACAAAAACATTAAAACGCGTTTGTGTTGTGTTCATGCCATGGAAGACTCACTTCATCACAACGTGTTCACTAGAGTACCACAACACGTGTTTCAATAATATTTTTGGAAATAAAGTGGTAAATTATGTTTTTCGTTTGCAAAAAAAGCACTCATGTACTTAATAAAATGGATTACTTGATATACTTAATGACATGGATTACTTAATGACGTCTTTCCTACCGTTCTGGACCTTGAATGTGTAAGTTGCATGACTAACTGTAGAGGGACAGAAAGCTCTCGGATTTCATCAAAAATATCTTAATTTATGTTCCAAAGATAAACTTTTTTTTTTTTTTTTTTTTGGGTGAACTAACCCGGATCCAAGAGGACATGATTCACTTGCATCTAGCCAAAAACTATGATAGGGTATAGTTGGCAGTACTATTAACACAGGTGAAGAAAGAGCTTAATTTACTCATACAAGGAATTTGTTATGGTGACAGAGGCTTCCACAGCACAACAGAATGACAGTGACAAGACAAGACACAGATAATAAAAATAGAATAAGTAAATAGGAACAATTTTTTATTTATTTATTTATTTATTTTTTGAAAGACCACAATATACAAAATAAAATTGTATGGTATTTGTGTGTACAGGTGTGTTATGTACAAATGCAAAGAAATGTAAATACGAAGTTTGGTGTGTTAAATAAATGCATATATAAATAGTGTGTGTGTGTGTGTGTGTGTTTGAAGAAAGATATTGTTTTATCTGAGAAAAAAAAGAATTAGGCCTACTTGATTGTATTTTGAGTATTTCAAATACAAAATATTGTCTCTCAAAGTATTTAATTACACATTACTTTTGATATTTTTATTTATTTATTTATTTATTTATTTATTTATTTATTTTTTTTTTTTTTTTTATTTTTTTTTTTTGTCCAGCAAAATACAAATTACAAAATACGTATTTAGTAATTAAATACGTATTTCAAATATATTTAATTGAAATACTGCCCATCTCTGCCTGTTAGTGGTGTGGGGCAAAACATCTACCACTCATCTTAACAACAGTCCTTTTAGATTATGTCCCAAGCAATTTGACTTTAGAACCAAGCACTTGAGAGAAATAGAAACTGTTTTCTTTTGACAAATGTTAAATCTAAAATGGACAAGGGTGGAATTGTTGGAGCCATAATTATTAGACTTAATAAAAGCCTTTGACACTGTTGACCATTGTGGTCTTATTACAAAACTGTCACCATTATTCCCAGGACAATTAAGTCTACAGAACAATATCCTTACAGTTTAGAGAATGAAGGTAAATCACATATGTAGAGCTGGTGTACCCTTAGGATCTGTTTTGGGACCTCTCTTATTTTATCAGTATAACAATAACATGCCCACTGTTTGCAGTGATTGTGAGGTATAAATGTGTGCAGATGATACAGTGATTAATGTGCATGCATAAAAAAAATCTAATTTGATTTCAGGTACTGATAGTTCTGTTTATATGAACACTATAACTTTTAAGTCAGATTCATGTATTTGTTTACATGCAAAACCTAATAAAGTCACCGTGATATGACATACCAGAACTACTGTCATATTTGCTTTGATGATATATATGTCATAAGATTTTTTTAGGCAAATATTTAGTAAACATACAGTCTCCTCCACTGATCAGTTTGTAATTAAGTCATAAAGAAATATGACTTAATAAATATACATGCTCGTAGGACGCAAAACATACACAACACAACAATGTGCATGTGCACAAGGTGCCTTGAATGGATTATTACAGGTTTACCCCACCCCTTCCAGTCCATTTGAAATTTCATTCAAGTCAAGTCAAGTCACCTTTATTTATATAGCGCTTTTAACAATACAGATTGTGTCAAAGCACTTAACAGTATCAAATTGGAGGATAGAGTGTCAGTAATGTATAATAATAAGATTAAACACTCAATTTTCAGTTAAAGGCATTTCATTATTGAATTCAGAGATGTCATTGTCTAGCTCAGTTTAGTTTAAATAGTATATATGAAATCAAATTGACGATAATCGTTAGAAATTAAGTGTCCCCAACTGAGCAAGCCAGAGGCGACAGCGGCAAGGAACGAAAACTCCCTCTGTGACAGAATGGAGAAAAAAACCTTGGGAGAAACCAGGTTCAGTCGGGGGGCCAGTTCTCCTCTGGCCAGGATATTATTATTTATTTTTTTTACTTATTGTATTAATTAAATTTTAAATGTATAAATGTATTATATTTCTATTTTTATATTGTTGCAATTTCTAACAATAATAGTATTATGTAGTTAGGTATTTTATTATATTATAGTTATTTTGTTTAATTTTAAGTTTTATTGTATTTAAGTCGAGGTCTTCACTGGGGATATGTCCCCGGGGCTCATCCAGGTGTCCGGCCTCCGCCGACGGTCAGGGACGCAGACATCATCTCCCGGCGCCATCTGATCCGGACACGGACTGAGAAACAGAATAATAAAGAAACAGACAAATATTAGCGTAGATGCCATTCTTCTTACGATGTAACGAGTACATCGTGTGTTATGAGGAGTATTGAGGAGTATTCATATTGAGCTTAATCTGATTGACTGGGGTATTAAAAACTCTTAAGTCTGATTATTTGGTTGCATGAAAAGTAAACAAAGCTATTCACTCTGTTAAAAAAATCAAAACATACTGATCTCAGACCATTTAATCAAATTTATTTCCTTGTCTTATGTAAAATTTTGCATGGTCTGGTTCCTCCCCCTCTTATAGCATTCATTAAGCAGCTGACAGGCAGTAGGCTCATTAGATCCACTTCTAGCCATATGTGGAATATGCTGCCTATTCACAGAAGACTGTAAAACTCACTCAATACCATTAATTTACAATCATTGTTAAAAAAAAATAATCAACAGTGATCAAGCTCCTTGATTTCCATCAATTTCAAATAAATTTACATTATGAATTGTCGTTAAATTGGCACATTTACAGTTTATTAAGCGCATGTTCCTCTAAAGCTAAGCTGAATAAATTACAGATGTACAGTTTCAAATAGCATGTTAGTACTAATTTTTGTTTGACTAGTATTATTATTAGTCACCTATTCAGACTATAAGTCAACAGATCCTTGCTAAACCCATCAGGTGTCATCATGATCACATTCACTCCACACATTCACCCCACACTTTAAGAGCTCAATGATAACACAATGAGTTTAAGGGAGGCAAACGAGATTTGGTCTCTCTCTGAAACTTTATCTTCTGGTGTCACAGTCTCCTTTCCCTCCTGTAAGAAAGTGCCCTTGATGGACTGTATCTGTGACATGCTATTCATTAGCACGGACAATACTTTCCACTTGGTTCCTCAGTTTGAATAAAAAAAGAAGAATGAATAGAAAACATATCAAATACTCTTAATTTGTAAGGTGGTTGTTAAGTTTAAGTGCTGGATAGGATTAGGGATGCATAATATGATCAGGTAGAATATGTACTTTATAAGCACTAATAAACAGCCAATATGTTAATAATAGGCATGCTAATAAGCAACTAGGTTATAGTGAGAATTGGTCCCTATACTAAAGTGTTACCATTTTACATAAGTATATATATTTTTTGCAACCTGAAGTACCCAAGCTAACTGGTAAAACATGTCATGGCAATATTTCTGCAAAATTATATTATGTATGTTTCTTCTTGCACATTTTGTGGTGCTTTAAATGTGAAATGTCCAGTGACTGGTGTTAAAAGTGAATTCTGTTTCCTCAGAAACAGATAAATGCAAATGAGTCAGCATTTTAGTTTGTTGGTACATTGGCTTATGGCAGCAGCTCTGAAATGTTTAAAGGGTTAAAATGTACATCCCATATATCTATGGTAAACAATATATCAACTTTTTGAACATCAAGTACAGATTCAAATATTTATCTGAATCTGTAATTTAGATATCAATTCTACTGCCAAACTGGTTTAGAAAGAGAATCTTGTATAATAACTCTGTACAGTAGAAGATAAATGAGTTTAAATTCCACCTTACACTGGTACAATTGTATCAACAATTACATGTGTTACATTGCCCCTTTTTTTGTACTGATGGTTGATTTTGAATCTTATTCACGTTAGTCACTTAATTGGTCTGTTTCCTCATGTTAAAATTTTTCCAAACTGTTAAAGAGGTACCGTCTGTAATTACTGCACAATTATAGAGGGGTCATAGTAATTACTCACTTCTTAAAACCATTATAACTTCTAAATGGTTTGCAGAAGAAATCAGTGAATGCTGGATTTTTTTTTAATACTGAAGTATCAGATGCATTCAGACTATTACTAAGTGCTAAATGTCATGTCAATTTCTTATGGAAAAAGTCTTTTATTAAGGAAAATGTTACTATATGGTTTCTAAATAGTCTGGGAACTGCTGTTGGAGGAGTATTTCAGACAGAAACAATATGCAGTTAACGGGAAAAACATCAGAGAAGCTGTCTATCATTACATTGTGGGTTGAGGTGACTTCTTCTGCGCAGATTGTATGATTAGACGCGACATGTCTTGAAAACTATAGCTGAACATTCAACTCCAGCAACAATCAGAGTTGTAATTATGGTTTGAAAAGGCATAGTTGGGGGTAGATTTTTAAATTGTGCCTTTTCAAATACACAAGGGCAACAGAAATCATACAGTGAGAATCTTGAAAATCTCACCTTCAACCCCAATACCTCTGTTAGGCTACAGAACTTGCATGACAACATCAGTGCATCGAAGAATAAAAGATGAAGCATGAAGGAAGGAAGAATCGTGCATGTCCTCTTCAAACCTGATCCATCTGCTGAATTGTTAACCTTTATGGGGAAAAATCAAAAAGACAAAGCTGATTGTTAAATTTTAATCTTTCTTTATGGTTCAAAACAGGTCAAAATGCAACCGATTGGATCCGATGAGATTTTCTTTCCATGCAGAGCCTGAAATCCTGTTTTGTTCAACAAGACATTGTCAAATATTCAAACCGCGTGGTAGGCTGAAACTAACAACGCATTCAAAGTAACCACAGGGCCCATCAAATTTTCACTCAAACCACGTTTAAAATGGCAAACAAATCCAAATGCAAAACGTTTAGTCCTTATTGACATTAAACCTCTGGAAGCTCAGTCACTGTTCTTAATAGGAAAATATGTCAAATTATTTATATTGAATAAATAATTTACCCACCAACAACAATGGTGTGTTTGTATTATTGCTTAATAATATGCTGCCAGGTTTTCTTTAGTTTTGGTTAATCTCCACTTTGTATAAAATAATATAGGCAGCTGTCCACAATATTGGAACTCAAATTTGGCAGGGATTGTCTGATATTGACTAACTAAATTACTGGCCAAATAGCAAGAATCATAATTAATTCAGAAAAAGGTCAATTCAGTTGTTGACAATCATCGTCATAGTGCAGAATTAATCATCTCTACAAGTGAGTCAAAAGTCAGGCAAACACAAAAAAAACAAAAAAAAAAAAAAAAAACAGCACTTATATTTTCAGAGGAACAGAAAATTCTAGCCTCTTGATTCCTTGGTTGCTGTTGTTGTTGTTGTGGGGGGGGGAATGTTATTTTGGTAAATGTTCAGTATCCTGTTAATTATATCAGTATCATTTGTAGTAGTGTATTCAAAATATTACAGTATTATTCAATGTGCTTTGTAGCATACCTCAAGTCTTAAATGTATTTAAAAACTGAACTTGCAGATAATATAATGATAATGAAATATAGAAGGCCACATAAAGAAAGTACAGTACGCCACCATTACTGTTTACCTACTTAATTACCCTTTTAAAGAAGTGGACTTGTAATACTGATGAATTAAGTTTAACTTTAAAAGAAGTATATTTTAAATCCTGTTTTAAGTCATCTCTTGTGTGTTATTATAGTGTTATTATTATTATTATTTGATGTTGCATTTAAAGTTTAGATATTTTAAATGTGTTCTAGTAATTTGCACCTTCATTATTACAACTGTATAATTACAAATGTATTTAAATACATGACACAAATTTCAATAGAATTAAAGTATAATAAGTAATTAAAGTATATTCTAACTTATCTTAAATGCTTGTCATTAAATTTGGCAGTACACTTTAAACATTTCAAAGTCAATAGTCAATACTATGTAATTTACAAAATTATGAAATTACATGTAAAGATGTACTTAAGTGCTACTTAAGTGGGTCAAAACACTGAATTTAAACTTTTAATTTAATTGTAAATAACATTCAAGCATTGCATTCAATTCACACTTCTTTTAAAGTATATTATTTCCATGATAAGTTCTCATTTTAAAAGTATGCTGCAGTGTCTTTCTTTTCACAAGGGCTGTCCATGCTAGCAGTACAAAAAGACAACTCATCAAGGAGTGATGAAGCAGGGGTGTCTCTGAGCACAGGGAGCACAGAGGTATTACTGCAACAGTCGTTGAGCCAAAGAGTTATAATTAATTCAGAAGCAGGTAAATTGAGTTGTTGACAATCACTGTCATAGTGCGGAACAAATCATCTCTACAAGAGAGACTCGAAATTCAAATCCTGGCATGTAAGACAGCACTGGTTTCTGCAGGGGACCTTATATACATATTCATGCCGCTGTTTAATTATGTATGCGTATGCTAATGCAGGTCTCTTTGGGTCCACTCAGTCTTATTTAGGCGATAGAACACTGACCGAATATAAGCTCTTTCTCTCTACTTTCAACAGTAATGAACCGGTAGTAAATCATTGTCTGGATCACAAAGCCAAGACCATGTCAGGAGTAAGTAAATGATGTTCTCTTGCGTTTTTGTTGCTGTTCAAGGCAGACAACATTTGATGGTATTTTTTAATGAAGCAACTGCAGTCTGAGCTGGCAAAGCTTCCAGGAAGCCGTCCATTTGTCTTATAAATTATCAAAGCCTGAACATTTATCTCAGGTACAGGACACCAGAACAGAACCATTACAGTGTATGGAACATGCTGTAGACAGCTCTCACTTCACACATCATTAAGATCTTTGGGAAACTGATCCTGAAACAGCTCCATGTTCATGAACCATCTGGGCCGAGTGCATTTTATCTTCAGGCATGCATAGCTGTAGTGGACAGCACATTCCAGGGCCAAGTTTATGGCGGGGCCCCTCTCTGACCACTATAGTGGACAAAAGTTTGCTACATTTTGATTGGATCTTGGTGGACTAACATAAGCAAACTGTCCAACGCCATCAGATAAAGCTGCCAGGACAACGGCCAGACACCTCTTAGAGGGCAAGAAGAAGACCTTTGGTACAAAGCCCGGGAAGGACAGGACTTCCTATTGGTCAAAATGCAGTTTTTGCCCTTCACCCACCAACAGACTGATTCCTCAGGTTTTGGCCTGTGACTGCCATAAAAATTCCTTGGGACCTCTGGACACAGCAGCAGTGGGTGAAACAAACAGGGATCACAGAGTTCCATCCAAATCCATTCATAACTATGTTCTCAAACCTTAAACTGATGCAAACTACAACACACACATCTTATACTTATTCAGAGGAATAAGTATTCTCAGTGACAGCGACGTGTAGTGCAACATCTTACACAAACTCAGCTGTTAACGGACAAATGAATGCATGCATGACAGTTCAATCTTTTTCCATCATGTTTGGACTTAATGTATTCGTAACATTGCCAAAGGTATTCTGGTTGTGGTTTGGTAAGTGAATGATGCATTGGTAAAATTTTAGTGACATTTTTCTAAATGTGTGATTGGACTATGCAAATAAGTTCCACAGGAGGAAAGAAGGGTGGGCCACACCGTGTCCCCCCTCTCTGATGGAAATAGCCAATCACAGCCAGGAAATGGAGAAGCGCCAGATTGCAATCTCCTCCTCATCGGAAAGAGATAAAGGTACCTTTCCAAAAGACACTCATAGTTCTGAGTCTGAGTCCCGAAAGGGAAAGACGTTAACAGATAAACCAGTTCTGAGTCTCCGGCCCGTAAGGGAAGGGACAGTAACAGACACATTTGTTCTGAGTCTCCCATCCAGAGAGACAGTAGCAAATACACCAGATCGGAGTCTCCGGCCTGCAAGGGTGAGACATTAACAGATACACAGTTCCTGAGTCTCCAGCTTTGAGGCAGCAACAGATACGACCACGTTCTGAGCCTCCACCCTGCAAGGAAAGAGATAATCTACGTTCAGACTTCATTCAGAGTCTTTGTCCAGCGAGACAACAACAGATGCAGCACCTCCTGAGTCTCCATCCTAGAGAGACAAAGCGGATCAAATTCTGGGTCTCTATCCCAGAGAGGCAGAAGACACACAGACATTTGCAACAAGGTTAAGCTCCGGCGAGCAAACCTTCACTCCAAGGTACCTTCGATTGCGTGTTCCAGGCTAAGGACCTTCTGCACCTACTTCAGGGTCACATCTGCGTGTTCCAGATTTTAGGACCCTTTGGTGCTCCAGGAGATCAGCATCCTCCAGCGCTTCGTGTTCAAGGCTGTCGAAACGGATTCCTGCTCCTTTCCCCACTGCATTGTTACCAGCACAACCAGTGGATGAAGTCACTGCCACCGGACTGCTCACTCAACCACAGAGAACGTAACTATCACCTATCCAAACCTCTTCCAGAGACCTTGGCATTCTTGTGTATTATCAGTATATGATTTTTCTAATTGACATTAGATGTTATATAGCTGATTGCAGTTGATAACAAATAATCTTTCAGGTATTTGTTTGATGCATAATAAGGTTCTTCACCTTACTTGTTTCAGAGTAGTGACAGTTTATCTTTCCAGGTAATGTAGCTCTGACATAGCAACATCCAACATAATCACTTGCATTTTATGCATCTTATGCACTTTATTCCTTTTTCATTCATAGTATTCCTTTTTCATTCATAGTATTCATTTAGTAGTTGTTGGTTACTCTTGTCTATCTTTTGTTAATAAAATTTATTTTATTACTCTTGTGTCTTCCTTGTGTTGATAATGCAGTAAGGTTCTACAAGTTAGGTATCCCACCAATCTTTCTTATGTGATGTACTCCTAACCACACCTTAAGTGACACATGATCCAAAAATCATAACGTCACCTGTGACGTGAGTACCCATCACTACACTATTTCGCCTCCTTAGGTTGGCGAAAGCAAAATTCACTACATAGCTGTGGATGATGTTTGAATCTACATGCTTCATAGCACATACTTCCACCTGGACAAGACTGGCAATGTTGTCAGGAATAGAATAGAATAGAATAGAATAGAATAGAATATTAACTCTTATTAGCATAATAAAAATGTGTTATTATATGAAGGAGTAAATCTGATCTATTTATTCTAGGGGTGACCCCAAATAGTCACGATTCGATGCTTCCATAGGAGGAGGCTGATTCGATTCCCAATCTCACAGTCGAATATTCGTGGGGTGCTATGATCATGCCATTTTGGCTATATGGGGGTGCTCAAATGTCTGATTTCACATAGAACTACCGGTTTTCTCCGAATAAGTTAATATACAGCCTGTTATGATAATACTGTAAATAAGAATCTGAAAAGAAAGAAGCTTTAAATAAATATTTTAATGTGCGTGAATAAGTTTATAAAACTTTCCATGCATGACCAACTGAAGCATCTTGGAGGCATGGATTTAATTCTTTAGGAAGATTCAAACTGACACAGGCCGAGTGAAAGACTGGATTTTTTTTTTTTTTTCGATCAGGTAGGGTACAAGTGATTTCAAAACATTTCAGCCGGTTTATATATATCGTGTATATATTATTTATCTCGTATAAGATCCATTTGGTTGAGTAACGCTGCAGTAAAGCGCTTGTAGTACTACAGTGATTATCTCTTCAGCGCGCAGCGCGAGCAGGACAAACAATAATGCATAATATTAATAACTATGACTGGGACTGTCATATACACATAACATTATAATGAGAACACTATTATAATAAAACACTGTGAATTTTTAGAGTTTACTTGCTGTGTTTCTGCACGTTGTTGCGTGAAGAAGGCGTCCACAAAAGCTGCTCATTCAGAGCCATGCAGACACGTTCATGTATTCGGGGCATTTTGTGCAGATATTAACTTATGTTGTATAAATAAAGAAGCGTATTCTATATGAGATAAATGAGTTAAATCCCATTGATTAAAAACCTGCCATCATATACTTCAATCTACTGTTCATCTTCAGCGCCACAGCTCAAAACAGAAATGCAGAACATTAATAACTACTGTCATATGCATAAAGTTATAAAGAGAGAACTATTGTAAAAAAAAAAAAAAAAAAAAAAAAAATGAATGTGAATTCTTAGGGTTTCGCTGACGCTTAATGTTAACTATCTTTTAATCAAAACATAAAACATTATTTACCTCATTTGTATCTGCGAGGTGTTGGCTATTTTCCGTGTGTGTTAACGTCAGTATTTATGACTGTCAAATAACTTGACTCTTGGTAATGTATTTTGTCCCGCCCCCAAACATATGATTCGACTATCAGTCGACTATCGGCATGATTCAAAAATCCCGATTCGACTATGAAAATCCTTAGTCGGGGACACCCCTAATTTATTCAAGAAAGAAGGGTACTCCAGGGCTCAAAGCTAGGTCCACTTCTTTTTTCCATTTTTATTAATGAATTTGTTCTTTCCATATCAAATGACTGCCCTTACTTCAAAACTTCATTTGTCTCGAATTCTAAATGTACTTTAATCAAATGTTATTATGGTAACACTTTATTTTAAGGTGTCCTTGTTTCACAGGTAACATGTACTTACTATTATAATAATTAATTATGCATAATTAATATTCTTCATTATTATTTAATGTTATTTTATAGAACTACAGACTGGTTTCCCTTATTCCTTTCATTGCAAAAACGAGCTGTGTTCAACCAAGTTTCTGCTTTCTCACACAGAACAACCTCCTCGACACCAACCAGTCTGGTTTCAGAAGTGAACAATCAACCGATACTGCCTTGCTCTCAGTTGTTGAAGCCCTAAGACTTGCAAGAACGGATTCCAAATCTTCAATACGTATCTTGCTGGATCTGTCCGCTGCTTTTGACATGGTTAACCACCAGATCCTCCTGTCAACCCTATTGGCAAAGGGCATCTCAGGAACCGCACTCCAGTCCAATGGTTTGAGTCTTACCTCTCAGATAGGTCCTTCAAGGTATCTTGAAGAGGTGAGATATCTAAGTCGCAACATCTAACTACTGGGGTGCCTCAGGGCTCATTGCTTGGACCACCTCTCTTCTCTGTCTACATGGCATCACTAGGTTCTGTCATTCAGAAACATGGCTTTTCATATCACTGCTATGCTGATGACACTCAACTCTACCTCCCATTCCATCCTGATGATCCAACGATAGCTGCTCACATCTCAGCTTGTCTAACAGACATTTCTTGCTGGATGAAGGACCATCACCTTAAACTCAACCTTGCCAAGGCAGAACTGCTTGTGGTTCCATCAAAACTATCGTTTAATCACAATTTCACCATCCAGTTAGGCACATCAACCATAACTCCTTCAAAAACAGCCAGAAACCTTGGAGTTATGACTGATGATCAGCTGACTTTCTCAGACCACATTGTTAAAACTACCCGGTCCTGCAGATTTGCTTCATTCAACATCAAGAAGATCAGAACCTTCCTTTCGGAACATGCTTCACAACTTCTTGTTGAAACTATTGTTATGTCCAGGTTGGACTATTGCAATGCTCTCTTGGCAGGTCTTCCAGCCAGTTCTATCAAATCTTTACAATTAATCCAGAACGTGGCAGCAAGATTAATTTTTAATGAGCCAAAAAGAATGCACGTCACACCTCTGTTTATCAATTTGCACTGGCTACCAATAGCTGCTCGCATAAAATTCAAGGTATTAATGTTTGCTTACAAAACCACCACTGGCTCTGCACCCCTTTACTTAAATTACTTCAAATTACTTCAGATTTATGTGCCCTCTAGAAGCTTACATTCTGCAAGTGAACGTTGTTTTATTGTGCCATCCCAAAGAGGCACAAAATCACTTTCACAGACTTTAAAATTAAATGTTCCCTCCTGGTGGACTGACCTGCCCAACTCAATCCGAGCAGCTGAGTCCTTAGGCTTCTTCAAGAATCGGCTAAAAACACATCTCTTCCATCTTTATTTGACCCTCTAACTCTAGCACTCTCTATTCTAATTCTATTCTTAAAAAAATACTAACAATAGCTTTTCTAATCTTTTTGTATTCTAATTGTTTTCTTTTTATTTATTATACAATTAACAAAATCAAAAAAGGCCTGTAACATTAGCTTGCTCTATTCTTTTTCTATTCTATCTGTTTTCTTTTTCTTTTCTTTTCTTTTCTTTTTATTTGACAAAAAAAGTAGTGAATACACTCAATTCGTCAAGGATAACACAATAAAGTTTAAAATAAAACTTGTTTCCATTGTGGTCCTTGATGTAAAGCACAAACTCCACTCCCGGTAACAGGTACACTGGCACTGCATTATAAATACAAAAATTACAATAAAATTCCACATTTACAAAAATTTACAGTCACAAATAACCGCGTACGTAATACAAATTCATCAACAAAACAACTTACTTAAGAGCCAACTTTTAGCTTTTAAACTAAAACTAACCATATTCGAAGTACCTTTAATATCCAGGGGTAATTTATTCCACGAAAGTGCCCCAGAATATCTAAAAGACCTACGACCATACATAGTTTTAAAACGACATAATGTAATATCCATAAGACTTTGCCTAGTTTTATAACAATGTTGCTCATTTACCCTAGAAAAAAGTGCATTAAAATATGAAGGAGCTCTATAATTAATAATCTTATATACCATTTTTAATTTAATATATTCTAGTCTACTTTCTGTAGGTAACCAATCAAGACACTTAAAATGGGAAACCTCCACATGTGTAAAACGACTAAACCCTGAAATTAACCTTATCAATTTATTCTGAGATTTTTGTAACTTATCCAACCAACCACGAGACAAATCAGACATCCAAGAAATACATGCATATTCGAAATGACATGACACTAAACATGATGCAAGTAATTTTATAATCTGTTTATCAAGAAAACTAACATGTCTGGCAAGAAATTTTGTTCTAGCATTAACCTTACCCAGGACTTTCATAGCCATACTTACACCACTTAAATCATTGTCAAGGATACATCCAAGATAATTAACGGAAGTTCTATTTGATATTAAACAATCTCCCACCTTAACAGACAACTTAGAAACCTTATTCAGATTTTTTTTAGACTCAAATAAAATGGATTCCGTTTTACCTAAATGCAACATGAGTTTGTTTTCAGAGAGCCAGTCTCTTACCTTACAAAGCTCCTTACCTAAATTCACTTGTATCCTACTTTTCTTTTTATTTATTATATAATTTAAAAAAAAAAAAAAAAACCTTTCTACGTGCACTGCATTAAGCTAAGTGAGACTTGTTATAGCACTTGCATACCATTGCTCTTTTGTTGATTTTGATTGCTTCCATTTGTCAGGGTCTGGGAGATAGAGGACTCATATACAGAGCTAAGAGAAAGGAAATTCTTTATTCTCACCACAAAACACAAAATAACATAAACAATATTTAACTGCTGCTTAGGGAAGCAGAGATTCCAGAGTTGGCCGGCAGTATCTGCGGACCACACCAGCTGCCGGATCTCCGTGCTACAAGTCCTGCAGCACAGGGGAACAGAGGGTAAGATAATGGTGCATGCGCTCCAACACAGAACATGAGCAAGGACAAAACAATCTACTCACAACGAGGAACAGAAAAGCAGGGACATATATGGGAGTGGGGGAATAAGCGACAGGTGGGGGAGAGTCAGCTCATGATCCGTGCACTCCCGCTGCACGATCAGCACTGATTGCCCAGACCACGAGCTGCCAAACATGACAGGACAACACAGACAGCAAGAGGAGCCGAGTAGGTACCCTGAACTGTGACACCATTGTCCTCATTTGTAAGTCGCTTTGGATAAAAGCATCTGCTAAATGATTAAATGTAAATGTAAATAATTACATGCAAGTAACCCTAAGCCAAACCCTAATTCTAACCTTAAACATATAGTAAGTACATGTAGTTAATTAACATTACTTAGTACTTAAATGTATAATTACACTGTTACAAGGACACCTTAAAATAACGTAATATGGCTCTATTCTAATAAATTATTACTTAATAAAGCAAAATCTCATAGTGTGACCTTGGTACAAAACATATGCTTAAATCAAAATCCAAAAATCTAACTACAGTGTGCAATGATACTATGAAATTGTAGTAGATCAAATAAAACATTTAGGTTTATTGCTTGATTCTAAATATAAATCCAAACCTCATGTTGATTATATTTTCCTTAAAATTTAATTTGGAAATTAAATTAATTTTTTAATCTTAATTTAATTTGGTGTGTTAAACCAATTTAAAAACTGTTTTATAATGCCTCTACTAACTTTCTGCCTCCTACTACATAGTTTATAATCTTTGCAGAATTGTTATTGGATGTTTATTTGAACTCATCATTGTGTTGTGTATAACTTATTTAAATGGTATCCAATATTAAAAGGTATTTTCATTGGTTGCATTTTCAGATGTGTTAAATATCCCTATTATCTTAAACAGTATCTGGTCCCATATTCGTCAGCATATCAATTAAGACATTCTACACAACTTTTTGTTTTCTATTCAATTAGAAAAACAACTGTGAATAAAACAGAAGGTACACAAAAGTAGCCTACTTCAGTTGAGTGGAGAAACAGTGGAGCAACCCGTTTTCTTGCTTCCTCTGTAAGTTTTGTTGTAAACTGCATTTGCTTTTTAAATAGGAGAAATTTGTGTAGTGTTCCAAGAAAATTATGTACGCAACTAGAAAATTTGAAATCAAGAAAAATGAACAATTACAAAGTGTCCAGATGGCTGTGTTAATTGTTTTGAGACTATTAGTTTGGAAAAATAATTTGAGAAAAATTGAGATTGGGACGTGTTAGCTGTTAGCGATATCAGGCATCTGCCTGAAGCGAGCAGATGTTACGTGCTGAATGGGATGGGAACTTTTTAGAATGCGTGATGTTGCATTTGATGTACAGAAACTGAGTTTAGGGGAGGTCTGTACCCACAGTGTACAGACTTAAAGGTTTTTACAATTTGGTTACATGCATTTCTCAGTATACAGGATGAACACCTTTCAGTCTGTACAACATTTTTGGATTGGGTTTTTCGTATGTTTGATTAGGGATGGAGCTAAACTCTGCAGGACAGTGGCCCTCCACGATCAGAATTTCTCATCCTTGATTATGTTATGCAAACTTGGCTGTCAGAGGAAAAGCAATGCATATGTTTTGTAAAACAAATGAGATGAAAACTAAGAGCGGTACTCTGAGATGAGATATAATCGACCATGTCATGAATCGAGGCTTCAATTGTTGGTGTCAAATGTGAGATGATTTCATCAAACCAACAGTAGATATAATCAGACTACAGAAACATTAAGCTGAACTGCATTTTGTATTTACATGGGCAAAGACTCCAAAAAGGAGGAGAGGAATTTCTCACCACCAATATATCCAGGTAAGATATTTGGGGTTTGGAACAAAACTGAACAAAGCACAAGCACTGAACAAACTATTTTGTTGTCCATAGTGTTGTTTTAAAGATCCATAGAGATTGAAGCAAGCGAACATTCCACACTATGATTTGTATGTATGAGGCTCCTTTCAAATTGGCCAAAACAAGACGAGAAGAAGGATTGTGTTTGGGAGCAAACCTGGATGTAAAAATAGAAAAAAGGGTATCCACATCCAACCAGAGTTGATCTCATAATATGATATACAGTAAGTGCCTCTGTATTATTTAATTCAAAATAAATAAACAAATGTTTTTAATCCACTTGTCTTCCCTTGACCTTTAGGCCTTCATCAGGCGAAACCCCAGTGCCAAATAAAGCTTTATAAAGCAGCTAATGGCGTAATCTTATTGGATATACAATCTAAACATTATCCCTGTATCCCAGTGTGAACACTGTCCATCCTAAATAGTATGTGGGATTAGAATAAATATGTCCCCAAGCAGTTGCAAAGTCCCTTGATGGCCTACTATTTTTGGTAGATTTTGGAGGTGTGGATCTGTACACACTCTATTGCCCACAACCCATTGCACTTTGGAAAAGTTTGAACTACAATCATGATGAAAAAGAACTACAAAAATGGCAGATGTTTGTGAGACCTTAGGTGGAGATGCTTTGAAAGGGGGTTCTTTAGAGCATTTAGAATCCCTTCTTAGTTTTGTTGTACATGTGTATTTGTGAATGTACTGAATATCATGTGCATTATGACCTGTAAATAATACATGTAAAATATGTTTATCATATTTGCTTCTTATGTAAAAATAAATTACATGACATGATAGAATGGCCATCCGTCTAGGGTGTTTTCCTGTTTTCAGTCCAAGATGCCGTGTTAGGGTTTCGCTTTTCCATGATTCTTTAGGACATGCGGTTTGGAGAATGAATGAATTACATACTTTATCCACCTACTTTGCAATGCAGAAGTTACAACCTGGAAAAAAAAAAAAAAAAAACTTTACAATTAAGGTGGATGTAACAGGTAATATTTTGATTGCAGGTAATGTATTCTGATATTATATTGTATTCTGTATGTTACTATTAAACACTTTTTTGCAATCGGATTAATAAAGCATTTACATCAATATCAGCATGTGATCACCTAGCAGCAGTGGGTGTCCCAGGTCATCCCAGTGGTGGCATCATCACAATGTGTGCCGTAATATGCTCTGACGGCAGGCAGTTACATAAACCTGTAATTGGGCCATACAGTACAGAGAGGCTCATTTCATTTCTGGATGACCTCAATGGGAATCCAGGTGAGAAGAAAAATGGCAGCATTTGTGATAATGTGGGACAATGTGGCATTTAAACACTCCCACGCAGCCAAAGAGTGCTTCACAGTCTATCTTAGAACAATGTATTTTTACCTCCCACTATATCCTCCTGAACCCTGTTGAGGAGCTTTGGTTCTCGTGGAGGTGGAAAGTCTGTAACCATCATCCATATGGCCAGATGGTTCTCTTGATGTGATGGATGCTGCTTGCTTGGAAAAAAAAAAAGGTGTATTTTCTGAGAATACTCCTGAAATGCAGAGGAATTGTTTGACCAAAGGTTTGGTTTTCAACATTTTAACGGACACCTTTTTTAGGTGTGTGCTGAAATGATCTCTTGTTGGCCTACTCATTTCAAAAGATTAAAATGAACGCATATGAGGTTTCTGACAAAAACAGACCTTGTATAAACTCTAAGTCTTTCTGCCTTCTGCCCCTCTCTACAATGGCAGCATAAAAACCGAGTAGAAGGTGCTGACTTACTCTGAATTTTTCTTAATTGTCTCAGGAAGTACAATTGGTTTCTTTCTGATGAGGTGGTCTGTGATATGTGCTGCAGATATGGGTGCCTAGGGATTTGAACGAGTCTGTAATGGTAATTTGTTGCCGTGGAGAAATAAATTGGGAGTTTGTTATGTTCTTTCTTGAATGTCTTCAACACCATCCTGCTTTTCAGCAGATCCATGCAGGCAAATGACCTTTCCTGAATCACAGGCTGCCAACAGATGCTTGGCAGTATGTGAAGCCAGATGTGTCCAGTAATGGGGAAAGAAGACTGCAAAACACACAAGCACAAACACTTAGCATTGCATCACCTTAACACATGGAAAATCATGTTTCTTGTTCATGGATCAGCTGCAGTCCATCATAACCAAATTCTAGAATCTTTCTCTTGTGAAAAAGAGGTACACCTTAGCATACTTTTAATAAGATTATTTATTATGTAAATACTACACTTAGTATTACACTACACTACACAAGAATATACATTTAAGTGCACATTGAACAAATGTTTTTGGACACTTGCATATTATTTACAATTAAATAATTATGTATAATGTTTCAAATTTATATTAAATGCAAATACCTGAACTTAAGACTGTTTTTTTTTTATCCACTTAAGTATTAAGTATTCATATATAATTTCAGAATTTTTTATATTGTCTTTGAAATATGGTTAAAGGCATCACCAAATGACAAGTATTTATAGTTTTCGTTTCTCACATCTCTCCTATGTGGGACATATTCTCCAGCTATATACAGAACAGTCACACAAATGTATGAAATTCATATACTATAATGAAAAATGTTTTAACATACATTCCAAAACAAAAAATAAAAATAATACAGACCAATGAACACAAAAACTACACTACATGTGTATCTACAACAGCTTATTTAAACATTAAATTAATTAATTTCTCTTTCATGAGTTAACATATAGGTTTACATAAAGCTGAACACACTTTATTGTTTGCACAGTCACACGTCTTATATGTGTGATAGATAAAAAAAGCATTTACTGAAAATTAATATTAAAATGTTAGGATTTTTTGACATTTTTGGACGTCTTGTTAAAGTCATGCCAACATGGTGGGTGGAAAATGAGAGTGATATATTTATTCATAATATTTGTGTGTACATATATTGCATATAGTACATGTTCCCATATAGATGTGAATTGTAAATTTCTAAATATATATACATTTATATTTATACACAAACAGTACTTATTTTATTACGTGCATACAGTTGTGCTCAAAATTATTCATACCCTTGGTAAATATGATCAAAGAAGGCTGTGAAAATAAGTCTGCATTGTTTATCCATTTGATATTTCATTAAATAAAATAAAAAAAATAAATAAATAAAAAAGTCTAACCTTTAACTGAAGTAAAAAAAAAAATAATAAATAATAATAATAATAAAATAAAAAATTAAAAAAAAAAAAAAAAAAAAAGTGAAAGTGGGGGAAAATCATATTAGGAAATAAATATTTTTCTCCAGTACACAATGGCCACAATTATTGGTATCTAATATGAAGTATTTTCTATTCATATTTGTATTTATTATTATTATTATTATTTTTATTTTTTTTTTTTTTTTATCACACCAGGGTGTCTAGGAACATGTGAACTAGGATGGATGAAACTAAAAAAAAAAAAAAAAAGGGCTTTTTAACAGCAAACAGCAAGATGGGTTTGGTGCACACAGGGATAAAAAGTACCCCGTGTGTACAATGAAATATACTGCTGTATCTTTAATGTTGTGGGCCTATTTTTTTCTGCAGGAGGTCCTGGGCGTCTTGTTTAGATATGGCATCATGGATTCAATTAAATACCAACATATATAAAATTAAAAACTGACTGTCCATGCTAGAAATCTTACAGTGGGCTGTGGATGGATCCTCCAACAGGACAATGATCCGCAAACAAACATCAAAACCAAAACAAAAATGTGTCACTGAGAACAAAACCAAGCTTCTGCCATGGCTGTCCCAGTCCTCTGACCTGAACCCTATAGAAAATGAGTGGGGTGAACTGAAGAGAAGAAGCACCAACATGGAGCTGGGAATCTAAAGGGTCTGGAGTGATTCTGTATGAAGGAATGGTCTCTGATCTCTTGTCAGATGTTCTCCAAACTTATCAGGCATTAGGTGAAGACTCAGAGCTGTTATCTTGGCAAAAGGAGGTTGCAAAAAGTATTGAATAAAAGGGTATGATTAATTGTGGTCAATGTGTATTAGAGAAAAACATTTATTTCATAATGAGATTTCTCTCGCATTTTAAATTCTTATTCTCCAATGAAAGGTTAGATTTTTGTAAATTTTTTAAATAAAAGATCAAAAGGATTAATGATACAGATTTATTTTCACAGCCGCCTTTGATCATATTTACCATGGGTATGAATAATTTTGAGCACAACTGTATGCAGTTTATGAAATATATTATTGAAATATATATTATTAAATTTATATGATAGAAAAATAAATATACTGTCACATATTTTTCTATATTTGGAAAGCGGCAATTTCTTATGCATTATTCAATATGCTGAAATATTTTAACACAACATGTTATTCTGTATATTTTCAATATACATTAAATAATTTAATATATTGATTGTTAATATTTAAGCAAATACATTTTCTTTGCATAAGCGATTGCTTATATACCAATTTCTATATTCTGCTTGACCAAAACATGTGATAACACCATTCGGAACAACAAAAGCCTCACAGAATCTTGTAAACTGGGCTTCAGGGAGCCCCTATAAAATGCACAGTTGTGCTGTTCAAAAAATCCAGAGGCTTTAGTTTCCAAAAAAGACTCTGAGCACTGGAGATGTTCTGAGATATCTGTAATGGCCAGCAAGCTTTTGTACTTGGTGAGAGCAACATCGATTTCGATCTCTTGAACAAACCAGTGAGCGCACAAGCAAGTATTCACTCGAATGCCTGTTTGATTCCCCTGTGAAATGTTCCAGCTGACACTGATTGATTTTGTGGAGTGTTTAACAGGTGGTCATTTGGTCTGTGCGTGCCTGATTACATGTGTGAGAATGGTGATTTCAAGGTGGGATGGGGGTCAGTGGTCCAGTGCTGCTCTAGAGGCCTCAACACAGCCAGACCTTCCATGTTGAACAGCTAAACACCAGAATGGCACAGACAACAGACGAGGCTGGTAAGGAGAAATCGATGGTCCAAAAAAGGAAGACGGAGTTGGGGGGAGGAGAGAAATGAGAGGGGAATTTTAAAAGTGAGAGGCAGCAACATGAGGTGAACGTGGAAAATAAAAAGATTTGGGGCCGGAAGGTTCAATTGATAATGGAAAGGGAATGTTTTTCTTTTGTTTTTGTTTTTCCACAATAAGAAGTTTTACACTTATAGATATGGTACTTTTGACTAATCTTTTGACATCACATGGCAAGGAACGTGTTTTTATTTAATTATGCATGACAGCAAATCTTCAATGCAGCCTTATCAACTAAATCTATTAAGGATATGTTAACCAAAAAAAAAAAAAAAAAGAATATTCTGTCATGTACTTATATAAAATCTGGCACAGCACACAGGAACATTTTTTTAAATTGAGATTTTGTTTTTGTATTCTGAATGAAAACTCCAAATTTCAATATTTGGTAGAGGAGACGATTAACAATGAATAATGACTTAATTCTGTTTTTCATACAATGCTGTAGCATGACTTTAGAAAATTATTTTTTTTAAGGTGCTTTTTAGGAATGCATGATATATCAGGACCATGTTGGTTATCAGCTGATATTATAGATTTTGACTTTGTTTTTGACACATCATTGAAAATTTGGAGTCAGTAAAATTTGGATGCATTTAATTGATCAAAAATCGTTTATAATGTTAATGTGTGTGTGTGTGTGTGTGTGTGTGTGTGTGTGTGTGTATCACAGTTTCCATAAAAAAAAAAAAAACTTTAAGAAGCACAACTGTTTTCAACATTGATAAAAAAAATATAGCCTAAGTTTGTAAAGCATCAAATTAGGATATTTCAATGAATTCTGAAGGATTGTATGACCCTGAAGAAAATTCAGATTTACTATCACATGAATTAATGACCATTTAAAATAGAATAAAATAGAAAATTGCATTTTTTGTTTTACAATTTTTTAAATGTTACTAATATTTCGTATTACTGTATTTTTAATTTTTTCATTTTTTTTTACAAAGAAATGCTGCCTTAGTTCAACAACCACAAACTTTTGAACAGTTTTGTTTTGTTTTTTTCTCTAGAGCTTTTTAACCCTAAAATTAATATCCTGTCATATATTACTCTTATTAGCAACTTTAAAATCTATGCATCCCTAGAGCTTTAATAGTGTTTTGTTTTAGTTACTATGAACTGTTATGAAAAAAGCTATAGCAAGGTTCTTCAAATGTTCTCCTTTTTGTTCCACAAAAACATAAAATAATAATAATAATAATAATAATAATAATAATAGTAATAATAAATAATAGCAGGTATTAAATGACATGATGGTGAAAAGTAGACTACAGACTGACTCACAAATGTGTGCAAAAACCAGCATTTGTTCGGTTTGATTTGTTGGCACGTCAGACAGCACACTCACTGCCTGCTCACGGACCATTCACTGAGCATCTGATGCCTATTACACACAAAACTAGAAGTACTTTCTCAATCTGGCAGATCTGATTGGCTGACTTTATGCACGTTATGGGAGTCATTGCGCACAGGCAGTTCCATCATCTGAGTCTATTCCATGTTGTTCTATTATTGTGATATCAAGTATTTCAGATTTACTCTCCCTGGTGGCACATACAAATGAAATGAACAGTTGGTTCCCCTATTGTAAGTTACATTGGATAAAATAATCTGCTAAATGCATAAATGTAGATGTATATAGTCACTTTACCAGTCAGACAGGTGGCCGCTTCCTTTCCAAGTGGGCGGTTCTTAAGGTACCGTCACAATTACACAATGAGAATGTTCTGAAAATTTTCAGGGATGAAATACAGACAATTCGATAGGAATCCATGCAACCTGTTTTGTTTTTTTTTTGTTTTTTTTGTGTGAGTAAAAGATTTACCCACATAGACTTTGCAAAAGGGTTCAAGTTGGACATGCATGCGGGTTGCAGCACTGACCAGCAGAAGGTTGCTATGTTTGAAAGTGATATCTGTGCCGCAGGGATGGCATATTTTTGTTGGCCAAAAGCTAGAAACGAGTTAGCTTCTTAGCACTTCCTGTTCCATCATCCTGAAGTCAGTGGGTTTTATAATGGGTTTCTGGTTAAATGCCTGAAATATAGTAAGTTCTATATAGCATGTTCTCAAACAACTTTCATAAAAGCCCCTTTCGTCTGTCACACCTCACGCCTTCCTCAACACAAACGCAGATCTTACAGGTGTATAAAATTGAAGCCATGTCTCAACAGGTAAAAGTAGACTACTTTCATTGAAAGGTCCAACATTTAAAGTTTAGCTTAACTTTCAAAAAGAAACTCTGCAAGTTTGTCTTATCAACTGAAACCCAAACATTCCATCACATTTCTTCATCTTGTTAAAACACAGCAGTGTTTACCATTGTTTTACCCTGCTGTCTGTCTCTGTGTATTTTGGCAAGTCTTTGAGTGTTGGCTTGCACTTTTGTAATGGAATCTGAATTTCTTTTTAAACACCCTCCGGCTCAGCTCTACAGTAGCCTCACACCAAACTCTCGCTATTGGACGGAATGAAATGTACAGAATGCAGTGATTTTATGTCAGAGACCGCTGTTGTTATTGATTGCTGTCCGGCTGTAAAGACACATTCAGCTAGTAGGCTATAACAAAAAAATGTTTCCCCACTGTAGCTTTAATACAAGCTCAAGATATTTTCACATTTTATTCTATGACATATACTGTCAGGGAAAAAAATGTGCAAAAATCGTACCTTTAGGGGTACAACAGCTTGTCACTTTGTACCTTCTTTACACCTAAATTGTAAAGTTCCCCTCAGAGGGTACTGCCCCAGTGGCAAGCTATTGTACATAAAAAGGTACAGTTGTCGAAGCTTAATGGTGGTGATGTTGAAGTCATGTGACCATGGTGTATTTCATTTATAGTTAACGTTTAGCTTTTTACTTCTGGTCATTGTATTTAGGCTTCAGAATTCATTTGTGAAGCTTATCATGAAAAACAAAATGTAAGAATCATAAACTTTTGCTGGTGAAAGAGCTTATTTTCTGCAACAGTCCAAAAGCCAATGGAAAAATCCTACTGGGTTTTTGTTGAGGAAATCAGGGTGATGTGTACTTCTGGGTAGCTGGAGCACTTTATTAACAAAGGACCATGAAATTTAGAGAGAATAATACCAATATTTAAAAGTCTGGCTATGCAAGACTAGTTGGCAAATAGCTGTTTTGAAAGTTGAAAAGTATACTTTTGATTCTATACAATTCTGCATTTTAATTTATGCATGAGCGTAGGAGACATACACTTCACAACATTTATCTAGAGGCATATACTGTAGCTCAATGATTAAAAAGTATCAGTGTGTCCTCTGGGAAATGGGTGCACAGACTCAAAGCATGAGCTCCACTGTGACACTGTGAATAAAAATGCTAATATGCAGAGGAGAGATGATGTGACCTTGTATATGAAATGGCTCTTCATTTATTTACAGTCGTCTCCAGAGAGCGATACTGAGCCACTTTCATTTATTGCTGAAGATAAATGCCCCTGTACCCTACTCCCAAACATCATCTGAGCATTTACAGAAATAATGTTGACTCAACAGCCAGCCGGCTCACGTCCCGCAACACACAATCACGTATCCCTGCGCAAGAGATCTGTAGATATACTCGGATTATTATATAAATATAAATACAAACTGGGCAGTATCAGACTTATGTATGGCACAGAGCTTTTGTTGATTTGTGTGACTGACTGGTTTTTGCATGTAGCCTGACAGCCTGGCTGAAACAGAATTCAAGGTCAGTAAATTATACAGACACCGTGAAAGAAAGCAAAAGATGTATTTTTGAAATGAAGAAGGCTCATGTGATCAAGAATCACAAAAAAGTACACCTTTATACCATATTTACTCCTAAAGGCTGTATATAAGTACATTAAAACTACACATTAGTGCCTAAAGCATACATATTAGCACATTTTCTGCTCAACCAGAACTATAAAGTAGTACAGTAGTACAAGTACACATAACTTGATCACTTCAATCACAAAGCTATTTGCACTGCTAATACCCAGTGCAGAGATATGATGCATGTTCAGTTGATGAACAGCTCATTCCTATATCACAGAATGACAAGAATGTTAAATTACTGAATTATAAATCAAAGAACTTCTTCACAACAGGGGAATGTCATTAATCCAGCAGAATCAATATCATCATTGAGTGCCTTTCAACCCTCACAATACTCAAAAAAATTGGTTTTAATTTCCCATTCGCTTTATGTCATGTCATAAATAGTAGACACTCAAGTACTAGCTGAGCTCCCACACATTTTTTAGATAATTGTGGGCCCTTATTCAAAGCACAAACCATAAGAAATGTCCACCCTGTCATGGACATATATATTACTGTTAAATACGTTTTAAGGTGCAAATTATATTTTCTGAAAGGTATGATGTCCCTTTCCTAAACAGGGTTATTGGTTTGCTTTCAAATTATAAATACATAAAAGATTTTATGTAAACCATGTGTTTTTAAAGAAACTCATACAATTTGCACATGTATTTTTTTCTTATTTTGAGAAAACTGTGATATTTGGATGCAGTTTTTTGGTTTGCATGTTATTGCCCCCACATCTAGCTATTGAACACACTGGATTATACAGATATGAGGTATGAAATCAAGATGACAGGGTGGACACAAAACAGAACACACAAAGCATGACAAAATATGACAATGAAACATTTATTCAACTTCGAAAATATAATAATAATAAATAATATAATTACATTCTCAATCACATTGCTATACCTGCCCCACTCCACCCCCATTCAATTAATTCTCAAAACATTTAGAATACATGACGCATGGCATGAAATATTATATAAAATACATTCAGAATTCTGTAATGTGACTTTGCATGGGTAAACACTGTACAAACTGTACAGTGTTTTTACACTGTAAAAAATGCAGTTTTATTTATACATATTTTGGCTTGCTGTGCAGATACATAAAAGAGTGTCTGTGTTGTTTTACTTAAGGAGCAAACCTAGCATCTAGCATGCTAATATATGTGCTGTTGCTTGCTAACAGCTTTGTTAAAATTCAGTGATGTAACAAAAAAACACGTATCGTTGACTGAATTATATCCTGTCATGAAACCATATATGTAAAACCACTCTGAAACTACTTAATTTAGTCACTTCAAAAGGGAAAAAAAATATTTTTGGTCCAAAGTGAAGTTTACATGAACATAAAAAGAATTGGATTGGACTGGATCATTAAAAATTAGTGCATCAGTAGGTATAAACATACCTACTGATAATAACTCTTCTTATCTAGATACTGACTGTAAAAATTGATTGCTGTTCGGAAAAAAGTATGTGTTGGCTGTAGAATGTCTTTAGAACGTATGTGTAATGTCTCTCTCTCTCTCTCTCTGTGTGTGTGTGTGTGAGAGAGTGTGTGTGTGTGTGTGTGTGTGTGAGCATGTATGTTTCAGTGTCACATATTGGCATATGTGCCATGATGGTTTAACCCTTCTGTAAACTATTGTTTTAATCACTTCCACATACAAACATGCACTCTTTCATCTTTCCATTTGAAAGCACACACTGAGCTGTTCCAAATTGCCCTCAGGTGGACATGCTTCAGAAACATTGATTAAAACTGTAAATAATTTATCAACACATCCTTAAGGACTGTAATGCATGCGTATAACAAATCCTGACAATGAATAGCACTGTAACTAACAACCGGCTCAATGCAACTCAGACTTTTTCCCAACTGAAGTATATAAACAAAGGAGAGAAAAACATTACTTGATTCAATTTGAAAATAATAATAATAATAATAATAATAATAATAATAATAATAATAATAATAATAATAATAATAATAATTTTTAAAAAAAATGGTCTGAAAAGTCCTTCAAAAAATATATATATAAATTTTTATTATCTGGATGTTATTTATAACAAAAATAATTTTCAACAATTCTCAAAACAATTATCAACCAATTCACACTTTAATCAAGGTCCTTTGACAGTGTCATCATCAATAGTTCAAGTTCGCTTTCAAAAAAAAAAAAAAAAAAAAAAAAAAAAACTTCAAGGAAGCACAACAGTATAGGACTCTCAGCTTCAATAATAACAGCAATCAAGTCACAAATTCAAAATGATCAGTTCCCAAAACAAAAAAA
Organism: Spinibarbus caldwelli; assembly: GCA_039654775.1. Taxonomy (NCBI): domain Eukaryota; kingdom Metazoa; phylum Chordata; class Actinopteri; order Cypriniformes; family Cyprinidae; genus Spinibarbus; species Spinibarbus caldwelli. Next base: position 22,036,447 of record CM077257.1, read on the forward strand.
AAAAAAACTGAGTAAATGTAAGTTTGTTCGTTGAACGTGCGTGTTAAGCTTTGGTGTGTATGCATGTGTGTGTATGTGAGCTAGATCCAAACGCTGCCTGCCGGCTGCGTAGGGAAACTTGTGGGTAGTCGAAGGGGAATACGTGGGTTTGGAGAGTACCTGCGCTGAGTCGTTGTTGCTTTCGGAATCAGCACGTAGAGACAGGAGAGCTACTTTATTTCAAGTAATGTTTCAAAATGTTTCTTTTATGGTTTTACTTTTAGTTAACAACAATAGCCCTGAGTAGCCCATATAACTTCTGCTTTTAGCCATAATTACACCATCTGGCAGCAAAAAGCATCTTTCTCTCTTAAAGACAATTAATGTTAGTCCATTGCTTGGAGTACATAACATCCAGATAATAAAAAGCCTGAAGCAGATGTTGATACAGTCATAAAAAAAAAAAGAAAAAGAAAAAAAAAAAAGCCAGCTATCTTATGAAGGCCTGAAAATGAAATTAAAATGGAATAAATGTGGAATATATATTTCTTAGTTATATAAGATATCTGTATAAGATATACTGTCATATTTCATATATTTGATATCTTTGTTGGTTTGTTTAATGAATGGTTTAATCATTGAATATTGATCCATAAATATTTAATAATGATTGCAGAATGTAGCTCACAAAGTGGACCTATACTTCATAAGTCATTCTAATCTATTGTGCCTCTATTACAAGGTTTGTTTGTTGTTTGTTTTTTTGTGCATTGGAGCAAATCAAAATGAAGAAATTATGTTTGTAGTAGTTTCCGTTCACCATTATATAAGTTTAAGCATATATTATAAATGCAACTATGATGAACTTCTGTTTCTGGGAATCCCAGAAATGTGAAAAGGGTTCATTGTGGATCTTTGATTTTGAAGATCAGAGCTCACTGCTGAACCAAAAGGCTCGTTAAAATTTTGACTTTTCCTCATGCATTGCAACCATAAAAGCAAACACCATTCTATTGCTCTTCTTTGTATATGTACTCAACATAAGCTTGTGTTGTAGTATATTACACTCTTAAAAATAAAGGTGCTTAAAAGGTTCTTCACAGCTATGCCATAGAAGAACCATTTTTGGTTCCACAAAGAACCATTCAGTCAAAGGTTCTTTAAAGAACCATCTCTTTCTTACATTTTTATAATCTAAAGAACCTTCTTTCGCCACAAAGGACCTTTTGTGAAACAGAAAGGTTCTTCAAATGTTAAAGGTTCTTTATGGAACCATTTAGACAAAAAGTTTCTTCTGTGGCATCGTGAAGCACCTTTATTTTTAAGAGTGTAACTTCACTACTGCTTGCCATACATTCCAAGATAAACAAAAAGAAAATAATTATTTACAAAAACCTTAAAATGAACGATTGCTTAAATCTTTCATTCTGAGAATCAAATAATTTCCTATTTAAGTTAGTCTTCAAAAGTAACACAAAAGTCCACAGCTTCTCCTTGCAAATAAAAATGGTTTATTCAGGCTATACTCATTTGAGATCTGCTAAATCTGAGGTTTAAATATTCTGTTTTGGGGGTTAGAGGTGCATTAACAAATATAATAACAAACAAACACTCGCAAAAACATAATAATAATAATAATAATAATAATAATAATAATAATAATAATAATAATACACAGCAATTTTTCAGCCATGTCTAATCAGCCAAATCTTGTTGTCTTGACTGGATTGGTACTTGGTACTTTTATAATGGCTTTTTTTTATTTTGAGCCAGACAGTCATTACTAGCTTCCATTGTATGGAAAATAGCCATGTGAACTATTCCTTCAAATAAAGATTGTTGTTATTAAACCTTTATCTAATTAGCATGCTGGCTGTCTTTGTCTAGCTCTTATACATATAAAATGCATTATACAATCACCCCAAAAAAAAAAAAAAAATCAACAGCAGATATTCCTTTCTAAACTGGCCTTGATTTTTCTTTGTGAATGTAAGAATCAAAGGAAGCTTAAAGCCAGACAGATCTCTTTATGTTTTTCAATCCCTAACATATCAAAGCCTCACAGTTATTACTAGCTATTTTGTGCAAAATTGAAAGGTATCTAATTATACCGAGGACACAGTCACAGTTATATCAGAGCAAATAAGCACCTCAGTGACAATCAAGAATCATATTTTGACACTCCTGACAGATTCTTTCAAAGTCTCTTTAACACATCGTTCATGCTGTTCTTGTTCTGGATATCATCAGTGTATCTGCGTCAATCACATATTTATGATACTTCACACAGTTATTACGGAAAATTACAGTGTCTGTAAAAACCTATTAATATATAATATTAAATTTGATTTTATCCACTATAAACATATATAATGCTTTTCAACCGGTGTCTCAGTGTAGTACAGATTGCTAGAAGAGATGAAACAGACAGTCCTAGTGATGAAATACAGTAAAGGCAATCCATAAATGCAATTTCTTTCATAAGCAAACGCAGCCGCTCCAGTGATAGTCGTGTGTTTGTGAATTTTATAGCGCTGTCTGCAGGTGCTTTGTTTGAAGTGTCCTTAAAAAGAATGGAGTATCAAGGGGCCTGAACTTATTACTAGCTCTCAACAAGACTTAGAAACTCAAATAAAGTGAAGTGTCATTTCAAATGATTTTCAAGTACCTTTTAAAAAGACACAACAGAGTTTATTTAAATCTGTTTTCAGAGTCAAAAAGCCTGCCAAGAACATGCCCAGGTCAAAATCAGATAACATGTATATGCTTTAATGTTTTCAGATACGTAATTGCATGTTTACAATTATACAAAAATGGGTAACACTTTATTTTAAGGTGTCATAATACAGAATAATTACCTAATTAAGTACTTAGTAGTAGCCATTGTACTTACATGAAAAAAATGTACTTACCATGTAACTAAGTTATGGAACAGCCTGTAATTAGTTTGTAATTATGTAGATGTAATAGGCAGCTACTGTTAAACATATGTAACAGACCGAGTCTGTTACACAGCTACTTGTACACTTAAGTACAATCTTGATACACTTTTTTTAAGTAGCTTATGTTTGTGTAATATTATGTAATTGTAACGTAATTATAAATGTATTACATGTATTTTAGCTGTGTACTGGTGGATTAAATCAAACTAAGGTGGAGCTGGATAAGGTGTACAGTATAGGTACACTTAAGTACAGTCTTGATACACTTTATTTTAATTAGTAGTAACACTTTAGAATAGGGAACACTTATTCACTATTAACTACGACTTTTCCCTCAATAAATTCCTAATTTGCTGCTTATTAATAGTTAGTAAGGTAGTTGTTAAATTTAGGTATTGGGTAGGATTGGGGATGTAGAATAAGGTCATGTAGAATAAGGCATTAATATGTGCTTAATTACTACTAATAAATGGCTAATATTCTAGTAATATGCATGCTAATAAGCAACTAGTTAAGAGACCCTAAAATAAAGTGTTACCTAATTAGCTTATGTCTGTGTACTTACATTTATAATTACGTTGTATAAAGTCTGCAACACATATGTAACAATCTTTTGGTTACATAAGTAGCTGTTACATATGTGTAACAGTAGCTGCCTATTACATGTACATAATAACAAACTGTAAGTACAGGCTGTTCCATAACTTAGTTACATGGTAAGTACATTTTGTTTCATGTAAGTACAACAGCTACTGCTAAGTACTTAACTAGGTAATTACTCTGTATTATGGACACCTTAAAATAAACTGTTACCCAAAAATGTTTTATAGTTTAAATAATGTAAATATTAAATGCAATTAGTTTAACTTAATAGTGCTTTGCCCCTCTTATTATAATTATAATTAAGTACTGTGCTTAGTCAACACATTAAAATAAGTGTACTTCTTTAAAGCATGACAAAACGATTTATAATGCACTTTAATGTAAATCTTTTAATTTGACATTATTACAAAATATGCTTTTTAAGAATGTGCTTAAGTGTGTTATGAAACAGTCATAAAAGTGTGCTCCAAGTACACAATCTGCAAGTACAGTTTTTATTATTATTTATTTATTTTTAAAAATACTTTTAAGATTTGAAGTATACTACAAGTGCACATTAAATAGAATTAAGCACACTTCTTCACGAGGCTTTGTTGTGTTGCTTTTATTTTATGTTTATTTTCATGTCAATAATAAAAGGCTTAATTTGAAATATAGTGAAATATAGCCTACACAGGTGACCACCATGACCTGCACTCTTAAAAATAAAGGGTACAAGCAAAAATATTTATTAAAACATCTAACTGGATGGGAAACTGTATGAATGAATGAATGAAATGAATGAATGAAATGAAGTGAATAAATGCAATTTTATCCAAAGAATTTTACAGTCTGATACCATCTGACAATCTTTTTACATTCCATGAGGGAAATGTATTTTATACTTCTTTAGAAAATGCCCATGTGCTGCTACTGATTTAAAGAAGCCAGAAATCAATACACCAGTGTAATGAAGAGGATTAGGGCCAAGCAATATTAAAAATTAAAACCATCTTGAGATTAAAGTCATTATAATACGATATTAAACTCGTTAAATTTAAATGTCAAAATAAAACGTTGAGATTAAACTCATTAAATTTCGAGAATAAAGTCATTATGTTTCGAGATAAAACTCGTTAAATTTTAAGGAAAAAAAAAACGTTAAGATAAAATGTTGAGAATAAACATTTAATTACGAGAAAAAAAAAAGTTGTGTTTCGAGAAAAAAGTTGTTAAATTTTGAGAAAAAAGTCGAGAATAAACACTCATGTCATTCATTTCATGTTGTTGGACAGTCAAATAGCATCAGTAGTGGCGTAGGTTGGAGAGTAATGCGCAGGGACCAAGCGTGTGATGCGATCGACTAGGGTTCGAAACTGTCTTTAGCCAAACTTGATTTTATTTCTCGAAACATGACTTTTTTCTCATAAATAAATGAGTTTATTCTCAACTTTTTTTCTCAACGGATTTTCTCTCGAAGCATATCTTTATTCTCGAAATTTAATGAGTTTAATCTTAACATTTTATTTTGCCATTTTCCATTGAAATTTAACAAGTTTAATCTTATATTATAATGACTTTAATCTCAAAATGGTTTTATTTTTTTTATTATTGCTTGGCCCTAATCCACTTCTGCACTAGTGGTTCTCAGTGTCTTTTATTTTAATTATATATATATATATATATATATATTATATATATATTTTTTTTTTTTTTTTTGGCACATCCCCCTCTGAAACATTTTTTGTGTCCCCAATCCCCTTCGGCATAATTTTCAGTATAAGAATATGTTTGCTAAGCATAGTGGCAGTGATGGCACTCAACATCATATAATGAGAAGGTGGTGAGGGAAAGAAAACAGCACACATACCACATTGGTTTTCATGTGAAACCTTAAGTCTTCTAATCTCCATGTTATACATAATAAGCTCAAGAGTTCTTTTCTAAACCTACAGTTTCAGGGAACCATTGAAAAACTCTTATTTTTAAGTAAAAATGTAAATAAGTCGACAACTCCCAGAGGAAAACACTTTTAAGATGGTACTGTCAGCAAATTGTTACCTGATAATGTGTTTGGGGAGTAAAGGGGTGAGCTGTGAAACATAACAGTTGTATCAACGCACATCATGCTGAGAGAAGAGACATGCAATGAATGGAACGCAATTATCTTTCTCAGAAAAAGATGATGACGGTATGTGGTAACTACTGAAAAATGAAAGTGAAAAGGATGGAGGAAAATACAGCTCCTTCTAACGATCAGCCAGACACAATTAAAGGTCATGTGTGAATGTGGCCCGGTGGGAAAAAAAACACTGCTGACCTTTGCCACTTCAGTTGAAGAGCTGCTGAAATGCTATTTGGCATGTCAGTGGAGTGTGCACTTCCATCCAGACATGCATCCACTCAGCTATTCACATCAAAACACTGATTTTCACTCTCTGTTCTCACACAGGTTTCACCGAACCCTCATGCTGAGCACACACACCAGTGATCAGGCAAATCGATGGCTAGTAATTGGGCCACATGGAGCTCTGAATACACACGCATGCAGTGCCCAGCAGTGTGAAATGAAACAAATGAGAGGTCAGCAAAGAAGCAGATGACCCTTAGAGTGCAGAAGTCAGGGGTCAGCGCTTTTGGCATATCCCACCTCTCTCTCATCCGCCCGCTTTTTACAAACACTCCAAATTTTGCTGTTGGTACAATTCCCAAGATGTCCAGATGTTTATTGCAGGAACAAATGTTGGGTGCACAAAATCATCAAAGATGAATACAGAGAGAGGGGTGGCTCTATAATTATTCAGGAAGGAAAGAAACAAGCGTGATGAATTGTGGAAAGACAAGTGGCTTTAACAGCCATGCTGGTTGTTTAGAGTGGAACTATTAAAATACAAAGCAACCCAGGCTCACTGAAGAAAGTTCTTTACAACAATTTCAAAGTAAAAATTTCCAGCAAGTGTTCCAGTAAAAGCAAACTTGAGATGAAAACATTTGCTGTAGTATTTTATTTTGCTTCTTTAATGTCTTTTATGACTCCTTTTTTACATACTAACATATATTACACCGCTCATTGGATTACTTCATTCTGATTGGTCAATTGCAAACATATGTTCAAATATTTTTGTATAGTGATGTTAAACTGTTTTAAACTGTATTTCCTAGCACTCAATTTTCTACATAGCTGTGTTAAGGTCCTTGCACACAGAGTCCAAAATTTTTATATGCATTTTTTTCATATTCGTCATTCTTTCCTATCAAAATGCTTGCTACGGATGCAAAAACGCAGAAAATCGAACCTGGTCCGAATTTTTTTATGACAGACAAAAGTTTCGGAGGCAGTCTGTAAACGTGACTGACACAACGTGAGGTCGTATTTATTTTTTTTAATGTGTGAAAATTTCAGACTGAGTGTGCAAAGACCCTTAGCTTAATCTGTATTTCATTTATATTTCTCTATATTTATGCAATACCATGCAAGCACGGCAACACATAGCAGTGGTGTTTCAGATGCATTAATGTTTTTGAACAAATCTGTTGAGTAAATGATTCAGTGACTCGTAAACACAGCTACCTATTGGTGAAATGATGTATTCCACAGAAAAGATAAGTTAAAATGAAACATTCTCACCACTAATTCACAGAGCAATGGTCTAGAACAAGTGTGCTACACACTTCCTGAAAAATGAAGCCAAAACATTTTGATCACCCATTTTTCTCCCCCACAGGTGGATGGCTGCAGTATAGGTCATAAACCCCACCCTCTCCATATAAATGGATGGGATGTGACTCAAAAAATATTAAAAAAATCAAATTACACTTGTCAGTCATTTTTGTTAGTTTTTTAATCTGACTCCAATCTGACTCCAAATTACATCATCAGTGCAAGATGACAGTGGCCATTTCTGGGATATTTTGGCTTCATTCTACAGTTGAAAGAAACAGAGATGTGTCATCCATCCATCCATTTTTTTTTTTTTTCCTATGGCCGGGAACACACAAACACCAACAAGCAGAGTAATACAAAGAGTGAAAAGTCTAAATATCAGCACGCTTGAAGCACCATTCAACCAATCAAATCCAAGGACCGGAACTAATTGTTGTCTTATTTGAACTACAGTTTAATAAGGAATAACTGACAACGAGACGTTGAATTACATATGGTGTATTATCAAGCTTGGTCATTGCAGCTTGGAATTTGAATTTGTTTTTTGCAGTGCTTACTGTATAGTTCTTTCCTGTTTTTTTTTTTTTTTTCTGTCACCTCGCTCCTGTGAAATCTTATGTAGTAGCTCTGTATCAAAACAATTTTATCTTAATTTTATTTTTTGTTTGTAATATTTACTCAAATTTCTTTGTTGTCTTTGTTTTTTTTTTTTATTTATTTTTTTTTTTTTTTGCGATAAAATGCTGCAGTTATCTTTTAAATAAGTGAAATAACTTTGGTGCAGTGAAACGAAACTATAACACAGTCAAGACCTGTCTGGAATTATTTTAGCTGTAATTTACAGAATTTTTAACTGAATAATTTACTGAAAAATTGCAACATTTAGAACACCTACCAACCAATCAAAATCAATCAAACAACCCCATGGTATAAATATTTATAACTAAAAATAAACTAATTCATGTAAATTAGAAGCACACAAAGGGGAAACAATACATACTTTTTAAGAGCTCTTTTAAAATCCATTCACTTGCACAACTTCTGCTAATACGATTTTTTTTTTCTATTGATTTGTTTGCGCAAAAAAAAAAAAAAAAAAAAAAAAAATCATTTGAATGATTATTTGTAGCAACACATTCGTGGCAATTTTGCATTTACCAGCAGATTTATATAGAAGACATGCCTCTATATGGAAGGCTGTCTCTGCAGCAAAAAAACAAAAAACAAAACAAAAAAAAAACCTGAGTTTATATCTTGCAATTATCTCAAAAGAAGAAGGGGAAAAAAAATCCTGCAATTCTGTTTTTTTTTGTTGTTTTTTTTATTCTCAGTTTTTTTTTTTTCACCACAGAATAAAAAAGGTAATTGTTTAAAGTTAATAACTTTTTATACCAGAATTCTGACATTTATTTATTTATTTGTTTGTTTGTTGTTTCTTCTTCACAATTGTGAGTTTATATGTCACAGTTCTGGCTTTTCTTCTCAGATGTCTATATCTCATAATTGTAAGTTAATATATTGCAGTTCTGATTTTCGCAATTCTTTTCTCAGAATTTAAAACTTGCAATTACGGGATATAAACATGCAGTTCTGAGTAGAAAAGCCAGAACTGTGAGATATAAACACAATTGTGAGAGACGAACAAAAGTCAGACATGAGATAAAAAGTTGCAATTGTGAGATGAAAAGTCTGAATTGTGAAAGTCGTCATTGTGGAGACGGTATCACGACGCATGCGCTGGCTTCCGCTTCATGTAAACGACACATGCGCATGTCATGATACTCTCTCGACAATGGCGGCGCGCCTCAGCTGATGGGATGAGGTGGAGAAGAATTTTTGAATGCACAAAAAAAAGTGTTCTTAGAGCTTCGTAAAATTAGGGTTGAACCCCTGATGTCACGGACTATTTTATCAATATCCCTGCTACGTTTCTGGACCTGGGACAATTTCAGTTGTGTTGCTGTCTAGGGTCAGAGAGCTCTCGGATTTCATCAAAAATATCTTAATTTGTGTTCCGAAGATGAACAAAGGTCTTACAGGGAACGACATGAGTAATTAAAGACAGAATTTTATTTTTTGGGAGAACTATCCCTTTAATGTATACATGTTTTCATTTTCAGGCTTGAAGAGACAGATTACTTGCTGCTGGAAAATGAATGTGAAGTGCCCAGAGAAAGAGAGAGAAAACCATATAATATTGTCATATTTTTCAGTCTTTCTGCAATGGAGACATTTGCATGCTAACACAATGAAAACATGGGAATGTTTGGCAAACAAAGAACAAGCACATAGCTTGCAAATATTCATTAAATAATACAGTTTCAGTCAAAGATCTCCTTCAGACCTTTTTATTCTTTTGCACTGAACTGATAAAAAAAAATAAATAAATAACTGCATGACAGGATATTTTTGGCATAAATATCCAGTGAATGTCAGGGTGTATGCTAAGATTTAATGAATTGTGACAAGTGTCACTTTGCAGCAATATGGGCAGCTCAGGGTTTTGGCTCGTGGGCACTGCAAAATGTGGCTTCATTGGCACCATGTGAAAAGAAACTGCTACCGTCGATTCATCCTGTGTCACTAATCCCCTCAATGAAAATTTGGTTTCATTCGGGCCGGTTTCGCTCTGACAGGCGTGAATCCACCCCAATTTACCCTCTACATGGGGTTTCCCTGAATGCACCCACCCCACGCGGGTTTGATCTCAGCCCGCGTCCTCGCCTCAATGAGGCGCTTCATTAGTTTTAATATGTGAAGTGTGCCAAGACCTACCCAGCCACAACACGGCCAGGGAATGAATAACCCCCTCCGTGAGCGAACTGAATCTTCTTTTGTTGCTCTTGAATATTGCAGTACGTGGAGTGTGTGTGTGGGGGGGGTTCTGTGCTGGCGGTGTGTGTTCTGTGCGTAATTGGATTAGACTGAGTGCTGCGGATGTCGCCTGTCAATTAGACCTTTATGAACAGCACTTTATTGCCTGAGAATATTTCATGTACAATGAGCAGATTATATGAACAGACTGAGTAAAAGGCTTTAAATTAAACCGCTTTCGCACATGCATTATTGCAAAAGTCATTATAAACAATAACCAAGTTTATTTATTGGAAACTAGCTAAAGTAACGAGTAATACAATTAAACAATTTATTTATTTGGAGCTGATTGTTAATATATGTTGTTATTATCATTGCTCTTGTCATTTCAGTTGTGTTTATAAAATGTTTGAATGTTATGGAATAACATACCAAATATTACAAGTGGGGAAAAAAGTAAACTTTTCAGATTACAATACCGTATTTTATGTATTATCCTTCTGGTGCTGTTTTTACATTTTGGTTATTTAGAGTTTTTTTTATTTTTTACTTCATCGGAATGGTGTGAAACTTGGTACGTGTTGGCACTTGCTATGTGAATACAAGAAAAAGAAAACGGAGAGAAAAAAAAAATAAAAAAAAAATAAAACAAAGACATGCTTTGAAAAACAGTCACACTTGTACTGTTCACAGTCAAAAATGACTAGCAAATTTCATCTAGGGAAAATGTTTGGTTTTGTGCCCAAACATATTCTAACTGAAAGCTTGTTGTTTACGTTTAGTCCACAAGACAAAAAAAAAAAAAAAAAAATAGCTGAAATTATTAAAATAACCCCATGCAAAAGTTTGTGAACCGTTGGTTCTTAATACTGTGTGGGGTTACCTGGATGATCCACGACTGTTTTTTTGTTTTGTGATGGTTGTTCATGAGTCCCTTGTTTGTTCTGAACAGTTAAACTGAGTACTGTTCTTCAGAAAAATCCACCATGTCCTGCGGAATCTTCAGGTTTCCAGCATCTTTTGAACTCTTTCCAGCAGTGACTGTATGATTTTGAGATTCATTTTTTCACACCGAGGACAATTGAGGGACTCAAACACAACTATTAAAAAAGGTTCAAACATTCACTGATGCTCCAGAAGGAAACACGATGCATTAAGAGCCAGGGAGTGAAAACTTTTGAACAGGATGATGTCATCCAAATTTTTCTTATTTTGTAGAAATATATATATATATATATTTAGTATATCCATTTAGTACTGCCCTTCAGAAGAAACAGAAGATACTTGCATGTTTCCCGGAAAACAAATTAAGTACAATTTACCTTGATCTTCAAATTCAAAAAGTTTTCACCCCCCGGCTCTTAATGCATCGTGTTTCCTTTAGGACCATCAGTGAATGTTTGAACCTTTTTTAATAGTTGTGTTTGAGTCCCTCAGTTGTCCTCAGTGCGAAAAGATGGATCTCAAAATCATACAGTCACTGCTGGAAAGGGTTCAAATATGCAAAAGATGCTGGAAACCAGAAGATTCCGCAGGACATGGAGGATTTTTCTGAAGAACAGTGCTCAGTTTAATGGTTCAGAACAAAGAAGGGACTCATGAACAACCATCACAAAACAAAAAACAGTCGTGGATCATCCAGGTAACCACACACAGTATTAAGAACCAACGGTTCACAAAGTTTTGCATGGGGTTATTTTAATAATTTCAGCTACTTTTTTTTTTTTTTTTTGTCTTGTAGACTAAATGTAAACATCTTTTATGTAAAATATCTTACTCAGGACAGTACTAAATAAAAAAAATAACATGCATTTTGTATGATCTCTCTTTTGTTAAAATTACTCACATTTTCACAGATTCTGCAAGGGGTTCACAAACTTTCAAGTGGCACTGTGTATATGTACACACACATATACCTCAAATTTGGAATGCAACTTATTTAGATTCATGGCTTTAATGCATTTTTGAAGTATAACGGAGTTTGGAAAATTCATTATAATTTTTATTTTTATACAAATTATTATAAAAATTAAAAAAAAAAAAAAAAAAAAAAAAAAAAAGTATTTTTGTGCTTTTTTTCTCAGCAATAATCTGCCAAATGCCTTCTTTAAAATGAGACTATACATAAGTTTGTGCTAAAATATATTTATTGAACTAGAATATAATACACTAATTTCATTAAAAAAAAAAAACATTGCCACAAAAACAGCACCAGAGGGTTAATAATTGACTTTATATGCTAAAGCTATATATCCATCCATATATAGAGAGATTTTTTATACTTCCTATAACTTTTAAGCAGTGGCAGAAAGGCAGCGTTATATATTCCAAAATATAATATTTTAATATACTGAAATTATTACCAGTTTGGACACGCTTGAATTTAAAACACTTCTAAATGTAAAAGCTTTAGTTTGTATAATTACGTTAACTATAAATTTAAAATTCTCTGTAAATTCTAAAAAACAAACTTTTTAATTTAAACTTTGATATTAAAACATTTTTATTTTTCTTTTTAAATGGATGAGTTGGACTGAACAGTGAAAGCAGCAGCCAACAAGTGTCATTTGTGTCATTTCATAGCTTTGTACTACTACTCTGAAAAGTGTAAATTATGAATAAAATGAGGTGTGTAGTGCAAACAAATATTTGTTTATTGATATGTGTAGTTGTAGCAGAAAGACAGTGTCAGGAGGCCCGTCAGTGATCACTCACACGCATCTAATCCACTTTTGATGAACTGGGTTAATAGACTCCCTGTGGTCATTATCAAAGAGACTCATTTCTATTCATTTCTCAGCGCACGAGACCCTCACACACCCGCCCCTCATTATGTGTGGCCTCTCCTCAATAAATACAGCTCCTTTGTTCTCTGGAGGGTCAGTTCATCCTCAAGCGTTCACTATGCCCCGTCCGGACGGCTCTTACGCACAATTCATCTGGAGAGAGGCAGACAGAGCCCGCTCAGACCCGCGTCCCGGAGCCGCAGTGGGCTGGAGGGAGGAGAGGGTGAGCTGTGACCCATGTGCTTTGGTCCAGCTCCGGCTGTCCGGACTCACATATCCCGACGAAGACCAGAGCACCATCGCCCGAGCCCGGAGGCGCCGCAGACTGGCCGCCAATGCCCGCGAGAGGAGGAGGATGCTGGGCTTGAACGTGGCCTTCGACCGCCTGAGGAGCGTCATTCCTAATGTGGAGAGCGACAGGAAGCTGTCCAAGTCTGAGACGCTTCAGATGGCGCAGATCTACATCAGCACTCTGAGCGAGCTGCTGGAGGAAAGAGACTGCGAGACGGAATTCAGTTACCCGATGTTAGCGACGGGCGTGCAGGACCAGGTCATCGTGAAGGGTTCAATGCCAACCGAAGAGACCAAACCAGAGCAGAAAACCGTTCCAACCTGCAGGATAAGATCATATGCTGGGAATTTTGGGCATCCCACTTGCTGTGACCCCAAAACACCTGAACTCTTAGTAGACTCTCACTATACGGAGAGGAGCAATGGAGCAAAATGACACCAATATTGCATTCTCAGCCTTTGTATTCCTTTTTTTTTTTTTTTTTTAATTATACAAATTTCTGAATTAATGTTTGGACATTTTGTAGTGAAATATAAAATATTCTGGAATTAACTATATATTTAGCTTTTTAATGCTATACAAATAAATATTTTCAGAGGAAAAATCTTGTCTTTTTCTCTTGAGTTCACAATAAACTATTTTGATAGTCCACTTTACACATTCTACTCACTATAGGTAACTTACAATGTCAACTAACTTTCATTAGAGTATTAGTAGACTGTTTAGGGTTAGTAGACATATTGACGTACTTGCAACGTTATAGTCAGAAGTCAGTCTTTTAGGGAACCATCAAAATAAAATGTCTGCAGGTATAAAGTAGACAGTCTACCAATACACTAAAGACTTGCAGTTGCAAAGATAGTTACAGTTAATTAAAAGTCTAAAGTGGACTACCAAAAAGTGTTACCTAAATTTAAGTTGATTCAGTAGCAACCAGTGTTGGGGAAAGTTAGTTTTAAAAGTAATGTAAGAGTAATTTTAATTTTAAAAGTTTAAAAGTAATAAAAGTTTAATTTAAAGTTTAATTTTAAAAGTAATAAGTGAAAGTAATTTAAAAGTAAGATTTTTCCAATATTGCATTACGCTCTAAAAAAGTAATTACGTTACTTATTTACTTTTTATGCAAAGTAATGTGTTACGTTACTATTGAGTTACTTTTTTAAAATCTGAGCAGGGCTTGCTTGCTTGTTTGTTTTTAATATAAAAAATGGAAAATGTAAAAGCCCTTTCACACCAAATGTGAAATGAAGGAAATGTAAATTCATGTCTGTACAGTAGAGGGTGCAGCGCAAACAAATTGCATGAAGAATATGACACAGAAGAAGAATGTTCAACACTATTCAGCAAAAAAAAGAAAAAGAAAAAAAAAAGTGTTATTTTTGCTTAGTATGGTTGAACTGGAACATCAACAGACAGTACCAAAGGCACTGGTTAAAAAATGGGATTAAATAGATAAATGATATTTGTCTTATTTAACGTATTTAATTATTGCAGGTTTGTATAATATTCTGAGTTTGCATTTGACTTTTTATTCAGGTTGAGGAACACCGAATCAGCGCACACAACGCCTCTGCACTTACTCCCGATTTCTCTCAACATGGCAACACGAGAGCTGTCAGTCAGTACATGGGAAACAAAGTAAATGGCAATAATTATTTGAAAAAGTAACTCAGATAT